>VZSF01002463.1:57197-90164 GCA_013398295.1 Chionis minor
CCGCGTTCGGCCGAGGCCCGGCGTTGCAGTGGTCCCGGGCGGGCGGGACGGGGCTGTGCCGGCGGGATGGGGACGGAGCGGGCAGGTGTGTGTGTGTGTGGGAAGGGGCTCCCCCCAGCCGGCTTCGGGGGGCACCCGGGCAGCTGCCCATCGGTCCCTTCAGCGCTAGGATGGGCGCGGGTGTGCTGGATCTCCCTGCCCGAAGTCCGGCTGGGAGGAGGGAGGCAGCCAGCCCTTTCCGGAGCAGTACCCTTGGATGGGCTCCGCCGAGCACCCTGTGCTGACTTTCAGCTCTTGGAAGTTTTAAATCTTCTAGCTGAAATATGACACTAAAACCTATTATAAGTAACTATACATGTATCTGTATTATCTGCTACTGTGAGCAGAAATTGCTTCTAAATTATTATTTTTTTCCCTGAGGCCTTCATATGCAGCCCTTTCTCAGCTGGTGAGGGTTCAGGTTGCCAGAGTGGCCTTGCTGCGGCTGGTCGGTTATGCACCTTCCTGACGTGCAGCCCAGTAGTGAGGTGGTGTTTGCAGCAAGCTGATTTTAATAACCATCCCATTTGTAGGTAAAGCAGCACTTGGCAGCTGGGAAAAGACACTCCTTCAGAAAAGTCATGCTCCTTTAAATGAGTCCCACTAAGCTTGGTTGCGTTATTGATTGCATTGTCATAAACCTGGTATTTGTTTACATTGAATGACTCAACTACTAAATGGCCACAACAAGATTTTTTTTTTCCTGAAATTAAGATGAAACCATGCTGCGCATCCTGTATGTAGGCTTTTAGTGCTTGATACGTGTTTCAGGAACCTGCAACTGCTGTTTTGCCAGGTGTGATGAGCTTCCGCCAGTGAGTAGTATTATCTCTGTAGTTGGTAGCTTCTTGTGTTAAAGTGTCTTACTTTAACACAGCGCTGTCATGTTTGCCCTTCCAGGAGGAGCTTATAGTATAAAATTGCTTCATGCTTTCTATTAAAAGACACTATTTTCAGATTTTCATCACGTTGTCAAACTTCAGTTGTTCAAGCTGGAGTCTTTCTTGCTTTTTTTTTTTACAGGTAGAAATGTCTTGGAGAGATACAGCAGCGATAAGTCAGTCTTTGTTCATTTTTCTTTTGGACTGAGTTAGGCACAACATATGCTTTTTCTCTATGCAAAAGGAGATCACTAAAATCTATTAAAGTAGGGGATTCAAGCTTGGGGAGAGGGTGCATAATTTGGCTTGGGAGTCAAAGCTTCCATATGGAAGCTGTTCTTGTAAGAAAGAGTTCAAAAATTTCCCCAACCCCTAAATCTAAGAAAAAAAAAACCCTCAGAATTTGTGTGTGCTCAGAGGTTGATACTGCTGAGCAGTTAAATTATTTTAAAAACTTCCTTCTATTGAATGTGCCAGAGGTTTAAAACTACATGAGCTCCCTCCAGTTGCACCCATTGTAAGGAGTGAGGGCACCAAGAATGGACAAACCCACTCTGGTGTTATCAGTGGTTACCTGCTGGGAAAGCCACCTCACTTGAAGTTACAGGAGGCAAACGCTTGGACTAGTAGAAGATCTTACAGAAAGGAGACTATGAAAAAACAGTAAGGAAAGTAAGAAGAGAGAAATTAGAGCTGAAGAGCCAGGGGGTGGGCCCACTCTTGCTTCTAAGCTTCCTTGCTTTGGTATATGTTTGTGAAACAAGCAAGGAAAACAGTTGTTCAAAATCTAAAGTTGATCTGTCTAGGTACTGACCAGCTAATATCTGAAGTCCTTACTTTGCTAATGACCTGTGGTGTTAACGGTATGATTTCCAAATGAATGGAATGAAGGTTTTATTTCTATGGATGCAGGAAGTAGTACATGAAGTTGTAAATAATAAAGTTCTCAGGTTAAGAACACAAAATTGGGAATTGCCCAAAATCACCTGCCTGTACAGTCTTACTGACTGTCTTCCCTAATTCAACAGTACTTGGTAGTCTTCAGTTACTTGGCTGTGGATAACACTTTCTCTTCCTCCTTCCTCACTGGACCCCAGCCTCATTCAGAGCACGGAGCAGATAATGCTCATTGACTAATTAACTGTGTAGTCCTATTTATTGTTAAAAGTGGGTCAGTGCCTCTTTCTAACATGCGTGTTACTCTAATCCTGCTTTGAGTACAGGATTATTAATTTACTTATAGGTTTTTCTGTGGTAATCACAAAGGCTCCCCAAATACTGACTTATTTTCACAACATGGGTGATAGGGAAGTTGAGCGATAAGGAGAAGATGAATGGTGAAAATACAAGAAATACCCCAGTGCAGAAGTATTTCAATGTGAGGGTATGAAGAGGAATGAGCAGGTGACATCCTCAGAGCAAACCGGGACAAGTTTCTTGCATGACATGTAGTTAAGCTGTTCTGTGCCATAGATGTTTTGCATACTAACATGACAGAGATTCCAAAAGTGATCAGATATTCTTGGAAGAAATCTTGGAGGTTATTAAAGGCAAAAAAATCATCTCTGAATCAGACTTATCTTCCCCTACATATGGCTGAGAGCCTGCTGGGAAATCCTGCTTTATCCTTGCCTCATGCTTGTGCCTTTGTCCACATACCTGCTGCTGTCCAGCGTCAGAGATGAGCTAGTGGGTTAAATGTGGCTTTGGCCTGACTGTGTGGTTTTTTTATTATGTTCTTGGGGAATGAGACTGACCATGCCAGTGAGCTCTGCCCACCGCCCCCGAACTACGTGACATTTGGAGCACATGTGTTCAAAGCACAGTTCCAGCTTCTTCCCCTTGGAGCTGTGAGTGCTCAGCCTTCTGCATGGTTCACCTTTTGTATGTAAGATGGCCAGCTGACTGCCTGCAAAATAGGAAATGTGGTTGCTGTTACATGTCTAAAATTTAATGAAAAAAAAATATAAATAAAGCAATCTTTTTCACGTAGAACCTCTGTGACAAAACAAAAAGGGGGGGGAAGAAAAAAACCAAGAAAGTTTTCTCCAGGTTTGTTAGCTGTGAAAATTGGCACATGGTGCTGTTCAGATAAATTTATGTCCCCTGTGTCAGCCCGGTGAGCAGCAGTACCTACTCTGAGAAGGCTGGAGAAGAAGAGGGTGGAGAAATGACTGTTGCTTGGCATTCAGGGGAAAAGATATAATGGATTAGTAGGATTTTAGGGAATGGCCCAGGGAAGGATGGGTAGGAGGCATAGCAGCAAGAAAAATTTCTCATGTATCTGCTCTCTGTTCTCCCTGATGCTTTCCAACTTCTGTAGGAAGCGACCTGGCAGCCTGCTTTGCTGCACGCTGCCGGCTGGTTCCTAGGGCACTGTCCCTTCTTGATGCTGCGTGAGGGAGGGGCTAGAGAAAAATGTCCTTGTGCTGTTAAAATGTCTCATGGCTATCGAGAAGTTGGACAAGTGAAAGTTGCATGGGCAACCGCGATTGTTTTTGTTGGCTTTTGGGTCGTTTAACAAATGTAATACTCTTGTGTGTGGATGTCATATGTTAATAGAGAGGAGCCGAGGTATGGCTCTAAGCATTTCGTAGATCGTCCCTTCATCTCGGCTTTGATTCCCGTAAAAGCGAGGGAAGCGCAGGGCCGGCAGCTCCAGCTGCCCTCGGGGCCCGGCGGCGGCAGCGGGTGGGCGCTGCTGTCCGCGGAGCCGCCGGCCCGGGAGCTGGCCACGGCCCCGGTGCTGCCGCCGCCCCGGGTCCCCGGGCCAGAGATTGCCTCACCCTCTCCTCCTCACACCCTTTCATCTGGTGCTGTAAGAGAAAGCCTTCCTCACAGTGTCCTCCCTCCTTCTCCACCCCTTGGAAATCTGTACTTTTGAAATCCAGGCCTGCGTTTCCCCGAGGTGCCCGTGATACTCCACGGCTGGCCCCGTGTTTCTCCACGGCTGCAGAGAAAGACTGTCTGTGAACAGACTTTGTGGCAGCCCGTGAGAAGGTGGAAAGGAGCATCCAGGCTTGGGTTGAATTGGGTTAGCCGAGTGAAAGCAGCCAGTCATAGCAGTAGGGGAGAGCGGCCACCGCTGTAGCAACTCTACGTGATCGCTTGGTGCTCAGTTTAGTAAGCATTACGGCTTAGGTTTTGTGAAATCTGTAATTACTCCAGGCTTGGAAAGACCTATACGTTTGTATATTGTCTGCTTTTTAAAAGGTGTTTAAGTCTTTACCAGTCCATTCCTTTGTAAACAAAATGAAGCAGTGGATGTGCAAAAAATGGAAAGATAAGCTATTCAGCAAAATGGATACTAAAGGTAATCTGTTGGATTACACTTCTTAATGCAATCAAACAATGGTCAGGATTATTCTAAATATGGATTTTTCTTATCTTTGGTAGCATTTCAGTATTTACAGCTTGAAGTATTTAGAAACAGACAGTTATCTCAAACTTTTAAATATAAATATAGTTGTGGTATGTCACATACTGGTCACTTTTCCCTGGCTTTGTTTCTTTTTTTTGCTTGTATACAGAAAAACAGGTATTATAGTAAAGGTGTATGTCTGAGAATTCTTCTTCCCGATGTGCTTGTACTTTTTGCAAGTGATGCTGTATTAGTTGTTGTATACCTCAGTTTTCTTTTTAGAGAGATGTTTCCCCTTTTAATTTTCCTTGTGCCTTTTCCATGACTTGATAGATGATACCATTTGCATCTTGTTTTGCTCTGAATATTTTTAAGAAATGGAGAGACAGTTCTGAGAATTGAAGAGACATTTGGGACATTTGGAGACAGAGGCGACTGAGAATTGAAGAGTAAAAACAATAACCAGTTAGAGATGCATGGGAGAAAATGAAAATTACTAATTTCACTTAATCACTTTTTGTCTCATATGTCAACTCCAGAATTCGGGAAATTACAGACATGGGTTTTCTTTCCACTTCTGCACATTTCATGTGGAAATGAAATGCGGAGGAAGATTATTAGGGGAGCTAATGAAAAAGAAAGGAGGGAAGGAAAAATTTGTCAATCTGCAAAGTTATATGGGATTTTGAGAGGCAATTTTAGCATATGAAACTTTTTTGAAGAAATACACTAGTAATTGACTTTGAAACTGATTGTATCTGTTTATACACTTTGTGGGTTTTCCTTATTGTATGGGAAATCATTCAAAGTCCAAATATTGCACAGGAATCAACAAATACCTGAGGAGTACTGGTAATTATTTGTTTCTGGTAGTACCCACCCCATGTTGGGTATTGAAGAATGTAAAGAAAGCCCTATTACTGTTGTAATTGTTTTTCTGTTTCAAAGGCAAAGATGAAAAGGAGTGTATGTGGGGGATAGTTACATTATGTGAGCAAACTCTGTATGTTTTGTCTTAATAATTTGAAATTTTGATAATGTTTTTTTTAAGATACAGAGCATCCCCATTTAGTTTTTATCTAGCAGTTATTAGATAACTGATTTTTTGTAGGTATCACTGTAGGAGTGGGCCTTCAGGAAGGATTTGAATGCCCAGAAAATAGTGACCTTGGGGACCAGCTCAGAAAGAGTTCCATGTGTAAGGAACCACCTAGAAGCAAGTTTAGACTGCTGCGGGAAAAGTGGACAAATGGTAAGTGAGGGTGGGGTGATAAACACAGGCAGAAGCACTTCTGTAGAACCTCAAAAGCAGAAAAAATAATCTTGGTCATGAGGCAGCTGATGAAAAGGGGGTCAGTGGAGGGATTTAGATAGTAAGCTGATGTTTTCCTGATGCTTTCTAGTAAAGATCTAATGCGTTACACTGCCAGAAAAATGGTGTAGTGAATCACTGTGTATTGGAGATGAGTTGGAGTAGATCATGCTCGTGTGTGTGTGCATGTTTGTGTTCGTTCCATGAGTCTTTCAGGGGTTAAAAAAGGTCCGATTACGTGATTGTTTTGTTTGATATTCAAAGATATTTCGTACTTAGAATTGTATTTTTTATTTTACTTCCTAACAGCCTTTTACTCCTGAACCTTTTTCTTTTTTATTTTTTTTTTATTTGAGACTAGAGATGTAGAAAAAAAGTGCAGATATACAAAAGTGAGAGTAGAGACATGCATTGTACAAGTTGTTGCCAGGTTGGTTATGTGATATGCAATTCCCCTAGTCTGTGGGTAGGCTTCCTCAATTTCAGTTGGTCTAATGCTGGTGCAACTGGCAGGAAGACCTTTTCTTTCTTTTATGTATTCTCCTCCACTGCTATGAAAAATGTCTGAATGTTCTGTTCAGGTTATCTGCACACATTCTGCACAACTATTTATATATATAAAACTTGACTTGTAGGTACAGGGAGGCTATTAAAACCAAAAGCTTAAACATGTGTGCTTTGAAAAATTTGATGTGGTTTATTGAATAATTTGATGCAATATATGAGGAATTGTGAAAGCTTTTGGAGAGGGTTAGCTCTGAAAGCTATGATACTAAGTAATTGCATTACTTTGAATGGCTGTTTCTGATAACAGAGTAGTTCTGATGACTCTTTTGAACAAGTATCAATTTTAATTTGTATTATCACTGTGCTTTTGGACTTGGTCCATGACGAGGAGTCCTGCTGCTCTAGACTCTCTACTGAGATTTTTACAGAGCAAAGCAATGGCATCTATCCGTTTTTTCCCAGTCCTTATCAGATGCTTCTATGATATGCGAGATAAATTAAAAACAAAAAAGACAGCCCAGTCATTTAATATCATGGTAAAGATTGCTGTTTTCCTTTGCTTGCCGGTGAATATCTCATCGCCTAGTGGGAGTGTTTGTAAATAAGGCAGCATTTCCCAAACTGTTTTGCTTCCTGTCTGCCTTTCAGCCAACTTGGTTCATTTGTGCTGTCTGCCCTCCAACTGCACTCTCTGTCACGGCATCCTAACCCAGGCGTGTGCTTTTACTTTTGCCTCTCCTGCCTGGGGGTGTATTTCTCTTTCTTCATCTGTTGTCTCTATTTCAGCGAGTCCTAGTCTGTGTTTCAAAAACACTGCGTTAAATGAGAGGCATAAAAACACCAGAGAATCCACTTTCCCCTAACAAGTTGCAACAGTAGTGGGACTGTAGAGAAAGAAAGTAACACTGAGATGCACATACTAGTAGCATGTATATGGCTTGAGAACTGTTACAGAGGTGTACAGGTGAGGCTAGCACCTCCAGCACATGATTATTTCCTGATACAAATTTGTCAGTACAAAACAAAGTAGGACAAGCATAAGCTCCTCTGACACCTCGGTGCTTCTAAGAGACTGAAAGGACACAAGTCTTAAACGACTTGCCATAGATAGGCTTTGTATAAAAGTTTTATTGTTCCTGTCTCAATATTAGGATAGCCATCTCTGTGTAAAATTCCGCTGGAGATACAGCGCTGTAGTTTTTACTACTTTATATCTAGCTGAGATAACACCTTGTCCTTTGTGTGCACATCTACGCAGTGAGTGCATGATTCGGTTTACCAAGTTGTGTTGAGGTGAGAAGTGCCTGCGGTGTTGCTGTGCTGGGAGTTTATATCAAGATTACTCCTCTCTCTCTATATATATATATTTATTCCCCCAGCATAAAAATAACTGTAGTACAGTTTTTAAAGCAGTGGCAATAGCAAAATGAATGATTTCAATCCATGTTTTATTACCTCACCTCACTTTAAATTGTTGTTTTGAAAAATGTCAACAAAAATCTATTGTGATCTTACTTTAGCCCATTCATTTTTGGGGCAATACATCACATTACGGTAAAGGATCCTTTTTTTTATATTAAGAACAGTTTGAGATGATCAGTGCTGATACTAAGTTAATGAAAGAAGCAGTATAGGATATTACAGTATTTGTTTATGGGTTATAAAAGTGTTAGAATGAAAATATTAGAAAGGCTGTGTTTCAGATAATGTTAGTATTCAGATAGTGCTAGTATTAGGCAAGACAAGCATTAAACCAAAAGTAACTGAAACCCACTGATTCTGTTGGAGCATGTGTGTTGAGTTCATCACAGTAGTAATCAAGCGCTTAAGCTGTGATGAGATCCTTTGTTGCTGAAAAATGTCTTTGTAATAAGTGAGGCAAAAATAACTTATCTGTTTTGTTTTTTTCTCTTTGGTGCCTGCATCTGACGGGAAGCCTACTTGCTGCTAAAATTCTGTGGGAGAAGAATTATATAAGAAGATATTTATTTTTAATTGCAGTTGTCACATTAATCTGCAGTGTTACTCACCAAGCAAAAAATTATTAGATAATGTGTGTATAAAAAGTAGAAA
This sequence comes from Chionis minor, assembly GCA_013398295.1. NCBI lineage: Eukaryota > Metazoa > Chordata > Aves > Charadriiformes > Chionidae > Chionis > Chionis minor. The sequence goes on from VZSF01002463.1 coordinate 65,371, forward strand.
AAGTCTTCTGAATTTCTCAAGATGTTTTATTTAATTTTCTTTCCAGAACTGCCAGGATGTAACTTCTGGCTTTAATATTGATGGAATTTAGAAATTTCTTCTTGTTTTCACATGTGTACTTACGTAACATGTTAGCTTTTTTTTCCCCCTACTGGATTCCTCGTTGTTCCCTTGCATTATTCGTCTTTCCTTCTTAGACTTGACTAGTCAACCTTTCTGCTTTTAAAAGGAAGTTGTTCCTTCTGTCCAAGGATGAGCTAGTTGAAAATATATACAACTTGCAATGCATGGATAATACTCTTGGCCTTTGACAAAAATAGCTAATTCAAAACTTTCCTGAAATTGTCTGGACTTACATAAAGTTATAATGAATGCTTTAAAAGAGAAAAGGCATAAACCTCAGAAGCAGCTTTCTATTTATCATTCTAATAGCACTGTGCAGAGTGTTTGAAAGTGTTTGCTCACAATTGTTATATGGGAAAGATCTGGCAAGACAAATTGAATGTGAGGTCTGGTATAAATTAGCAAACACGTGAGAATAAAAACTATATAAGGACTAAGATCTTCCCTTTCCAGTTTAGACTTCTTTTTTTAATACCACACTGCTTGTGTGGTGAAGCGTGCCCACTTCTGAAGACCTTCTCCTGTGGATTGCTTATGATAAATCACTTTTCTTTTTTCATGCTCTGAACTACTGTGGTCTTCCAGAAGCAAGTGAGAATTTATGATCTGCCGAACGTTTGGCAGAAGGAGGATAAAAGCCTTGTACTTCTCATGGAGAAGGCCAGGTGCCAAATACAGTAAAACTGCCTTGGCTGTTTAGGTATTTGCCGAGCTTTCATCACCGTGACAGCTGAACAGAAATGGAGTATGTAGTGAACGCTCTTGACTTGATTCTATAGGAAATGCACGAATTACTTTTTTTCTTCTACCTACGTAAGCTGCATCTTTTCTGTTAGTCTTAATTTTCTTGTTTGTTACTATAGGGAAGTTAGTTTAGGGAAGCTGATGCTGAGTTTTCTCTTGAAGGCAAGAGTTGTGCTTAGCACTTCTAGAGAATTCTGTTCTAAATATCAGCTTCTGCCAAGCAAACTGCCCTCTGCTCCAGTGAGCTTACTTCTGATGGCTTGCTTTTGATTGCTCCTGCAGAGTATGTTTTCTTGTGGTCTTGGTCCCTTAGCTAGAGGTGTGTTTTCAGACCGTTTGGAAGAAGACGATAGAAAGCCTCATAATTGAAAGCCATCCTGAAATGACTATGGTTGCTGCAGCAGGTGGAACACCAGTGGAATTCAGTGGTGTGATGGTGGATCGGCACTGGAGTATAGCGATTTGTGGTAATACCACAAAGGAGGTTGATCAGCATAGCCAAACCATTGCACTTCAGTAGAGAGATAGGCTTCATACAGCTAGATAAAATGTTCTGGAGTAGCTTTTGCTATCTGGGGCAGCCAGTTAGGTATTGATGTGCCAATAGAAAGCCTAAATTGTAGCTTTGAGCAGCTTTAAGTGGTTTGGCTTGGCTAGCCTAGCAGATACTAGCAGTGGAAAGGCAGCGGTGTTTGAGCGGTATCAGAGATCAGCTTTGTGGTTTCCAGCAGCGTCTTCAGCCTTGCTCACCTCTGGGGTTGCTGCCCAAAGCCTTGTGCCTTCAGCTTGAGGTGCCTCATGCTGAAGATGCTTCAGCCAGAGTAGGAGCAGAGAAGCTGGTGCTGTATTTGTGTCCTAGCAAGGCTACCTGTGCTGGCTCCAGAGCTTTGTTTGGATAACTGCAGCCGTACCAGCTGTCCAGAGTTATTGCTCTGTTCATGCAGAGGGGGTTCTTTGCATGCCTTGCTGCTAAATGTGGTGGAACTTGAAAGCTTTCACTTGCCTTTTCCTAGTCTTAAGGATCTGGTGCGTTAACTGGATCTGTCCAACAGAGAACTGAAGGTACATGGGTTCTCACGTTGACTCTAGCATAGTGAGGAGCGGTGGGAGAAGTGGAAAGAATCGGCTGTTTCCTAATTCTTCAACACAGGCTGAAGAATTTGAAAGCTGATGGCGTGATCTGAGGGAGTCACTTCCTAGTTTGTTAAAAGTTGGATAGAATCTAGAGTTTCTGACAGAAGTATAAGATGAAATAGCAGATATAATGCTGAAATTATATAGTATACCTTGAAATGACAGTAATTCCTGGAAATTAAACAGTTTTTCTTTGTCTTCAGGAACATCAGTCAGGACATAAGCGTAAAAGCTGCAGCAGTTTTTGATAATGGCTGAAATGCAGGCAGAGAAAGCTATATTGGAAATGCATTTTCAAAATAAAAACACACAGTGTAAACCCTGAATAATTTATGGGCAAACTGGAGTGAAACTACTACTCATGATTAAACGTGGATTTGCTATCATTTGATTTTCTTGTATGAATGAGTTCTAGAATTTTTTGTGATGCTAGAAACCGTCCGTGTTAAAACACTAACCTTCACAGTGTGAGCTGGGGACTGGCTCTAGCAGGTAGGATGAGATGGTAATTGGCATTACTGCAGACATTAATATTTTCCCTGATGCAGTAGTTCAACCATAGAATACTTTCCCTAGGCTTTTGAATGTAAATTTCCCAAATGATAGCAAAAGGACAGACATTTAAAAGCAAGAGGACTTCTGAAGTTTCTATGTGGCTGCTCCTTTGAAATTATGAAGGAGGATTTAGGGCATGGATCATGGGGGGAATTCTATTTTCCTATTCTCTTAGTTAACTTTTAAAATTAAAAAAAAAATATGTTGCAATTCATTAGTAATTAGCATCTTTGGTGTTCCTTAGGTGTCTCCCTCAAACCTGCAGTGTATACAAATAATATTCTAGCTGTGGCAGCAATACTTTAAGAATCTTTTTCGCTTGCAAAGCTGGTCTTTATTGCAATGGAAGTATTTGGTTTGTTTATGCTGTTGATGTTAGGCCTGGTTGACTCGTTCATACAGCTCCAGTCTCGGAGAGTACATCTGGGCAGCGTTTCCATCTGTCTGTAGTACGGGTGCTGCTAGTCATTCTCCTCTTCCAGCCCTTCCCATGATTTCATCTGGCTGTACTTTTTTGCTGTTTCCTGTGTGTACGGCATGGAAATAGCTCACCAGGTTACATAGTCCTTTTTGGAGGGAAAATTCCCATTCTGATGAAATTTGAGGGGTTATAATCTGCATTCCTTTAGCTCTGCCACAAAGTTGCATTTTATTTCCTTTGAGGATTGGGATCAGGAAGTTGTTTTGTGTGTCACTGGCTGGCTGTGAGTCCTCCCAGAAGGTCAAGTCGGATAGTTTGGTACAGGATGTTCTTCTGAGTTGGATGTGTGCCTTCCTACCTTGGAGCTACCAATTACTCATGCCTGTTGGCTTGTAGTGGCCTGGCCATCCTGATTAGTGCCTTTATAATTTGCTGTGGGTGTTTTTGTGGAAGCTTAATTTGAACTGCAGCTTGTAGACCATTGTAAACTCCTTTTTTTGTTATCGAAATAATACCTGCTTGAGTGTTTTGTGTTAATTATGACTGCTTCTTGTTGTTCTCTGTAGTCTCATATTATTGAATTCATTTATTTGTGGTTAAAGTACTGTGCTTGTACATCAAGATGCTTGTTTCTAGACAGGGGATTAATATCTTCTTACATTCTTCACACTTGTTTTCAGTCCAAAAGAGTTTTTTGGCCACATTTCATAAAAACATTGCCACTTCATGAAGTCTGAGATAATAAAAATAGTATCACGCAGTTAAGGAAACTTTTAAAATGTTTGTGCTTTATATGAAAGGACTTGAGATAGTCTAAGTGTACATTTTCTGTGTGTTACCCTTTAAAAGAACCAGTACATGCAGTTAGAAACTCTCTTCAACAGATATATCTCCAAGATGTGTATGCAAGAATACAGGGGTTTTTTTAAACTAAGCTTACCTTCTAGTTTTTTTTAGTTGATTCATTTTCTTTCTGATTTCATTACTTGACTTGTATTTCTTCTTTCTAAAGTTCAAGCTCTTCACCGTTTGTCAAACCTTTTCACTTTTCAGCCTCTTTCTGTATTTGTGCTGTAAGTTCATGCTGCATATGCTGTCATTTAACAATCTCTTTCATAAAGTTTCCTTTTCATTCTGTGCACTAATATGTTTTTAGTTGTTTTACTGAGAAGATAAGTTTGAAATAGTGTTACCAGCCTTTTCCTATTCTACCCCCTTGCCAAAAAAAATATTTAAGAGATATTAGCAAATAAACCCATGGTGAACTAAATTTTTTATGGAACGCTTTTCTTTTCTTTTTTTTTTTTTTTTTTCCTTTTAGTTCCCGGAATAGATGGCGGTGGGTTAGCTGATGCTAGCCTCACAGATTCCTACTTTAGCACCAGCTTCATTGGCGTTAATGGATTTGGAAATCCCGCTGAAACAAAGTATCCCATGATGCAGGTAATAGCAGTGAATTCTATAGTGTTTCATTAGTTTTGACTGGCCTTACGCCAAGAAGGGAAAACTGTTCAAGAGGCAGGAAAAATGGAGCTTTCTGATTTGTGTCGTCTTGTAGGATATACATAGTATTTACTCGCTTACTTCTTGCAAATAGAAATGAAACAATATCATTGCTTTAAAATTAGTCTGTTTTTATTAGTACTTATCTGAGCTGTTGCGTTGGGCTTTGCCACAAGTATAAGCTGCGTTCCTAGATTTCTTTTTAGGGTCATAGCCAATTTTGATAGCTGTTTACCAAATATATAAAAATTAGATTTTGAAACGTTTCAGAGATCAAAAGTCACTGAAGCAAAATGTGAACTGTCAAAGCTGTGAATTATGAGGCAAAAAAATTCAGAATTTGTAAACTCAATCTCCGGTGGCATTCAGTGATGTTGAATTCCCACTTAAATCTTCTGAAATGTTTTCTTGTATTTATAGTGTTCCATAGATGTTGGCATGGGAGCTCTCATGAGGTGGAATTTATTGTGTAGGTAGTATTATGCAAAATTTACAGCAAAAGGCTGTCATATTTTAAACCTAAATGAGTACCTATTTAATTAACACATGAAGTACTGTAATAACTCCCTCAAACTGTTATGCTTTTTAAAAGCTGAAAAGAAGATGGTCTCTCCCTGTACTCAAAGGTTCAACAAACCAGTTTCTGGTAAATGAAAGACAGCACAAGTCAAACAGTTCCCACTGAGTCCTGACAACAACTCTCTTCTTTTATATCAAGGAAACTCTCCTTATGAGCTTACTTTGATCTCAGTTGTGGCTGTATTATGGATTGAAAAATAACTCAGCAAAAGGTGGGACATAATTAGGTGTGTTCCCTTTTTTCTTTTTTTTTTTCTGCATGTTTTCAAGAAGGCTGAATTTTCTTATTCAACAGAATTGCAAAACTATGGGAATGTTTATTACTCACAGTGATGCATGATTTAAAAAGAAAAATTTTAACCTCTGATCCTAATGTGTCCTATTAAAGCTGGAAGTTCGAAGATTATTGCTTTATAGTATGTATGGTTGCAAGTTTTGGTATCACTGAAATCACGTAATTTTATCCTTTTAGTGCAAAGTCATTATGTTTTCTATCCGTAAATGGTATTCTACGGCAACCCCGGTGTCTTTCTAAACACAAATTTTTAATTATAACTGTTTCTTCTAGAAAGACAATAAGGCATGCATCTAACATGAATGCTTGTAGGATTTTTAAATACTTTGCTAATGCTGGTGAGATTACAGTCAAGGCATTGTGTTTCTGTGACAAAAGAGAAGACATTGATGTGCCTCTTACCCATTGGAGGCTAAGGAAAATTACTTCTGAAGAAGGATTTCATTAGTGTTGAGAAAGTGCTTACAGGCATTAAACTACAATTTAAAAGGCATTCTTGTATTGATTTTTTTTCCTTTGAATCATATAATTTTTTGTTTGCGTAGGTAAAGCTGGTAACACTCTCTGTTTTGATTGTGTGTCAGCTTCTAAATTAAGTCCATACTGACAAAGTTTAGCCACTTGGAATAAGTTTTCCCATATCAATCAGCCTTTGGAGAGCAAGGCAAGGGAAAAATCGTAGTGACTTTTACTTTAAATAATGCTAATGCTTTATGATTTGGAATGAAGAATTTAAATCTGGTACATTGGTGGTTGTGTCAAGGATTTACCTTTTGCTCTGTCTATGAAAATTTGCCAAGATTTTGTCACTTGATTAAACCTTTGCAAAACTGGTTTATATAGACCCACTGGAGACTTCCTAGATGTTAGATAATTTCCCAAAGATGTAGTCTGCATTGGCATGTTCCAGCTTGAGTACATTCTTGCAGTTGCAGCTCTGGCCTAATCTAGGCCTTGCCCAAACTCCGAGCAGAAATGCTGATCTGCTTCATTTCCCTCTTTCCTTTTCTTCCACTTCAGATTGAAGCAGCAGGGAAATGGATCTGTATTTACAGAAAAAGAGAGCTGCATCTGCATTAATTGGAGCAGAAAGGTCTATAAGGGAAAAGAGGTGTGCTGTGGGTTTAGAGAAACTGAGCTGAAGATAAGTGAATAAGGAACTAGGAAAGACTGAGCAGAGGGACTGGAGCCGAGAGGTGATGTTGGTGGGACACTCAAAGAATGGGGACTAGAATTGCACAAGTGAAATGCACAGAAATTGGGACAAAGAAACAAGCTGGCATAATGCAAAATTCGGGCAAAGCAGGGTGGAGGGAACAAATCGATGTGCCTGCTTCTCTCTGGGTCCTTGAATCAAATTAAAGATACTGGAAATTTAGTGTTCTGCCATCAATGAAAGATCAGAACTCTTCTGTAAAATATACTTCATTAGCCTCTCAGTTTGGCTTTTGTGGATGAAAACATCAGTTCCAACTATGAGTTACTTAGTCATCTCTGGTGGATCTGTGTAGTTCACAAACAGATGCATCAGTGATGCCATGTGAGGAAGCTTTTTCAGCTTGTTTTTTAAAACTGGGAAACTGCACAAATGTGCAAATAAACACACTGCTAGAAAAATACTAGTAAGATACAGTTAGATGTTAAGTTTAGGTTGCTGATACAGCCTTGAGGTTATATATATATATAGAAAGAGTTGCATTCCTCATAACATTGTATAATTTCTTCAGTGGGAAAATAAGTGGGACTTATTTGAGACACAAGATGCGTGGTGCATGTGTAATCAGCATGCATTTGGTAGTCAGGTAAGTGGTAATCTTACGGTTCCATGCCTATTCTTGCATGCTGTTCACGTCCTTCAAGTGAAGACTGTTAGTTGGCAGTGTGCTTTCCTGTACAGGTTGCAATTATTGTATCTGACTTTATAAAATGCTTTCCTTATGAAAGAAGGAAGTAGTCTGCATTTTGTGGAGGCATGGGAATAAAAAGGATGGCAATTGAACAAATAGCCCCCCCCAAACAATGCTGGCAAACTAGAGTCCCCAGAGTTTTTTAAATTAATCTGTACAGCTGGAAGGTGAAAAACAGAGTTAATGACCACCTGTAGAAAGCTTGGTTCAAGTTGCTTAACTGTTCTCAATCTAGCAAAGTTAGTAATAGAGTCAGTCTCTTCTGGGTAATGCTCTTTTTCTTTTACTGTGAGATAATCTTTCTGCAATCTGTGTTTTATTCACTAGATACCTTCCAACATAATCATCAGGGATTCAATAGATGAGTCTTTTTGACTATACCTAATTAATCTCCAGAATGCATTTGTCACATGCAGCAAATAAAACTGAGGTTTGTTGAAAAGATTATGTGATTGTGTATATTGGGGTTATCATAACTCATGTTTAAAGGAGCCAAATTGCCTCAAGCAAAGCTATATCCAAATTTTGCAATTGTGTTTTTGTGTGCAGTGCATAATCTGTGTTACGGTGTTAAGTAAGCAGGAGAAGGAAGGAAAGTAAAAGTGCATTGTGTTGTGATGAATTGGGGAAGGGATGTGCTTTTTTGATCATGAGTGATGTAGGTGCCTAGTGGTCAACATTGCAGAATGGATGTTTCTGACTGAGATTTCATTCATATTTGCTGTAGGATGTTTTATGAGGTCTAGAGCATCTCATTGAGGTTAGATTAGTGGCGAAGACACAATTAATGGCAGTGCTCAGTTTGCAATGGGGAAAAAGAGTAAAAATCCTTGCTGCAGTTTGAATGAGGCAGGATTTTTGAAGTGGCCATGGCTCCGATTCTTACTTTTTTTTTTTCCTTTCTGAAAAATATCTCTTTGCCTCATCCTTCCATTCCTCCTACCTCAAAGATCTTTCCTGTTAGCCAACCTTTCATTGACTCCCATTGGGCTCTTCTGTTGTTATGAATTAGTTTCCTATTGATTAATAATGGTTAATAGTTTCCTGTCCTCATTGGTTTGTGTTTTCCTGTAATATGGTTTTATTTCATGTGTCTTTTCTTCCCTGAATCTGCATGTGCTTTCATATACTACATTAGCAGTATTGGCTTCCAGCTTATCAAAGCATATATTTTCTGGTTTTCCCCTTCTCTAACTAATAACAGAGCAGGTCTGCACAGCACATGGCCCACAGGCTGCATGCTGTCCCTGAAGCTGTTCTTTTTCTTTTTGGCGTAGCAGCAGCCAAGAGGCAGTCAGAGATGTGGTTCAAGAAGCAGCTCCTTGCTCTTGGCTTTCCTAGCGGTGGGGAGACGGGAGCTTGCTGGCCAGGGTGCCTCTGATGCTCAGCTGTTTGCTCTGCGTGTGCCACTTGGCTGGTTGGTGTCTGTGTTCCTCTGGCATTAGTGCTGCCCGTTGACTAACTCATGGCTTGACCAAAGATACAGGTGGTGTGGGAAGGAGTTTTAGCAGTATTATGTTGGGTTATTGAAAAGATATGTGAATAATCTGGGGGAATTTGTAGCAAGATGAAGCAGATTATGTCGACAGTAAAACTTCTAATATATTAGAATTGAGCAATTTGGTTGTAAGGGCGTAAAACAGTAGAAGGTGTCTTCATGTATGTTACTTCACAGAAGTCCAGTTTTCCTTATTTTGATAGGATGAGATTTATAACTACATGGCTTCCATTGAGCTGCAGGTTATGTAGAAAGTAAGAATCACAACTTTTCCATTAATCACTCTAATCAAAATAAAAAAGGACCTAACAGTCTTTGGTATTAAAGTTGGCAGGGCCAAGCAGTGGAGAAGAATTGGTTTTGCTTTCACCATGCTAATGTTGGTATACTAAGTGTTCTTCAAAAGCCTGAGAAGTAGAAACCATGCTCACTTCAAAGCCTTGCAGCTGAACAAACACAAAGACCTTTGTTCCCATTGCTGCATCTGCCAAGAGTTGAGTAATAAAACTCTCCTTATAGCACAGAAGCTTGTAAATGTCTTCAATTTTTAACTGTTAAGAACTGAGTGGAACTACAGGCGTGCTATTTTAAATATAAAATTATGCAGCTGTTTACATAATGCTTTCTGAAGAAATCCAGTTGCTTTAGTTCAAACAGTTGTGAGTGGGACATGCTGTAGATGGTGCCAAATATGCTGCTGAAGGCAAGTTTTGTATTGTTTAGAAAGGAAGGCAAAAGGTATCACCTTTTGTAGGTCGCAGAGTTGGACAACTAAACAATGATTTGTTGGGTTGTTACAATCTCATTCTCTTGCAGGATAACTTCTTTTGTTGTCCAATTAACATTATTCTAAATTACAAAGAAATATTTTGAAATATAGCTCCAGTAGAACAGTATTAAGATGAAGAGTATAGCTTGTGACATACTGCAAACATTTTTTGGGATAATGTACTTAGCACAGGAATGAACCTGAGGAAAGTGCTTGTTTTCTTGGGGTTAGGGTGGGGAATACAGAGACAAAAGAACAAATGCAATCTTTTATGTATTTTGGGGAAGAGAAGTAGTAGAGAAGAAATCAAAAACCCTGACTTAAGATAAGTCTTGTAACATAAGCTGTGTAAAATTAGATCTAATTGTGTGCAGCAAAGCTTTATTCATACTCTACCTTGATGACAATTTGGTAACTATATACTTTAGTGGAGGGAGATGAAAGCAAAGCAACCTTGTCTTAAGTGGAGCTATAATTTTGTGTTTCACTGCTGAACATTGAGTGGTGGAGGCAAGGTGGTGTATACTTTTAGAAGGTATAAAGATGATGAGGGGACTAGAGCATCTGTCCTGTGAGGAAAGGTTGAGAGAGCTGGGGCTATTCAGCCTGGAGAAGAGGAGGCTCAGGGAATCTCCTCCGTGTACATAAGTACCTGAAAGGAGGGTGCGAAGAGGATGGAGTCAGACTCTTGGTGCCCAATGACAAGACCAGAGATGACAGGCACAAACTGAAACATGGAAGGTTACCTCTGAACATCAGGAAACACTTTTTCACTGTGAGAGTGACTGAACACTGGCACAGATTGCCCAGGAAAGTGGTGGAGTCTCCATCCTTGAAGATATTCAGAAGCCGTCTGAGTATGGTCCTGGGCGACCAGGTCTGGGTGGCCATGCTTGAGCAGGTGGGCTGGACCAGTTGACTGGAGGTCCCTTCCCACCTCAGCCGCTCCGTGAGTCTGTGAAAAGTACCTAATCCTCAAAACTATTATTAAAACAGCAACCTAACATAGAAATTATTTTTACAGTGATGCTATTGATCTGTTGTCTTAAAGTCTATGTAAAATAATACTTTTTTTTTTAAAAGACCTTAACTTGCAGTGGTTCTGAAAAGGAAATGTTAGTATGCAATAGGCTATCTTACATCTAGGTAAGGTAATGATTTGCTTTGACAAAAGTTTTGTTTTGGACACAGTACCATTTCACAGTCTTTTCCTAAGAGGATGTGAGTTACTTTGATTAATCCTGGTGCTTGAAGAAGAAGTAAAAACTTCTGAATGAGCATATTCCCCTCCTGTAACTTAATTGTTTGAATATTCAGGAATTAATACAGTATTCTGAAAAACTTTATTTCTCAATTTTCCCATGAAATTAAAGAGCCTGTATTTTGTTACTGGTGGAAGGTTCAGCAGTGGAGGAACTTAAAGCTGAAGCCTTAGATTAAATCCTTGGACAGGGGTGAATGTGACAGTTTCGTCCTGCCATAGCTTTCTTTTGAGATGTGAACAGAAACAACTTCTTAATTTCTTTAAAGGGAGAGAGGCAGGATGTATGCCGGTCAGCCTAGTTGAATTTTAACTAGTGCTTCAAGAACCTCAATAAATCATAACGATAGGCAGGCAAAGAAAAAGATTTTATATGGAATTGAGTGACATTGGTGTGGCACTTGGTTATGAATTTCTGTATTAACTTCCATATGGTGAAAATCATGATGTACTAAAAAAGACTGAAGCTCTCGTATGTGTGTGCTTGCCTTGCCTGGCAGGCTCAATAGGAATGAAGAGTTAGTTTTCTTCTGTTGTTAATAGTTGCTCTTACCTTTCTGGAGCTTTCATCTTTTGGGCTTGAGGTTGATCTCATTGCATTCTTCTTGAAACTGAATTTGTGTGAAAAATAGTTCAAGACCATTAGAAGAGATTGAGAAGTGTTATTTAAAATCAAAACTGCTTTCTGGAAAACACAAATAACAAATAGTACTTGGATTTTATTTTCTTCTTTCAAGACATTTTTAGTCTGACTTGGTAAAAATTGGATACAGGAGTAGCCTTCATTAAGACTAAATGCTTTTGGGTGTGGTAGAAATTTTAATATTAAACCAGTTTAAAAATCCTTACATGCAGGACTTTGAGTAATGTTAAGGTAAGAAGGTTGTGGATGTGTAGTAAAAGTGAGCAAGATGAACAATTTCTGAAAGTGAGTGGTGAAGTGGAGGTTTTTAACCTCATTCAAGGTACAGCTGAGAAGCAGTTGTTAAAGCAAGAGCTGCCCAAGATCAGCAAGAGAAGCTTTGTTTTTTCAGAATCCTGGTTCATGTAAAATACATTTGCACCTGGAAGCAGACTTGACTCAGTAAAGGCGCAGTTGATGTTCATAGCCTTTGTTCGCCCTGTGCTTTCAGAATCCTGAACAATGAGTTCTGTTGCAATGTCTTGCGTGCACTGTACGTTTTAGTGACCATACTGACACTGATTTTCATCTCTGCAGTCACCTATTCACGTTGCGAGTCTATTGATTGAATGTTTAACTCCTGTACTTGAAGAGGTTTAATGCTGATGGCATGAAAGTGCCTGGTTCCAAGTTTAAGCCATAGGCTTAACCATCTTTGATACCAACCCAGATCTCAAGATCATGTTTATTCCCATTCCAACAGACCATTAACTCTTGCATTAAAATTATTAGGAAAATCAGAGTGTTATAAATAGACCGTAACACTGTCTTTATCTACTTCAGAACAGATTTTGTGCAAATCTGAAAGGTTCTCTTTAGGAAATTTCTTCCTAAACCACTTCTTTTTATAAGGATCAGTGTCGATGTGTCAAATGCCAATAAAAGATGCATAATAGGGATGGTCTTCACATACTTGTGAAAAACTATTTAACTTCTTTCCATTGCTTAGTCAGGAAGGGATTATGACATATCAATAGTTGAGCTACAGTAATCCAGAAATTATTTATTTTTATGTATTCTTATTTTGATGACAGTGGACAGTAGGATGAGCATCCCTTAACTTGGGCAAGATTGTTAACTTAGTGTGGGTCTCCTGAAATGTTACTTTGTTGTCTAGAAATAAGTAAACTTCACTTCACCAGAGGCATCCCTTTTGGGTAAAGAATTGTTGCACACTAACCTTTTAGTGAGAATTACATTGTGTCAATGCAGTATATTTAGGAACATGAGACGCATGGCATCAAAATAAGGAAAGAGCATCCAGTAAACAGCTTTCTCCATTTAGGTCTTGAAAAAACTGAAAGTTTACATAGTATTTACATATGTACATGTATTACACATAGTGTTCTAGGACGTTTGCATCCTGCATGTGGATGTTCTGCTTCATGTGGTACTATGTACTTGTACTGAGTGAAGAGTTGTATCAGAGAAGCCCGAATGATTGTAGAAAGCTTCCTGTAGCAGTGATGCACAGATAATGGAAATAATACATGGGGGAGTAAAGCATTGGGGGATTGAGCATGTTGTTGAGAGGGTAATGTTTGAAGATACCTATTGAAGTACTGAAACTTTACCACAGTGTTCTTCAGGATACTTTTCTAATAGTGCAAGCTGGTTTTTGTACAACTTGCTTTCCACATAAAAACTACTTTACACAATCTATTAATTCTTTTAGATACAAGCAATAAAAGCTGCAGCTTCTGCTGAAGTCAGTGATAGTATGAAAACTGCAAGCGTTGAGAAACTTGATATGCAGTAGGTTCACAGTTCTACCGTATTGGATACCACTCCAGCTTCCATTGATTCTCCTCTTTTTTCTTTTAAAGCAAATTTAGTTCAGAATATGGATCTTTCTGGTCAAGAACTAGATGAAATGGCATTGAAGTATAATAGCTGCTTGCCATCTGCCACCAGCATTGAGATTGGCCATGAAAAAATGCAAGCATAAAGAGGAACTCCAGTGACCAGTTTTGTGTCTTAGGCTGTGTCTAGACTACTAAATTAAACTTGCCTGGAAACTTTCCTTGATGCTTAGGGCCAGCTGGCACAAAATGACCTGTTTGTGCTGTTTGGTGTACGCTTACCCGGTAAAGCAGAGGCTGCATGCAGACTGTCTATTTGAAGGGATCTCAAAACTTTTCACTGCTGAATAGTGCCTGGAAATTGGCTGGGAGACTCCTGGTTGATGTGGGCCAAAAGCATGCCAGGGAATATTTTAACAAATTACTGGTTGTCTCCCTCAGTGATGGAGAATACTTCCAAATACTTGCCTTGCTTTTCTTCTCACACTTTTTCTTCCGGTTGGGAGACTGGTCAAAGAAAATAATAAGCAGGAGTAAGAAGAGACACTCTTAAACTTCTCTGTCAAAGCAACGGTAGTTCCTAGGGCAGGTCTGCCTCACTAAGACTGGTTTATTGCTAGCCCTTATCTCTAGAAGAATGTAGGAGAAGCAGGTGGAGCCTAGGAGGAATGTTGAGAGGGTTTCAGATGTCCTGCTGGCTTACAAGAATTGCACGATTTTGCTGAAAAGTCTTATTTTTAAAAAGAAACTGTCAAATGCTATATTAATTTGAGTAATTTTTGTTGGAAAGGTTTCATGTTGTGACGATAGTGTATAATGAAGGGAGGAGTTGTTTCAGGAGTACAGTGTGAAAGAATGTTTAAAAGAGATAAGTAATTGGCTTATCTAAAATTTTTGACAACGTACAGGAAGAGAACCATAGGTTTGGTAGACCCTCTCAAGTTAGAACAAGTTGAGGAAGATAGTGTTTTCTTTTAGTATAGAGTCATTTTTGGTTTGCATTACTGTCATGCAAAATGCTTTATTTTACTAAAAGGTTTTTTGTCAACTACAAACCACTGTCTGCTTAGAGTATTTACTAAATGGGGAATGAGCACAGGTATCATAGTCTGTTCTTGAAACTTTCTAAATGTCATCCCCAGTATCCTTGCTTATGTCTTTTATAGCTTTATTTTAGATGTACACTTTTGTCTTTTATTTTCACAGAGGATGACAAATAGCAGCAGCTCCCCTAGCCTTCTCAATGACAGTGCCAAGCAGTATGCAGGCCACGGTAAGTACTTTTAAAGTAATATGTATAAGAGTACGTTTGGAAATTTAAGAGATTTATTTTGGGAAAACTGGGACTTAAGGGAGTGTTTTTTCTCCTTTGTTTTAATTTGGGAGGCCGTAGAACTTTATTTTTTAACAGTAGTGTATTGTGTGATTACTTGCAATCCAAAGCTGAAGTGCTTCTGAACTCCCTTGTTTTCAGCCTTCTCTTTGCTCCAGTGTGTGTGTGTGTGTGTGTGTGTGAAATCATTATCAGTCTTGTCGCTTCAAGTGAAATGCTAGTTTGGGTATCCACTGTAAAGCACTGGTAGCTTAAGTATTTACGTTGCTCCACAATAGTATCCCTTTTTATTGTGCTTTTCCAGTAAGGTATTGTGTGGAATGAATGTACAGGTTGTTATTCTTAAATTTAGGCTGTATGGTTTTTGTGAAATGTATCACATAACTGGTGATTTTTAGTGGATATTAAGTTTTGTCCTGTAAGCAGTACTTTACATCTTGTATTTTTTTTTTTTCCCCCTGATATTGGGAACATGCTTTTCAACCAAACAAAATGTCTCCATAGTCCAGGCCAACACACTTGCTAAATTACTGTGGAGGACAGATTGAACTTCTGTAATGCACTTTTTAGAATTGCTTTCCTAATTGTAACAGGTACTGCAGATTACTTCAGCTAGAGCTGTCAAAGTAACTTTAAAGAAGAGGATACTACTCCCTTATAGCAAGGACATACATTTAAAACATATTTCTGCTCTAAAAATTGCTGTGGAAATGATGTTCTAGAAATCCATTTGCATGCCTGACCCTGCAGCTCATCTACTTACTAGGGTTGTAATTTTCTGAGCATGGTAGTAACTGCTATAAAATTAACTTACTTGAAAGTTGAAATTCGTTGGGTGTTTTTTTCCTCCTCCTGGTTCATTTCCAGTAGGTTTTGTGATTAATTCTACTTCTTTTGTCCCCCTGAACAATTAGCTATTCAAAGCAGTGGAGATCTCCAGTTTTAAATGCAGTCAGAGTTTGTCTGTGACAGGCCAAATAGTGATGGTGATGCATGCGAAGGAGAGAAACCAGACTGACTTTTGGAAACCAGTTTAAATTCTGTTGTGTCTCAGGTCCTTTTCTTCCCCCCTCACTCCAGCTGTGCTTCACTTTTAAAATTACCCCTTTAAGGAGTATTGGTTAATGTTGAAGAAAGTGTTTCGTTAAAACACCAACGTTTACAGCTGGCAGACATATGCTAATTTGACATCTCTACCCATACAGTTTGGAATTTTAAGTTGCGTTTGTGACTTTTATTCAGTTTTTGGTACTTCAACTCTGGAAGGGATGCATAGGGATGAAGAAAAAGCTAAAAAAAGCTACTAATAAAATGTCGACTTTTGCTACCTTTAGTTCTGATTTCAATTTGTGCAAAACAGTGACATGATAAATAAGATCCACATCATTATTTGTAAGAATGTTATACAGAAGATTACTAATTTCAGGTAACTGGAGAGGAAGGTTTTGAAATGTTATATGGACATTAAATAATGTCCACAGCAATTAAACTTACTAACTTCTGCTAATGAGCTCTATTTCAATTGAGCGATTGCACAGAATCTAATAAATGATGTGGTTTTTAGCAGTGTGGTTGCTGAATTTAGTTTTGTCAAAAGGATTTTTTCCATACAGAAGTAAGTTAAAAAACAGAAAGTTTCTTTTTAATATTAGAGTCATATAACATGTTGGTTTACATTCTTTTTACAGATCCACTCACTTCACCAAATTCATCCTTGTTTAATGACTTTGCTGCCCTCAGCGTGTCTCAAAGGAGGAAGGTAGGTGACAACTAAATCTTAACTTAGCATATTTGTCCATGAGCTGACAGGGAAGAAGATCTGGAATAACTTGAAATACGAGGTGAAATAAAGATAACTTCTAATGTTACTAGATTTATTATACTATGTCACTGCTGATATAAATAAGATCTTACTATTTCATTTTTGCTACATCAGATCAGACTGCTGCTGCTACTAAGAAATATCCTAAGCACTTATAAACTGAAGTTTATAAGAATGCTTTGAATATGAAAATTAGGACATAACCCATTGAATTTGAAAATAAATTATTTTTATTGTACCGAGGCACAAGACAAACTACCTGCAAGCCTTCATGGCAACAAGTTCTGAATACATTAAGAATCATTCCCCCATTTATTTATACATGATGTGAAAGTAATTTTTAGTTTGGAATGCATTTGGTTTGAAAGACACTCTATAATAATTGTTGGGAATCTAGGGTTTGGGATTTTTTTCCCCTCTAATATGTATTGAGAAATCTTTCTTTTGCCGAGGGCAAGACAGCATCTTCAAACACCTTTGACCTGCGCCAACACAGATTGTGATGTTTTCCAGTTAAACACTTACAAATGCAGTGGCTGGAATAAGACACAAAAGTTTGGTTACACCAGAGTTACTTGCCATTTTTGTGAACTACAGGTTATCAAAAAAGACATTATCCTGTCCCAACCAGTTACCAAATTTTACTTTCACTGGTGAATTTCATGTTTTACTACTTTTCTTGTTAGCCATGTGATCCTGAACTTTCCGATAGTCCTGAAAGCACGCTCCATCAGCATGGTTGTGACTTTTCATAGAGCTTCATTTGTGTGCTGGCAATTGTTATCATTCCTGCAGGTGAAGATTCAGCTTAAAGATAATTACTATAGTTGCCCCATTAGACTAATGTTCCTTGAAATGAAATGCTGTTGAAGAATGTTAACTTCCAGATATTATGATGTATCCAAACTACATGGAATCTCTGAATTGCCCTTTTCCTTAATGCCAGTATAAGGCACTGCGAAGTTGGACGTACACAACTATAAATATGTTGTTTATCCAATTTCTGAGGGTAGTAAGAATGAAAATAGGCATATATTCCTTTTTAACATTTGTGTATGTATGTATGTGTATGTGCTTATGTATATAAACCACATACACTAAAGAAAATAAACTATCGTGCAGAAGTGTTTCCAGAATGACCACTGCCTGTAATACTAAAAATGACTTCAAAGTTAATTAAACAGTACAAACTGGAAACAACTGAAGTTTGTGAGTACAACTGAAATAATACAAAGGTCAAATAATACAAAGGTCAAATACTAAGGTAGAGTCTTTTCTGACTTGGTCCCTTTTATTCTCAAGAAAAAAAATCAGCAAATTAAGCTAGTAGCTGCTAAAATAGTATCAAGAGAAAGATTTATTTGTGAAACTGATTGATTTTTTTCCAATTAGTATTTCAGACATAACTGGCATTAATTGAAAGAGGTTTGTGTCTTGCTTTGCATATTAATGATTTATTGTTTATTATGACTGCTATTTTGTAATGTATATATGTATAAAAGGTTGTTAAATAATAGTAGTAATGGGGAAGTTTTTATTTAATATTACATGAGCTGTCGAAAATCTAGGCATCCAGGCTCCCTCTATAGTCAGGAGAGAGAGATGAGCAGCTTAAAGGAACATTCAGCTCACATTGGGAGAAGTATTTTGGAAAAGATTAGATGTCAGTGACTGCTCTAAGTGGATAAAAATGGATGGCTAAAATTATGAGACATTAATAACACTTTTGTGACTGACTTTTACTATCAGACAGTACCTTGATGTAGTATCTTAATATTTTTAGTATTTTGTGAGTACAATATTCAAATTATGTTAAGTGATTTCCTTGAAAGCACCAAATGCTTGAGTACCAGGGGTTTAAAAACTTGTGTGAATTCCTCCCACCTCAGTAACTGGGGTTTATTTGGAGCTTGAGCAATGTGATTTATCATGCCAGCATTTGACACCTGCTGTAACACAAGACAGCCTTCTGGAAGTGCGTGCTTCTGTTCATTGACTCTAAAGGGAGCCTTGGTGACTAGCTCAAATGTAGGTGTTTACAACGTCTACTGTTTGAAAAAAAAAAAAAAAAACAAACTTTCAATTTTCTTGCTAAGAGCCCAGGGCTAAGGTTTTGTTTGTTCTGAACTAGCTGGCAAAACCAGCATTTCCTTCGTTTATCACTGACTTGGAGGACAGATATAATACAGTCTTGGTAAGTGAATAAAGAGCAATCTCTTTCCTTTACAAATTAAAATTGTGATATTGTAAATACTTAGAACCATTAAGTTATTTGCAACTATGTCAAAACTGCATGTTTGTGTTGTGTAAAGCCATGAATAGTTTCTGTAAAAGCATGTAATGTATAGCTGTGTTAAGCAAGGAACTTAAGTTTATGAATCTTTATTGTTTCTGGATGTTGCTGATCATGTTATCCTGGCAGCCCTTTAACAACGGGTAAGCCATATGGATGTAAATATTTCATATCAATAAAATATTAAAGATAAGACTTGATGATTGTAATTCTGAATAGCCTTGCTTTTTAGTTAGCTTGTTTGAAACTAGTTAGTGTGACTGAGCTATTTAAGTTGCTTATGATTATTTTGATGTTTAAAGACATTCTACTTTTTGTTTAAAAAATAAACATAGTCCTTGAATTTTTATGAACATTCTCAAGGTTATTCTCTCTGTTTAGAAATTATTAAACTGCATTTCAATTTTAGATTTCAGGAAAGCTAAGATTACTATTTAAAGGCATTTTTATAGGATACTTAAAATGAAATCAAAGGAGCTAAGTATTTCTGTAGATGGAGCCTTGGTGGAGGTTCTGTCAACTGTAAAAAATCTTCTGGATTTACTGTCCGGTTGATGTAACTCCACATGCAGTAAGACAAGCAACCTTAAAGTGAATTTCCTATAAGAGATTTTCAGGTAAGTATTAATCGACAATGCACAAATAGGATTTGTGAAGCATGGAACAAAAGCTAGAGTTAGTAGTAGACTAACCCTCTTTCCTGAGAATAATGATGTCACACTTATTTTTTTTCTTCCAATACATGTTATGCTTGCTAAAAATAGGATAACATTATGAACTTGAACTTCTTGGGTGTTTTTCCTAAACTGGCTTTAGCCATTATCCAGAAAAATGCTCCCCTCTAAACCCTGAAATGATCTGGCTGGAAAACTTCTCGCATTCATTTTGGTGGTCCTGGTAAACAGTTCATAAAAATACATGCAACATGACTAATCGGAATCTGTTGCCAAGGGAATGACAGCTTAATGCACTAAAACCAAAATATATGATGAAACTTTTGTTTAAATTTGTTCTGAGACTGTTGCCACCAATCCAGGCTAAAGGGTTCCCTTACTTGTCACTGGTCAGCCTTACAGGGTAGTGAAAAGCATTGCTTTTACATTTTACTCTGTTTTTTCATACCTTCAATCCTCATGAAAACTGAGCTCTTCTGAAAAGTTTCTAACATTGGTTTCTAACATTTCATTTTTTTAATTGTTCAGTCACACCTAGAGGAGAGCCATCAAGGTGAGAACCATTGTTAGTCCGCAGGCTGCAAGGAGTGAACCAACTGCTGTAGTGAACAATTTTCAATACAATTTTAGTGCTGTTTCATATGTATTTTGAAAAAAATCCTTTTTTTATTTTTAGAAAACCTTCCATTAGGTTTAGGTGAGTAAAAGCCAGGACCAAAAGACTCGAGATTAGAATGGAAAGTATAGGAGAGTTTATTTGGCCTGAAGTTAACCCAGAACAGGGTGCTGCTGCGTACTTCTCTCTATGGAGATCTACAAGTGAGACTGGACAGCAGACTTCTGTCATTCATGTACTCTGATCAGCAGTAATAAATGTGCAGAGAAAATGGTATTGAAACGAAAGGCTGCCTGTAAGCCTAGTCTGCGTAAATGCAAGCTTTTTAATGAGTGCAAAGAGAGTTTCCCCTCTCATGTTAGAAAAAAACAATAATGCTGACTTCAGGTCCTGTGGAAACCAAATTCTTTAGACCTAAATTTATTGCTAGTTTATTTTTGAGTGTCCTGTCCTCCATCTAGTTTTGTTACCTGTTAGGAAGCTGTATTTCTCTCCAGCTTTATCCTGACACCTCTGATACCTGATCTTTATATTGCTCAGTGGTGTTCATTGAAAAGCCATGTGTGCCGTGTTTGGTCTTGCTGTATTTACCTGTAAAGAAAATGTACCGGACAGTTGTTTCATGTTTCATAGCCTCCTGAATACCATCTCAGAAGCATGAATCATGTTTTGAGAAGTTGAGGGGTCATTTCCAAACACCATGTCATGTCATCGTGTTGTAAACTGTAGAATTATGGCTGTACAGATTTTATAATGCACCTGGGCTAAATTTATATTTTCAACCTGAAATTTTCTTTCAGGGATTATACACCCCTACAATAATAAAACATTCCAGTTTGTAAGTGATGCAAAAAAAAACACAAACTGTTGCAGGAGTATAGAAAGACAAACTACACTTCTCTAATAAATGTTTGCAGGTAGTGTGATGTTTACTTAGATCTAAAATGCGTTTTAAGGGTATGATAGTTAACCTGCTTTACATTTTTCTTTGGAATAGTTTGTTATTAGAGTTGTTCCTTGGTTGTGTGCTTTTGCTGTCTTAATAATTACTACACAGGATGTTATTTTTATTTTTGTGTGACATGACAGTATATATTATTCACATTCGCTTTTGTGTGTGAATTGGTGATCATTGTGTTATGTAAGAAATCAAATTATTAAAACACTTTTTTCTATAAATATGTAGTGTTTTTAAGTCGATGAGGAGTTGTCGTGGTTTTGTTGCCTCATCCTATCATGTATTTGAAGGAAAAGAGAGGAGCAAGATGACTGCATAGCACAGCACTTACTATAGAATTGTATTAAAAAGCAGGTCAGATATATGTTATGACCTACAGACGTCTAAAACTTTAAATGCTACCCTGGCTTCCCATTTTTAAAGCATAAGTTTTCAGTTAGCCACCTAGACTTTGTCAGGTGTAGCTTACAAGCTGGAGCAGTTAACTAGAAATGTAACCTTAATGTGCAAGATGCTTTTCCTTATATTTGCAAGCTTTATTTGGTTTTTTGTATGCCAAGGTGTATGTAGTCTCTAAGAGTGATTTGCAGTAGAATAATTGAAAGATTTTTTGAACTTGTGCACACATTTACTGAAGACACTATAGAAATATTTGAAGCAGCTAGAAAATGTACCATTTTTGAGAAATCATGTGCTTAGTAAAGACCAGAGTAAAAGTTGTATCGGTCTTTAGTCCTCTTTTACCTGTATTTTTGGTTCTTAACTGTGCATCATTTTTGCACTATGTTTATAAGTAATATAAAAACTTCTGGCCTATTAGAAGAGATCTTTAAACATTAAAAAAAACTGTGATCTGATCACTGTGTACTCCTTTAGCAGTGGAGTGTTTGAAAATATGTCTTAGGGTGGTGGTATTCTGGCAAGTCTTCACTACACAGTTAGAACTATCTGCTCTAGTGATGGTGGGAAAAGCCTGCTCTTCCACCAGCTTATTTCAGTTCAGCAGGTGGTATTAATTTCTTAGTAAAGAACTTTGTCAGTATCACTACATCCATGGTAGGGTTTAGCTGTTGTGGCAATTCATACTTCATCCAGCCTAGCCAGGCTGTAAAATTGGTGACAGAAGATTTGACATAAAGATATGTCAGTTTTCCTCAGCTCCTTCTGAACTCTTCAAGCAAGGTTTTCATGTCTTCAGCATGTATACTCATGAAATGCACTTTTTAGTATGTACACTTGAAAAGTTTTCTTTAACTATGGTTTAAATGCATGATGTAATGCCTGATCTGTTGCAGCTTTTACTCTAAAGTTTGATTGAGAATTTTTTTTCCAGTGATTAAATATGTTGCTCTGGAATAAAACCTATTTCCATGCCAAATTGCACATTTCAGTTTTCTTTGGGTAGAAGAATCTTTTTTTGTTTATCTCTGTATGATACTTTTCAACTAGTGAAAGTTTTATTCCCAGCCAAAGCCATGGTTTCATGAACAATTTAAAAAAAAAAAAAGGGGTTCCAGATGGAAGGGTGGCTAGTTTGTAAGTGCATGTAATCTCAATGTGTAACATGATAAACTTTAAAATTATAAACTGATAAACATTATGAAAGTTAGCACACTCCTCCTTTTTTCGTAAAAAAAAAAAAAAAAAAAAAAAAAGAAAAAACCTACCAGCCAAGCAAACGCAGACTTAGGTATTTTCTAACCAGTTGACCAGGCTCCTATCCCATTTTTTGTGTACATCAAAGTAAAAAAAAATTGCCTCCAATCTTCAGAAGGCGAGATACAGAAAACAAGTATCGTCTGCCTCTCTATCAGTGGGAGGTTGTAATGAAAGAGAAAGGGGAGAGAGAATCTTGGTTAGCAACAACCCCAAACCACGCGAAGGGGTTTGTAGCTCCGTTGGCCGCAAAGCTTAAAAAGTAACGACATGACAACTTCTCTTTTTCATATTATCAGCTTGCAAATCTGTTTAGTTACTCCTGGCAACTATACCTAGCGTTCAGGTGTAACACCTTGTAGAACTTAGTACTAAATCCAGTTACACAGTTGTGTTCACAATTAAGATGCTTCTTAGCTGATTGTGCCTGGGATTCTGCCAAGACTGTCGTGGTTTTCCTCAATAACATATTGAAGTTCATATCCATAGCTGGGTGTTTCAATTAGTCTCTCATTCGAACCGATTGGTTATGGCTGTTGGGTGACAATAGCAACAATGATACCACTGTCTTGTAGTTAGCTTTTAGTTTTCAAGATATAATACGACAAAAGGTGGTTCTTTTTCAGTAGACTAGCACCCTAGCTGAGTGTTTAACCTCTTTTTCTAATGGTCTCTTTGCCACTAACTTCTGTTAAAAAACTGAAGTCTTACAAAACAAGTTGATGTTGAAATTGAAAATTGCATATATTGCTTAATTTTCTTATAAGTAGTACAGGGAAAATACCTGATCTTTCCTGTCTGACAATGTAATATTTGTTTTTATCTGTCTGTACATGCAGATACAGTCAACCCACTGTACTACAGATGAGCCCTAGCTAATGCTACTGTGATAGCTTTTAGCTATGGTAATTTAAGGTAATGCTGCTTAATTTAGCCTGTGATGGGGAAGGCTGAAGATCACTGGTGTTTGCTTCAGTAGTATATGCACATAGACAGCATTACTGGAGCTTGCATTTTTCACAAGACTTGAAAACACAACAGTCTGCTCATGTGTTTTTACGCCAAACTTAATTGTGCATTTTTTGGTACGGAAAATGTCTGTAAGTCTAAAACTCCAAGCTCACCAGAGGTGAGTACGTTTTCAGGAACAGAACTATAATTTGGGTCATGAATGATCCTGAAAAGTCTTATTGCAGATCTTCAGTAGAACAAAACCTTGGAATAGTGTAGTTTGATTTGCCAGCTTATCCAACTTAAATATTACATGGAAGTTATTAGACAGTTTGAATCTTCATAAACCTTTTCTTGTTTAGATTTCTTTCTCTAGGATAGTCTCATAACGTCTTACACCAGTGGCATGTCCAACCCTGAACTGGAAAGAGGAACTGTGGCATTGCCCACTGTTCTTGAAACAGGAGGAACTAGAGGCAGAGGCACTGGTGTGGCACATCGTAGGAAGAAAATAAGACTTGCAAAACATGTTCCCAGACTTCTTTTTGAATGAATGGGAAGCAAGTAATTCAGCTGACTTGAGGAATATTTTCTAGTGTGGGCTAATTAAGTTACTCTTCTGTAGTAGTAGTGTTCTGATGTGAAGATGCTACTCAGGAAGGACCTTTTTGTTTTTAGAGTGGATTTCTTTTGTTGAAGTGTAATGTTTCTCAGACTTAGGGGATTTATCTTTCCTAATATAACATCTTCCTTCTAATCATGCCAACTGATAGCTTCCTATCATTAATTGCTGGCAGCAGCTTGGTTCTACAGGGCAAGGGTTATAATTATTAGCTGTGGTAGAAAATGCTTACCCTTTTCACCCTGGGGAGCCAAGCTGTTGCTAGCAATCAAAGGTAGTTAGCTGTTCCCTGCCTCATGTAAACATTTGCAGCCAGTAGTTACTGCTGCTTCTCACTTCTTTGCCCAGGAGGAACCGAACTCTTCCAGTAATGCTTTGTAATAATTTGGTTTTGTTGGTTTTTTTTTTGTTCTCTTAGATTTCTTTTTAATTATTTTAGTTTAACCTTATTTTTCCATTTAAAGATAACTGTGATGATTTTGACCTTTCACAACTCATTTGGAACACGTAATCATATTGGGAATTGCAACCTTGTTTGAGAAATACTTGCTAAAAGATTATGAAGTATGTAAATGCTTTAGCAACTCCTCCCCCCC
>VZSF01002463.1:90195-258318 GCA_013398295.1 Chionis minor
CCCAAAAAAAAAGTTCAGTAGGTTGAACTATCCTTTCATCTATATGGCTAAACAGGTTTTTTTACCTCACAGGAAGATTTTAGGGAAGGCAAAATTCAATTCAATTGCTTTTGTAATCATCCAAGAGAAATTGTCCCCGTGCCAAGAAGCTGGGTTTGTTTGTCCAGCTTGTCACGCCTCTGTATTTTAGGTAGATACATTAGTTTGGTTGAGAAATGCTCAGTGGTTGATGAGTTCTTGCTTGTTTCAAGATGCACCATGTTGTCTCTGCTGCTTTGTTTGCTGCTCTGTGTAGAGGGCAGGGAGGTGACAAAGTCAATACGTTTATTCAGACTACTCGGTCTATTTCATCTTTCCTTTTTATTGACTCTGTCTCTTGGCAGACACTTTCTTCTGTGTTTTCTGGTCTCCTGTAAACTCAGATCAGATTTCTTAATCAGGTGGCATTTTTCTCATTGAAAAAAAAGTGTAATTTAGAATGATTTTGATGCAAATAGACTGAAATTGATTTCCAAATGTTAATATTGTATATTCCATCTTCTAATATCTGTCTGAACAGTGAAATCTTGGCCTAGTAATCCCCTGATGATGTTTTATAGTAGATAATGAAAGCAAGATTTTAATTTAGTCTCACCTGCTTTTTAGTTTAATTTTTTTGTACCAGTAGGCCCAGAACTACTGGTATATATGAACTCAGATTGTTTCTGTGTTGCTTTATGGCATTGAATTGACCATTCTTTGCTTCCCCCCCCGACTCACTAGTATGGTCCTTCATAAAGCCTAAAATACAGTTTCATTCTGTTGCCTGGAATCTGAATCCCATTGTAACCGAAATGGCCTCCCTCCATGTTGGCTCAGTTCCTCTTTTGTTTTGGTTCTCTTTTTCAAAATATTTATAGGTCACCTTTTATTATAGAGAATTAAAAGAACCCTTTATGAATAGAAATGTGTTTGAACACTGGGTTTGTAGTCCAGTAGTCTGAGGCAGACTGGGCCCCTGTGCTTGGTACAACATGGAAAGAGATGGGGAAGCTGCCAGGGGAAAGTTACTCTTCATTACGTTATAATTTCCAATAGCCAGGCTAAGAAAAACACATTCAAACCCTGCCCTGAAGTCCAACATTATTTGTATGTCTGGCTTCTCAAACCTTACAGCTTTGCAGTTTATGATATTAGGAGTGCTTTTGAATTACTAAGGTGCTAATATGCCCAATGGTTAAGTGATTCTCCCAATAAATGACCAATGTTTAGATTTATCATTATCATGTTTGCATTTGAACTCTAGGAGGACTTTGTGCTACCCATCACAGAGTTTACCAAATTTCTAATTGGTATGGCAAACTTCAGTCTTGTTTATTATTGTTGAAGTTGTTTAACTTGATCTTCATGGGGTTTATTGCCTTTGTAGTTCGTAGTCAATGTTGGTATCCTTGGGGGCTTTTTCTTTTAAGGCAAATGAGGTACTAGTGACTCTACTCAGTTTTAATTCTTTCCAGAGCTTTCAGCCTAAAAAATTTCATGGAAGTAGAGGAGGGAATCTGTTTGGGTTCTGTTTTTGCAGCCATTTTATGTTAGTTTTGTCCTGTGTTTTACAAATTGTTTGTGTGTTAGTGGGGAATCTTCTTCAATTAGATTCTCGTCTTGTTTCCTGAGGAACAATTTTTAAAATGCTTATCAAGGTACATGTTGCTAAGATTTCTAAGGTGCCAGATGAAGTAGATATCTGAATAAAGGTAAGTTAAGCTTTGATTACTTAAGAAGTGGTCTATATCCAGATGATGATACTTGCATTTTCACATAAGAAAAAAGAAACACAGCAAAAAACCAAGCACTGCAAATTGATTCAATTATTGATATAATCAGTATAAAAGGTCCTGGTCTAAATATGCATAGATACTGAAATACTTATTTTGGTGATATTTACTATCTAGGTAGCTACACATAGGTTTGAAAGTGTAGAGAAATCTAGAGAACTTCTGTGCTTTACCTGTTTGAAAGTCTTTAACTTACTTTTTTTTTACAGTGTACTTTTTTAATTTAATGTTCATATCATACTTTATAAATAGTTTCATTTGTAGAAATCGTTGCCAATGTAACAGAAATGTCACTACTGATGAGGTACAAGTACCTCCTGCATGTTCACTTCCTCAAGCATGTTTTTTTCTCAAGTTTAAGTCGGTTTCCAATGCATTTATAGCGGTAGTTTTTGTGTGTTTTCACTTAAGACAGTAGCTGAAGTTAGTCTTGAATATTAACTTGAGCAGAAATGTTTTTCTCCCCGAGTTCTGCTGCAGTTGGCTACTCGGTTCTACCTGATTTTTAAAAGCAAGTCTTCAGGAGATGAGTCTTGGCAGATTTAATTTTCAAAAGAAGCATACGTAAGCCAATGTTAATTTCTTGTCTGATAGAAATACCAAGGGAAGTGCTGATTATTATGATGTGATTGAAGGTATCTATTTGAGAAATATGTCTTTTAAAAAAAACAAACTCACTTCTACAGAATTCCCCAATTTATACTCATATTTCAGTGGCTGACTTGTGATGGACAGTTTTGCTTACAAATAATGAGTAGTCCCTGAAGTTTATTTTCTTTTTTGTCTTAAGAAAAAAGTATTGTTTATTATAACCAAATAGTCAGGATTGAAAGGAAACAGTCTCAGATAAATTTTACTTGCAAATTGTTTCCTATTCCACCAATCCAGAAATTATATCACAATGTAATATCTATTTTATTGTAGCTTTAGATGAGGGTTGTTAGGAGTGGTCTGGTTTCTCTCCTTCTTTTTCGTAGCCCAGGAAGTATCGACTGGGGATGCTGGATGAGAGGATAGTTCCGGTGGGATCAAAAGCAAGAAAATCAAAGAACCCTATTGGCTGTCTGGCTGACAGGTGTAAAACGGGAGTACCCATCAATATGGTTTGGTGGAACAGAGTCACAGAAAACAATTTACAGGTAAAATTATTTTTTACTGGTCACTTTTTTTCAGTATTTTGGATGCTTTATTTTAAATTTTGGAAAATGTTAGAAGCAATTGCTCTAAATATGGGTTGAGATCAGGTCAAATATTTCACAAAGCAGGCATAGTGGCCCTCCGGGACAGTGACCCAGATGTTTTATTCTCTTTACCCACCACTGTGCTATGTGCTTTGCTTGATTATGTTATAATCTGTGGAGGAGGAGAAAAAGTAATCATTAAATGTATTCTAAAAGCAAGTAAACACAACCTTTTATTTTCATTTTCACAAGGAAGGTTTCTACTGGTAAAATTACTGATCTTCATTAAAATGATTGATGCTTAATGCAAATTCTGGTAGTACAGAATTAGAGGACATAGCCACCATGATCAGAAGGTGTCAATTCTTAACTTTTATGTTGGGATACTTTATATTTCTCAACTTGTTTGTTAAACTTTGTTGTTACTTTATTCCTCAATTTTCTTCAGCTTCTTAACAGGGCAGGGGTACAGCTGGATTTGATCATCTCTGTACAGAAGTAGCAGGTTATCCTTGGGATAATAATGAAGGATAATTCTAGTGTAGCAGGAATCTGCTTGATGTCCCTTAAGATGGGGTTTAGACGGAAGTTATTGTAGTGGTCATAACTACAACACTGCTACTACTACTGTTTTGCACTTGGGTGGTGCTTTTAATTCTTCATAGATCATTACTTCAGTCTTTCTGTGAGGGTTGTGTTCTTTTTGATGTCTTCTGAGTGAGTGAAATGGGTAAATTGACAATAGACTTACATCTAGAATTTGTGGCACCTTAAGAGTTTCTTTCAGTTCACTAAAGTTCTGCCATGTAAGGGCCAACTTCAAGCCCATACTAGAGCGTTTCCATACCAGTACTAGTGCTGTGTTACTTGATGTTTGACATCTTTGCGTTACTGAAATTGGGATCCACAGGCAGCGTGATGCAGGCAAACTGATGCTACATGGCCAAGAGGCATTTGTTCTTCAGTCTGGCTTGGCCCTTTTGCTGCAGGAGAAGCAGCAAAGACACTGCCGTGATAAAGATGAAGCACAAAGGAAATCTTGGTAGAAGGACCAGGCATGGTTGGAGTCAGTGAAGCGCTACTACAAGGGAGAGAAGACTGATGGATTGGATTTACCATGTGTATCTAATGGGAATGTGAACCTGAGTGAATAGGCAGTTGCTTTGATAAGAGAAAAACAGGAAACTGTCTCTTCGAATTTCATATGGATGTTAAAGAACAGGAGAAGCCCTGCTTGTACTCATGTCCTCCATTGTTTTCTCTGCTGTTCTGTGTCGCAGCAAGGTTTGTTATTGATCTACTCTGCTTAGAGTAGAGCAGAAAAACGTAGTGTTTCTGGACGGTGGAGAGCTAGTAGTCTGTGACTTGGAGCTTCTGGCCAGGAGCAATTGTCCTCTCAGTACCTATGCCCTCCAAAGCTGTGTTGAAAGTGTGGCAATGAGAAGCTCAAGGTCCTCTCAAGGTTAGTGGCAATAGCTTGGGATTGGCTGCAGAACACATGGCTTTTGAAGGGTGCAATTCCAAGCTCCTTTATTGTGCCAGAATCCCAACTACATAATTGACTTAAACTATGTACAGCGTAAAATTTTATATTATATGATGCAATTACATAGCTTCCAATGGAGACATGGGACTTTAGAAAAGCATATATATGCATATCTGGTGGAAATAAGAACAGAAGGATGTTCCAGCCATAGGAAATAGGAGAAGAAGGGGGAGGGATTGCAGAGAACAGTGGAGTTTGGCAAGAGTGAATGGGGAAAGGTGTAAAAACAGGCTGCAGAGGAGATTATGAGGATATATAAAGTCTTACATAGATGAGAAACTGAATTTTATCTTGATGTTTTCATTCTGATTGTTGTAAATCCTTGTATTCTAATGTGAATATTTTCTAAGTTAGAGCTGAAACAAAGCTCAAACTGTTAAAAATGGAAAATTTCATTATAAAAGCACAAAAAATGGCTGGAAAAGTTTGGTACACAAAATTACTTAAAAATAAGTAGTTTTATGCTGAGATTTCAGATTGTCCTTGTTTTTCTACTTCAGTATGTGTATAATCCACAGATAGCAAAGCTGTTTAGAGGTATTTGCAAGTGTGAATACAGGTTATACAAACTAAGTTTTGGCTGATGGTGAGAGCTAAGCAATAAGTAGAAAGGTCAAATTCTGATGGAAACACATCTATTTGAGGGGTTTTTTGTTTGTTTGTTTGTTTACGTTTGAAGATGAGAAAGCAGAATTACATCCCAGAAGTGCTGAGGGCTTGCAGGGCTGGGCAGGTGTTCAGGCCCACGTGTCTATTTGAATCTCCACTCTTCCAAATGTGTGGTTTAGGATGTGAGAATACACTATTTCATGGTGCAATATTTAGAGATTTTTGTCCAAAAATTGGCTGTTTTAAAAAGGAAAGTAGTTTAAAACATGCATTGTAAAACAATGTTACTGTTTCTCATGCATGGCTATGAATTTATAATCCAGATCTATTTACTTTAGATACTGTGTTACACTTATATGATTAAAAGTGGAATCCACATATTGAATTGTATTCTGGGTTATACATTAAAATGAAAAAAAATCAAGTTTCTTCTTCAGTGACATGTCCTACCCTATATTAGGAAATATCCTGAGCTACTACACCCCTATGTAATACATATTATAATAGCAAATGGCAATTCTGCTTACAATAATAGGGATACATTTCTTGTTATACAGATCAGTTCTTAAGCACCGTAACTAATTTTTGTTTTGTTTCTTGAACAAAAAAAACCCCATAGAAATTAGTTTTTCAAATATTTTGGATCAAGAACATGGACTCTTCAAACTTTATAGTTTTTACAGTACTTTGAAGTATTTTGATAGAGGAATGTGGAAATATTCTGAGTCTTTAAAAGTTTACTTTTTAGTGAGATCTACTTGCTAAAATGTACCAAAACTTCGCTTGTAGTTTTATTTGTCTGAGTCTGTGTTCTGGTTTAAAAAAGAAGTCTTCAGCCAACAAATATTACCGAGTTCTAATGAAGTTGTCTCTAACTCTTCTAAAGGAGTAGTAGAGCAATACGGCAAATAATGTTGATGAGTTGAAATTTATTGGAGCTTATTGTATGTGCGATGTGACGACTTGTCACAGTCATTGTGGTAGGGAAGCGTCTTGCACAAATTCAATAGTGGGAGGGAAAAAGACTTGCTTTGAAGCACTTGGTGACCTCCAGTGGCTGCTGGGCTGCTCCAGCATCACAGAATGTGTCCTTCCCTGATGTCATAATTAATAAGAATCCTCTGGAAACGGAGGGCTTGCGATGATGCTCTCTACGTCAAGTGAGGCACATCTGTCCATTTAAAAACAACAACAAAGAAACCTCCCAAACAACAAAAAAAGTAACCACGCCTAAAAAATAAGCAACATTTTTGCCTGTTTTTGGATTCCTAAGAGATATTCTGAAAGCTATGCCAAAAATAGACTGGTAGAGAGCTGCCCTGTTTTATAGCATGGGTATAATTTAGTGGTGGTTTTCTGTAACCATTACAAGATTATGCAATTTGGGATGTCAGAACAGATCAGCATGAATTTGGAGGTGAAGGAGGACATAAAAAGCGAACAAAAAGGCTTGTATCTTGTTTTTAGCACGGTAAGTACATTAGCACGTTCTTCCGAAATAAAATTAAATTGTCCTACTTTTTGCTTTCGGTAGCTGGCTTTGTTAGAATGTGGGACTGGGACCAATCTAATGCAGTACTGTTACAGCTGCCAAATTGGAGGTGGTGGCTCTGCCGTTCCTGTGCAGCTCTTTGTTGTGTTGTGTTTTGAGATGCTGAACTGGAAATGAAAAAGAGAAAAGGGTGATTTCCAGTACTCCTGTAGGATCCCTGCACGGCCTTCCAAAGGCTCCATAGCTTGTGCATCCCTGTGTTGCATCCCAGTTCAGTACTTCATGGTGCTTTGGGGAGTCATTTATGAATGAATGCAGCAGCAGGGCCTTAAGAGTTTATCACTGAGGAGCATAGAGAAAAAAAGCATATGTATTGAAATCAGTAGTTGATGGAAAAGGAATTTTCATCTTACTTCTGGACTCTGGAAATCTGTCAATACGTGCATCATCTCAGCACACAATAATGCTGCTTGTGAGGTTCTCCCAGCAATGGTCTTCAACTGAGGTCCTTGGCTTGCTCTTCAGTTTCATCTACACCTTCCTTTAAGGAGCCTCGAATTGCTTTTCAGTCATACCCACAAAATATTTGTTTCTTCCCCTCCAAACAGTATTTTAATTCTATTTCCTTTTATATCTTTAAAAGTGTAAAAGCCACCAGACAGGTAAACTGTGCCTAATGGTGACACAAATGAGTTGTTTTATAGTCTTCACCCCCTTTTTCACTTCTCTTGTGGTTCCATCCTTACTAATTGCGTCATGACTAAATTTAGCCTTCATTTGGACTGTATTTGTATGTGTTTTTATAATATTTTGCATTCCCTGATGCACAGAAATATAGAAACATTTTTTTTGTATGTGGAGCTGCATGGGCTCAGCTTTGTGGTCTGTCTTTGGCAGTTTCTTTGCAAAAGTGACTGAAAAGAGGGTCTTTTGCTGAAAGTTCTTCATGGAATCATTCTGATAAGAATGCATGCTGCAGGTATTAATTCAGAAGTTGCTTCCCTGCTTTAGTTTGACAGGATTTTAATGAATATCTTGGAAGAAGGGGGATGAGATTTTAAACTGGCCAGGTTGAGAGGTGAAAGGAATGGTGGTAATTTTAGCAAATGCATGACTTGAAAGCTACTTTAGGTGGGTTTCTAGAAAAATCTAACATAGCTAACAAAGCGGTACCTGTTTCTGTGTGTTGAAAACATTAATGTTTTGAGATGTTTTTTTATGTGCCTTGTTATAGGACACTTGAATTTGAAACAGAAAATACAGTCTTCAGTTTGTTGCATAGTGCAGAGAGTGCTAGCAGGCTGTTTCTTGTTTGGGCTTTCGAAAGTACATTTGGTGCTTTTGTTTTTAACATCACAATATTGAATAATTCATTACATGCCTTCTAAGTATTTCTTGCGTCTCCATTCTTTTAATTACTCCCCAGGTTTAATAAAAGTCTTTAATTCCTGTTATCTCTACCTTTTTTCTCCCAATCCTGATTTACTCAGGTATAAAATTTTAAGCATGGGCTAACATGAAGAGGTTGTTATATTCTGAGATGAGGAATTAATGACTAATTGAGTAAAATTTGTTTTAAAGCTGTGCTTTTAGGAAATTTGAGCATAATACAGAAGGAAGAAATTTTTTCATTAATTAGATACAGATTCTTTTAATTCTTAGAGAAATTTAGATTTCTTTTTTTAACTCAACCTCATTTTGGGAAGTTTGGCAAGCTTCTAATAGCAAAACCGTAATAATCATAGAATAGTTAGAGTTGGATCTTAAAGATCATCTAGTTCAAACCCCTCTGCCCTGGGCAGAGACAACTCCCACTAGACCCCATCCAACCTGGCCTTGAACACTTCCAGGGGTGGGATATCCACAACTTCCCTGGGCAACCTGCTCCAGTGTCTCCCTACCCTCGGAGTAAAGAATTTCTTCCCGAGATCTAATCTAAATCTACTCTCAGTTTAAAATTGTTACCCCTTGTCCTACCACTACACTCCCTGATCAAGAGTCCCCCCCCCAGCCTTCCTTTAGCCCCCGTTAGGTACTGGAAGGCTGCTCTAAGGTCTCCCCGGAGCCTTCTCTTCTCCAGGCTGAACAGCCCCAACTCTCTCAGCCTGTCCTCAGAGCAGAGGTGCTCCAGCCCTCTGATTGTCTTTGCCCTATGGGACTTAAAGCATAGTCTCCTTTCAGACAGATTTTCAAGCTTATAGTTCATCCAAATGTAAAACTAACACTAGAATTTATACTTTGTATGATGAGTTGCCGGAGTGAAAGTAACGTATTTTCCCAGACCAGGACATAATTTTTGGAATCTTTGGCCATTAAGTACATAGCTTCTTTTGGCATGTTTGCATGGTCATTAGTGCAGAATGTTACCTACAAAGTTTGAGGAAAATAATTAGAAGATTAGATATTAAAGAACTAAGAGTGATGCTCCATTCCTTCACTTAGGAAGCTAATCACTTACTCTAGCCTACATACTATGAAAGTGTTTGGGATATCTTTTGTATTATTTTCTTAAAAGCAAAATGTATGTAGAAAAATTAGTGTTTTACTTCAGATGAAATCTTGTACGCTTTTGGAAATGTTTTAAAAACTGCAGCTTCACATAGAAGTGAAACATGGCTGAGATTTAAGCTTCAAATTTTCTGATGAAGTATTAAATATTTTTGACCACAAATTGCTAAATTTTGTTGTATTCGTTTATAATTAGTTTATTCTGGCTGATAGCTGTGGAGCTCGGACATTTTTCTGTATTTACAAAACATCTTGAGTGTGGAAAGGTCTTTTAAAAATGGAACCAAAATTTAAATCACTTTTTTACCAGTGGGTAAAGTCTTAGATTACAACTTCATGCTTGTAACATCAGAGAGGAGTAAACCAGACTTTTATAGCAAATGGTCTAGCTGTGCAAATCAAAGCTCTTTACTCATATAAAATGCTTTCATTGAGATTACATAGGAACAGCTCAGTCTTATCAGGCTTTGGTTCCGATCCTGAATTGTGACACTGAGAAATGGAGTGAAAACTCAATTTCCGTCAGGCTTGACCTTCTGCTGTTCGTAGTTCTACAGCATAAACCCAAACTATTCTACCATATTCCTGGGTTTAGCTCTTTCACTTGGAAAAACTAAAACTTCCACCACTTAAAGTGGAGTGCTTAAGCAACTTCATTTTAAAATGATGATGGATATTTAAGTAACTTTTAGAAACCAAAACTGGACTATGAACACTTGCAGGATGCATTTAGAAATAAAAAGCAGCCCTGTTCTGTAGGTACGGATTGCATCAGTTGGTAAAAGTAGTAAGAGTTTAGCCAGAATGGTATGGGTGGGATTTTGGGAATTCTCTCGGTTGCTTTAGAAAGGCTGAGGTTATCTTCCAGAAGGTGCCTGTCCTCTCCACTTGCATACTTCAGATTTTTTGCCATGCCCTGCCCTTGTCGCCTAGTTCACACAGTATTTAGGTGTCGTACATCAGTGCATGTGTCATGGTTGGTTAGTTTTAGAAGTGGAAAAATGTGTATCTCATGTAGCTCTTTGATATTATGTGTTTTTAGCAAGATGCTACAAATTCTGTTCCTTGCTCTCCTGGTTTTGTTTGATGATGATTTTTCAACTATGTCGCTATTTAGACAAATTCTACTTGTCTCTCTGCTACCTCTGTCGTTTTCTCCAGTTTCAGTGCAGATTTCACTGAATTGTTGCATGCTAGATTTTATCTAGAGGAACACAATTCTCTTAGTTATTCCTGTACCGAAAATTCAGATAAGTCTGGAGTATTACCTTTTGAGTTTAAATATAATGGCTATTTATTTTCAGTCTGTATAATACAGCTTACCATTTGTTTTGCTGCATTGGAGTATACCTTAGCAACTTTTCCTTAACTGAATGTGACTGAAGAGTTTTAAGACTCTTTTGAACTTTTTACCCATGTAAATCTAAATGTGTTACTTCACCAGTCTACATATTTGCTTAAAGTTGTTCTTTGAATATTTAGATATATGCTCATACAGAATGACCATCATAAGATGGTTAGTAGTTAAAATTTACTGTGTGATTAAAGGTGGAATAGTCTTACTATTTGCTTTTAAACATGAGCATCCTCTTTAATTTTACAGCTTTAGAAACCTTTTCTTTTTCCAGTCCTTTGGAATACATTAATACTATGATATTTGGCTGAAGTATTCAAATAAAGATATTAGAAACAAATTACCACAAAAAAAACCCCATTTCAAATAGTTTTCCTCACTGTCTAAATTAGTGTTTTGTAATCACACTTCTAATTTGTGACTAACAACTTCTCTGATTCCACTCTATTCATATTGGTAAAAATCAATATTGGCAATTTAACTAACAGTTGATGTATTTGGTCATTTTAAAACTGCCTAAACCCAAAGTGATCCAACATAATTTACTTTAAAAACATTATAGATTATCTTAATGGTATCCTTTGTCTATTGGGAGTTGTTACTATCTTCTTATTTTACCTCTTTTGTTTAGACACTTTTGAGAGGTACTCTGAAAATGACTTAATAAACTTAATTTGACAGTTAATAATTTTCAGGCTTTTCAGTGGTTTCATATAACAATTGGTTTTATTTTTTGGCTGAATTTCCTTTTTCTTCCACTGATGTCTTTTGTATCTGGCTGTCCAATAATAAGTTTTTTGCTTTTTGAGCTCTAATTAGAATTTTCTTTTTCTAAGCTCCCCTACCCCCCCAAAAATGAACAAAACCCAAACAAACACCCTCCCCTCCCTCCCCCCAACCCACCTCAAAACTGTAAAACTCTGTGCAGATTTTAATAGAGGTTAAAAGTTGGTTGTGTTATATATTTTATGTGCTAATAAATACTGAATGTTTGATGGTCACTCTGCTGCTATTTGTTTCTGAAGTACCAAATAAAACCTCATTATTAAAAGTGCTACGTAAATGGAATAGGTAATTAAAACAGAAGTCAACTTCACAAAAAAGAAATATATAGGCCTATTTGAAATAGAGGCAGGGATGACTTCTTAGTAGGAGTCATTTTTATTGCTTAAATTTGAAAATGCTACTTAGTTTGCGATGAAATCTCTGAAGCTACCTAGGAACAGTCTGTGCAGCAGTGGTGAGGCTTTCTCAGTGTCAAGTCTGTTTTCCAACTTTATAATCTAATTCTTATGGAAAGCTTTATGCAAAGTGCTTTTATGAACTCATACATCAGTGGTTCATATGGAAAGCTTGCTAATGGTACTTCAGGCGTAAGCTAGAAATACGTTTAAACTTGTTCGTGCGGACCAGCTTCCAGTATCTGCCGTTCCTGTCAACAAGCTGTATGTAACTTAAAGATACCCCCTGCACTCGGTAGGCTTGTCTAGAAAGTAGTTTCTACCAAATAGGCACTGTCCATCTCTTCACATTTCAAATAAACATTTGATTTACATTTGTTTTTAAACAGACACCAAATCCTTCTGCAAGTGAGTTTATTCCTAAAGGAGGATCAACCTCCAGGCTGAGTAATGTATCCCAGTCAAGTATGTCTGCCTTCTCTCAAGCCTTGTTCTCTCATCCCTCCATGGGAAGTCCTGCTACTGCTGGGCTAGCACCAGGTAAGTTGAGAGTAATGATTTGCGGTACAGTTCCTTCTTTTAACTTAATGTCAAACATAACCCTGTGTAGATAGTGATCAGGTTTATGGGGTAGAAGTGTAGCCACCTCCTGCTTTAGCTCTTAACTTGAAAATGGTCTGCATATAAAAGTGCAGAAAGAGAAATTACCATTTATCTTCCAGTAGTATGTAAATAGCACTGCGGGCTGTGAAATCTGTTCAGCCACTGCAGCACGGAAATGAACTCAGCCTAACTTTTACTCTGTTCTTTCTGGGGGAAAGAGGTGCTGAGTTATTGCATACTGTGCTCTATGCAGTCCTTGCCAGAGCAGTACCTGAAGATGACTTAAACTGCCCCTAGTCTGGAAATGCTCTGCAGTCTACGATGAATGTGTGCTCTGATTACCACAGACTGACTCGCTCTTTTGATTTTTTTTTTCTAGAGTATGTAATGTAGAAGTAATTATTTTCAATGTTAATTAGTATATATGAGGACTTAAAAAACTCAGTGAAAAACAAGCTAGAAGATAGGCTCATTCTAAAATAATTTGCCTTGCAAAGCAGCGTTGATTGTTATTATATCTGTCATGTGTAATTTCATATCACCAATTTATGATTATTTCCCACATTTAAAACTCTTAGCGGAATGTGTTCCCTGCAGTCGTACAGTTCTGAGTGGCGAGATTTATTTATTTATATTTTACACTTAAGTTCAAGCTCTTCATGCATCTTTTGGACTTCTGATCTTAAAAGTTAGCTTAATTCTAATATTACTTTTTAAAAATAAAATAGTTTTAAGATATAGCCATCAGCAGATCTGGATATTACACATTGCAGATCCTTTAGCAAGTTTCTCTATGCACTGAAACCTTTGGCGAGCTCTTGTGATGGACGAGAAGCATTAGCTAGCTGCCAAAATGCAGAGGGGCAAATGCTGTAAATGTTTGGGTTTTTAAAGCAGTATTGGCCATTACCATCTGTTAAACTGAACCTTCAGTATTCCCGGTGCCAGGGGATAAATCTCAATGTCAATTTGAAAGAAGGCAGCACTTAGCTCGCATGTCATAACTATTGGAACAGGCTAGAAAAGCGATTGCTGCTTGTGCTGACCAAATTAACGTGTTGCAGTACTGTGTCTGCTTCATACTATATTGTGCTGTACAGTCTTATTGGAAAACTGTTGTGTTTATATGCCTCTCAGCCTTGTCACCTGGATTGAAAAGTGTATAAAGGCGTAAATAGAATACAGTAAAATGATCCACTTTTGGAAAGTGTCCAGTGGGATCTCAGAGGGATCCTTCACAGTCCAATTTCTTTACTATCTGTAAGTAATACTTAAAAGGATAAGTAACGCTGTTGATGAAAGAATTTCGTACAACGACTTGAGCTCCTAGAAATATAGATGCCAAAACTGAAAACTATCTAGGTTCAAGTACTGTTCTTTATGGATGAGAGGGATGGGGGAGTATTCTCAAGAGCAAACTTAGGCAAAGTTGGCTTATTTCCCTGCTCTTCCTGCCTAATTAGAAAGAGAATATAGTTCAGTGTAGGGATCTGGGTTGGGTGTTCTTAATTTCTCTGGAAGCTTCTTTCTCTACACTGAGTGCAGAATTCTCCAAACCTAAGTGTCCTGTGTAAATAACACTCATAGACATTTATTTTTATTTAAATGGTTTAGCTGTCAATATTATACATCTACGAAAAAGTCTGTTACCTCAAAGAGGGTTAGGAGGTGCTCTTTCTAAACAATTGGCTCTTAAATACAAAAGTGGTATTTATGCGTGAGGAAACTTCACCATTTAGGTCATACTGGATAGCAGAATAAAAAAACCTTTAAACATATTACGAAATTGTCATTAAAAATTATTGTTGGGATTTGTTAGCTTTCAATAAAGGAAAAAAAAAATTCAAATGAAGCCCATATAAAGAGGTATCCTTTAAATAAAGGTAAGTCTCCTTCTAGTTAAATGGTGTATATTCTCCAGGTGTATATACAACTTCCACTTTCAGAAATGTGTGCAAGATTTAAGCGTTTGCATGAGATTAAGATTGCTTATAGTAGCTTACAGAGGAAACTGGAAGAAATCAATATTTCATAAGAAATAAGGAAACGTAGTAGGAATAATTTGTTAAAGGTTCCACAGTTTAGTTCACCCATAACAAAGCAAGTAAATGATGAGAACGATCCCCACTTGATTTCCCACTTGAGGATGGAAAAAATTAAGTTCTTTCGCATCTCTAATTTCTGAGATTTCCCTAAATGTAGGTGTAAATCAAAACCACTTTTGATGTGTAGTATTTCAGAGATAGCTGTTCACAAAATTGATTGTCCCTGGAAAATACTTGTTCTGCCTGTCTTATCAACGGTACTGGAGAAAATGACAACAGAAACTAGCATACTGAAATAGTAAACTTCTTGTATCCACACCTGACATATCCATTAGGGTGTAGTGTGGAAAAAGGTTATTCCTTCTTTCATGTGTATTTACTTAGATGAGAGCAGCCCTGAGGAGAGGGATTTGGGGGTGTTAGTGGATGAGAAGCTCGATGTGAGCCAGCAGTTGGCCAGAAAGCCAATGACATCCTGGGCTGCACCAAAAGCAGCGTGGCCAGGAGGTGATCCTGTCCCTCTACTCTGCTCTGGCGAGACCCCACCTGGAATACTGTGTCCAGGTCTGGAGCCCCCGATATAAGAAGGACATGGACCTGTTGGAGCGGGTCCAGAAGAGGGCCATGAAGATGATCAGAGGGCTGGAGCACCTCTCCTATAAAGACAGGCTGAGAAAGGCCTGGAGAAGAGAAGACTCAGAGGGGACCTTACAGCAGCTTTCCAGTATCTGAAGGGGGCCTACAAGAAACCTGGAGAGGGACTTTTTACAAGCGCATGTAGTGATAGGTTGAGGCGTAATGGCTTCAAAGTACCTTCAAAAGGGGAGATTTAGATTAGGTATTAGGAAGAAATTTTTCACTCTGAGCATGGTGAGGCACTGGAACATGTTGCCCAGGGAAGTTGTGGAGGCCCCATCCCTGGAAGTGTTCAAGGCCAGGCTGGATGGGGCTTTGAGCAACCAGGTCTAGTGGGAGGTGTCCCTGTCCATGACAGGGGGGTTGGAACTAGATGATCTTTATGGTCCCTTCCGACCTAACCCATTCTATGATTCTCTAAGTGCTTTCTAGCATAATTTCAACACGGAGTCAGGTTTCATCTTGGTCGCCTTTAATATATGTATTATAGTATATAGTATAGTAATATAATATAGTATGGAAACATAGTGAGATAAAATGCAACTTACACAAATAGCCAGAGAAAATTGTCTTATTGAAGAGCTTTGAACAGATCTCCTTCACCCTCTCCAAAACTTCTTTCCTTAAGCTCTCCTGGATAATATGGGGGAGGGTGGGGCGTGTTTTGTTTTTTCTCCTTCCATTCCTTTCCTAGTAAAGACATCCTGTTTATTATTTAATGGGAAATATAGTGAGTTGTTGACAATCTTCAAATAGTAGTTTTGCTAACAAGCTTAGCTTATCCAGTTCTGTGTGGTGGTTTCAGAGTAATATTGCCATTAAAATACGCCACAAAGCATGTGAAAGAAATTCATGAATATCATCGAAGTGAGAAGACATCATTGCTGTGCTAATCTTGAGAGAAAACAGATGTATAGCCCCCAGCAGAGAAAATCTTTGTCTGGCTCAGGTTTGCTTAAGCCAGCTTATGGCTCAAGAGTGATGCTTTTGTCATCGATGGAAACGACAGCAAATTGCTGTTGCTTCTACATTAAGTCCAAGACAGGCTCTGAGTTTATGCAAAGTGTAAGAGATCCCATTTCTGCTGCCAGTCTGAATCTGCGGGCTTAGGAGCCAGGAGCGTGAAGGTGATGTACTTATGTCCAGTTGACACATCTCCATTCATGATGGGCTATGAGACTGTGATTCTCAGAGCTTATGACCACAGTTGGAAATGGAGCACATTTAGTTGAGGTGTTTTGAGCGGCCTAAGGCTCCGAGAGCTTGTTCCAGCCTCTCGTATCAAGTATGGTGCAGCCATTCTGTGGAGGAAGTTCCACAGTCATTCCAGAATAATACAAGAAAGGAAGAAGGCAAAGAGACTTGTAAAATTAGAGTTTTTTCCCAAATAAAATTGAGGAGGAGGAACTGATGACTCCAAAGTTGTTTAGGGAATTGAGCAGATTTAATTAACTTGGAAATACACAGCTAGGATGCTAGTGATCTGATATAAAGATTATAATAAAAATAAATATTTAATAGATTGAAGTATGCTGCTTTGAGTTCTTGAAATAATCTTGTTTTATTATTTACTCTGATTTGTCATTCCTCAAAATGTACCTAGTAGTTTAGAGTATCTCTAAAGTACAGAACATTAAGGTGATAAAATGTTAAAAGCTTGATTTTTGACCTCTGAATATGTTACAGGCCTTAGAGGCACAGGGGTACGGTTGTAGATGAGTAAATCTGTAGGCAAAACTTGTAGTTTTATTAAAAGTATTTATGTTGTAGGCCAGCTGATTTGCTTGCACATGAGCTTAATGAAATCCTGCTTCACTAAGTTGTAAACTCTCATTGAATCCAAAACCTTTAGACACTGAGCCCTTAATAAAAGTTCATGCTTGATGCTCTTTTTGATCCTGTTTATCTGTATGAATTCTTACATTGAAAATACAACCGAACTTTTGATTCAAATACATTGCATGCTATAAAGCTTTATTGGAAACTTACTCTCATAAAATATCTTTGGCCACTGTCTTGAATTCAGAGTCTACCACTTCCCTTTCCTCAGTCACAATGAAACTTCAAAAATAAAAAACAGTGCAAGAAGTGAAAATGTGACAATAGAGAGACATATGTAAATATGATTGCTTTCTCTGCCTAAAAGGACAACAGTGGCAGGAGCTCCAGGTATGTGTAGGTAGCCTGTACAGCCACTGTGGATGTTGTGAAAGGACCTTCAAATCCTGCAACATTTTCCATGTTGGTGTCATACCATGACACCATTTTTCAGATGTAAATAATTGTCAGGTGAAAGAAACCCTTTCTCCTTGTAGTTTACCTTTCAAGATAGTATTTCACCTCTTCATGAAGGGTATTAAAATTCACCGAGACAAGGAATGGAGAGCCACTTTTACTAGTAGATAAGTCTCAGGAAGGACAATTTGAAGCGGACTTTTCTGTGTTTATCTTAGTACTCCTGCATTTGAATTTTAATATAGGAGAATTCTTAACTCTCTCATAGGGAAAGCTTAGAATGAGAGCTCTCTATATCTAATAGCAGTGATCTTGACAATCCCTCTGGCCTTTATATATATTTATATAAATTTAAAATAACATTTATGTGTCTTTAAAAATAAATTGTAAATAGATTATTCAAACCCCATTTTTTCTTAAGTCTTTAAGTGGACACGTGTTTGTATGAACAGCTTGAAAGCAGCTTGCCTAATTCTGTGAGGGGTGGTTCCATATTCATCACATTGTTACCATCATGTGTTCAGTACTGTCTTTTTTCCTTCAGTATGAGTCAGTAGGAATATAAGTTCACATTTTAATATAGATATTTTTCTTTATTTTCCACTCATTCTATTTTGTTGTGGTCAAATATTAGTATTAGTAAGGTTTTAACTGATTGAAATACTAATGAAGTTGGTGAGATCCACTTGAGTTTGTGCACCCACTTATTTGCTTCCGTAAGTTCTTAGCTATGTATTGGTTTCACTGTATTAGAAGGTTTTTTCTTTTTATATGATATTGGACTTCTAATAATTAGTACTTAGACTCTGCAGAATTTAATGTAAATCTCTCAAAAGAGTCTATTACCTTCAATATTTGCTGCCTCAGCCTATTGGTACTCACTGCAGCGCTAACAGCAAATTTCTTGCAACTTGTAGTGTATTATTCTAGTAGTATAAAACCCAACCGTAGCCAAACTTCTTTCATATCTCGAACTTAGTGTATATATATTGGCAAATGAGAAGCCTGTATGTTCTCCCCACCAGGTGATTTTCACTGAACTCTGAATGTCCTTCCAAAATCAGACCTAACTGAGACTGGAGGGATGTTTGAAAGGATTTGTGTAACTCTGTCTTCCTTTTCTTTCAGTCTTGCATTAATGCCCAAGCAAAGACATGAAGGATTTATATTTGTAACTGTTCTTTGGCAGGAATAAATTTTTTAGAAAGTAAGTCTTACAGTGGAAATTGTTTGAAGTGATAGAAGTAAGAACCACTAGTGATAGATTTAATCTTTTTCTGAGAAATTTTCAGTAGAAGGTCACAATATAATTTTAGTGAGGTTACAAGTCATCACTTTCATTTTTAATATGAGATTTACAGTATACTGTTTCTTGTATCTACAGTTTTTATTTTAAAGTAGAGAAGTCTTTGGTTAATTTTTTTTGTACGTATGTATGTATGAAGGTGGCTGCTCTCTTTTTTTCCCTAGTTACTAAAGTTGAATGTTTTATTGAAAAAAAAAAGTTACTTGAATCCAGTTATTTCTGTCTCTGTAGAGGTTACATGCTTGCAGAGGCTTCAGTTAATACTGCATTTTATTGGAACAGAGTGAAAAAGAAATGTCAATAACTTCCCTTAGATGAAGAGAATCCCTTGAACATCGTAGACACAAATTGTAGAGCTGCGTCAGTTTTATGGCTGTTTTAATTAGCCATCCTTCAAATTTTAATAGTAATACGTTATTTCCTTTGAAATTGCTCTTATCCCACAGTGGATTAAGAATGCATTTGTGTTTTAGTCTTCTAAAATGTAACCATCTGTACAGTAGCTGTTGAAATATTTAAGTGGTACTGAGTCACTCAAGGCAACTTTTACCTTAATGGAAAGTTACTTTCTTTTGTGGCATAAACTGCTGTTATCACAATGTGTAACACTTTATGGTCATGCAGTTGATTTGTCAACAGATTTGTAGGAGACTACTTATGTTACCATTCAGAAGTACTTTAAAAATTAAACATTCAGAAGGGCCTATTATATAGTTCACATTTTATTAAGTTAATACACTAATCAGCAAGCAGTTATTCCACAATATGGCTTACCTATAAGGTGTGTGTATATTTATATGTATTAATATAAAGTTCTGGCCCAGAAAAGTGTGGACTTTATATTTTTCGTATTGTTATATTTTATATTTTTATATTTTATAAAAAGAATAAATGACTGAAGAGACCCAATTGAAGAGGAAGACGTAATATTTTTGTTATGGTTTACATTTAAAAAACTTGTTTCTTTTGTTGGAACTATGCACTTTTCAGGAACAAAAGAAATAATTGTGCTGAATTAATACAGATAGTTTCTGAGGTGTCAAAAAAGTACATGATTGGGGCTAAGTGAAAGGTTACAAACATTCTGTTAATGTTATTAGGATAATATAGCTTCAAAATAATTTTTCCCCAACTACTGATTAAACTGTCAATACTAAAATTGTTATTTGCTTTTGTGGTTTGTTTAAAAAAAGAAAAAAGTAAATGTAGGAGGGATACGACTACTGTAGAGACAAGACATGAGTGTAAAAATACTCCTACTCGTTACCGATGATGCATATTGAGAACTCTGTGTACAGTAAATCTTGATTAAAGTAACTAAAAAGTGTGTATGCAAAAAAAGTTTCTCTTGTTTCTATTACTCAAATACTTGCTTAAATTACTTCCATTTATAATGGAAGCTTATAAATGGAAGTAATTTAAGCAAATGTCTGAGTACTAACTAACTGAATTCTTAACTAGGGAAGAATTCTCAGCTGTACATTGAGCATTAAATATAGAAGTTGTTTATCTTAGATCCTTTCAAAAAAATAATTTAGTATGACTAATATAGTTCTGACTGTTAAAGAGGAGTAAGTACGTCCCAATTTGAACTGAGCAACAATATGTTTCATAGATGATCTCCTTTGTATTAATCTGAATACCTAGATATCTAGGATCTTCTACTAGCAATATAGGAGTTTTCTGAAGGGTA
This sequence comes from Chionis minor, assembly GCA_013398295.1. Taxonomy (NCBI): domain Eukaryota; kingdom Metazoa; phylum Chordata; class Aves; order Charadriiformes; family Chionidae; genus Chionis; species Chionis minor. Next base: position 110,399 of record VZSF01002463.1, read on the forward strand.
ATCTCTTCCTCACCCTAGAAGGCTTCTTTGACACCTAAACTTTTATAAATAAGCATATCTGAGAATTCTGTGTACAATGACTCTTCAAGCAACCAGACTAGTTTTTGACAACTAAGAAGTTGTGTGCAAAAAAAAAGTTGCCCACTGATGCACTTTGTTTAGAAGCTGAGCTTCTTGAATTTCAGTTGAGTTGCCTGTCTAATGTTAAGGGTGAACACCAGTCAGTAAAATAATTTTAAATAAATTTGAAAATAATTATAAGAAAATAGATAATTTCTCCCTTGTAATTATTAAAAGTAGCATACTGTGTATTGCTTATTTATGTGTTGTAGTTACTGGAGTTCTAACTCTAATATTCATAGCTGTAGAGTTGGTTCTAGTAACAGGTACATGCATAATTAGGTGAAGTTAGTTACAGCTTGGCAAACTTCATTGACTGCTCATGTAACTTACGTAAACATTCACTTATGTAGTCATTAACAGAGAAGGACTTGTGGGTGATGTGAAGGCTGGAGGCCATCTTGGGCATAGTGATCATGAAATGATAAGAGTTTTCAATTCTTGGAGCAGTAAGGAGGGAACTTAGTAGAACTGCCACCTTGGGTTTCCAGAGGGCAAACTTTGACCTGTTTAGGAGACTGGTTGATAGAGTCCCTTGGGAGGCAGTCCTGAAGGGCAAAGCAGTCCAGGAAGGCTGGACATTCTTCAAGAAGGAAATCTTAAAGGCACAGGAGTTGTCTGTCCTCATGTGCTGTAAGATGAACCGGTGGGGAAGACCTTGTGAAGAAAAGAAAAGTTTATGGCCTATGGAAGAAGGGGCCAGCCACTTGGGAAGACTACAAAGATTTTGTGAGACTATGCAGGCAGAAAATTAGAAGGGCCAGAGCCCAACTAGAACTTAATCTGGCCACTGCTGTAAAAGACAGAAAATGCTTCTATCAATACCTTAACAAAAAAAGGAGGACTAGGGTAAATTTCCAGCCTTTATTGGATGTGGTGGAAGCATAGTGACCAAGGATGAGGAGAAAGGCTGAGGTACTTAATGCCTTCTTTGCCTCAATCTTTAATAGTAAGAACAGTTGTTCTCTGGGTACCGAGCCCCCAGAGTGGGATGGCAGGGATGGAGAGCCGAATGAACCAAGAGGAACCATAATCCAAGAGGAAATGGTTAGTGAACTGCTACATCACTTAAACACACAAGTCTATGGGGATAGATGGGATCCACCCAAGGGTACTGAGGGAGCCATCCTGGCTAATCAGGGAGCTTGCAGTTGACTGGAGGTTAGCAAATGTGACACCCATCCACAAGAAGGGCTGCAAGGAGGATCTAGGGAATTACAGCCTAGTGACGTCAGTGCCAGGGAAGGTTATGGAGCAGATCATCTTGAGTGCCATCATGAGGCATGTGCAGAACAACCAGGGAATCGGGCCCAGTCAGCACGGGTTTTTGAAAGGCAGGTCTTTCTTGACTAAACTGATCTCCTTCTGTGACAAGGTAATCTGCTTAGTGGACAAGGGAAATGCTGTGGATGTTGTCTACCGAGATTTAGTAAAGCTTTTGACACTGTTTTCCACAACATTCTCCTGGAGAAGCTGGTTGCTCATGGCTTGAATGGGCAATATGGTTCACTGGGTAAAAAAACTGGCTGCATGGCCAGGCCCAAAGAGTGGTGATGAATGGAGTTAAATCCAGTTGTTGGCCAGTCACAAGTGGTGTTCCCCAGGGCTCAGTATTGGGGCCTGTTCTCTTTAATATCTTTATCAATGACCTGGACGAGGGGATCGAGTGCAGCCTCAGTAAGTTTGCAGACACCAAGTTGGGTGGGACTGTCAACCTGCTTGAGGGTAGGATGGCCCTACAGAGGGATCTGGACAGGCTGGATCGATGGGCTGAGGCCAATGGTATGAGGTTCAACAAGGCCAAGTGCCGGGTCCTGACTTGGGTCACAACAACCCCAGGCAGCGCTACAGGCTTGGGGAGGAGTGGCTGGAAACTGCCTGGCAGAAAAGGACCTGGAGGCATTGATCAACAGCTGGCTGAGTATGAGCCGTCAGTGTGCCCAGGTGGCCAAGAAGGCCAACAGCATCCTGGCTTGTATCAGTGTGGCCAGCAGGACTAGGGAAGTGATTGTCCCCCTGTCCTGGGCACCAGTGAGGCCCCACCTCAAATACTGCGTTCAGTTTTGGGCCCCTCACTACAAGAAAGACCTTGAGGTGCTGGAGCGTGTCCAGAGAAGGGCAATGGAGCATACGTCTTCTGAGGAGCGGCTGAAGGAACTGGGGTGGTTTAGGCTGGAGAAAAGGGGGCTGAGGGGAGACCTTAACGCTCTCTACAACTACCTGGAAGGAGCTTGTAGCAAGGTGGGGTTTGGTCTCTTTTCCCAAGTAACAAGCGATAGGACAAGAGAAAATTAGCTCAGGGGATGTTTAGACTGGGTATGAGGAAAAATTTCTTAACTGAAAGGGTTGTGAAGCATTGGAGCAGGCTGCCCGGAGAGGCAGTGGAATCACCATCCCTAGAGGTATTTAAAAGACAGCTGGCGAACATGGTTTAGTGGTAGCTTAGCAGGGCTAGGTTAATGGTTGGACTTCATGATCCTAAAGATCTTTTCCACCCAAAATGATTCTATGATTCTAATATCTTATCTTTTTTGTGGTTTAATAAACTCTGTTCTAGATGCAGCATTAATTTGATTTGGCTCCCCCTTTCTGCTACTTCTGCGTCTTTTATTCTAGTTCTTCATGCCTAGATCATAAGTTCCCAAGCCCTTTCTCTCTGAACTAAGGAGAGATTTTGGGGAAAACACATCTTTTCAGTCTTCATCTTAATGTTTTATGGCTTAACTCTTCATATAGATGTAGCAATCCTTAAGCATCTCACCTGCTCAGAATACTATTGTAGCGAAGACTGTTTTTTTTCAAATTGCTAATTTTTATTTTGATGCCAGACTTGATCAAGAATATCTTCCTGTGTTTCTTTAAGGAATGTCACTGTCAGCAGGATCTTCTCCTCTTCATTCCCCCAAAATAACTCCTCATACATCTCCTGCTCCTCGAAGAAGAAGTCATACTCCTAACCCAGCAAACTATATGGTGCCTACTAGTGCCTCTGCTTCTGTCGCTAATGCTGTCTCTCAGCCTCCATCTACTGGCCAGGTGATCCAGAAGGAAACAGTGGGTGGAACAACGTACTTCTACACTGATACAACTCCAGCACCTCTCACAGGAATGGTATGTTTGCTTTTGATACAGAAGTGTATGGAGTTTCCAAATGCTGAATTGGTTGATACTACAGAGATTATTCTTAATGCTCTGAAACCCTTATTGTGTACAAAGATTTGATCTTTATGTGTTGTAATTGTTCTCCGGAGAATGTTTTATGTATTTTGCATTTACCTCTATGTAGAGTTTTGGATTTTTTTTTAATACATAAAATGCTTTCTTTCTATTGCTGTATGTCTCAGTGGATACATACATAATAACAAAATATCAAAAATTGAGATTTTTTTTTCCTAATAGGTTAAATAACTCTTACAGTGAAGGGGAAAAGGCAGTTACAAAAATGTTAAAATAACTATATACATACATACATCCTTCCCCCCCCCCCCTTGAAATCATTAGTAATGAATATCACATAAGGAAGTTGTGTCTAACTACGTTTGTAACATGTGCATTGCATGAAGACTTCATAGTTCAGTAGTTCAAACTAAAAGGGTGACAGAACTCCTCGTTTTCCCTAGCCTTAAGGATTTAAAAGTGCTTGAAATGTTTTGTTTTCAGGTATTTCCAAACTACCACATTTACCATCCAGCTGCACCTCATGTTGCTTACATGCAGCCAAAAGCAAATGCACCTTCCTTCTTCATGGCAGATGAGCTCAGACAGGTAAGATGGTAGAGAATTTAAAGGAAAATCACTTATCTTGGCAAAACCTAGAAAATTGCTAATGGTGGAAGAGAAACAGCCACTCAAAAATCTGTGCAGTCAGTTTTTCCAGTGGATAATGGATGGAGTACAACAGAGGGTGGGGGTGGATTACAACATATGTGACTACAATCTAATCTGCATGCCATGATTCAGCTAAGTATTTTTACTTCTTGTGTATTGTTTTGGTGTGCATGAGTTAATTTATGTAGTGTTTTTTTAAGCTGTGATCCTGTCCAGTTTTGAAGTCTACCTGAAATGAAAACATATGCAGGTGTTAGTTGATGAGCCCTTCTCTGAGGGCTGGATGTGAATGTTATTTATTTCAGCTTCGCTGTAGAAGGTGCCTCTGTCAGTCGTAGCTCTAGCTAAAGTGTCTTCTGCAATTTCTTCCTTCAAGAATTTATATACTGTCATTAACATTTTAAACCTAGCAGTCTGCTCCCCCTCCCTGGCGCCGGACACTTGCATCAACTCCCTGTTTTAGTCCAAGTAGCTGGTACTTCAAAAACGGTGTACTGTTCACTTATCAGAAATGATGACCTCAATTATAATGTTCAAAACTTAATTTGTTCTTCAGGAACTGATCAACAGACACTTAATAACTATGGCCCAGATTGATCAGGCTGATATTCCTGGTAAGTAAGCATTTCTTATAAACTAAAATGCAGCCATATTGTTCTGCAACCATGCATATTCAACAATATTAACAACATCTTGCAAAAAACACTGCCTGTTTTTAATTTTTCATGAAGCCTTAATCGTCAGCCTGGGCTGTGGATAACCAGATACAAAGTATTTCAGAAATATGAAATTTGTTTTGTGTTTCTCTTTCCACTGTAGTTTTCTTCTGTTTTGAAACACTTTAATGGTTGGGAGAGGAAAAACCGTTAGACAATATGTTCAGGAAGAACAATATTATATTACTGTTATACATACTAGGTATTACTTTAAAGCATGCATATGTTTTTCAAAGGCTGTATATAAACTAGCAAATAAGTTTGTTTTAAAATGTATTGGTTGGTATATCAGAGACGGCTTTGTAGTAGTTGTCAGGCAAGAGAAGCATATACTATTTATGGTAATTTGGCTTTTGGAGAATTTACAATTGGCTGTGTTCAACTTGATTTAAACAGATCGCTTTTTTGATTGCAGTATACTTACTTCTCAAAAGTGTGTTTAACATGATAATGATACAGTAAAAAATGCAGTTTAGTTTACTAATCCATATGAAGTACCAATGTATCTCTTTTTGCATGGTTAAACTCTTAATCTGATTTATAAACCTTCAGCACCTCTGTTTTCTAAACCAGTATGTTAAAACATGTAAGATTCAGATTTGGGTTTTTTTGATGAAAATGTCATGCTTACAGTGGTATGCAGTCTGTATGGAAATTGGTGTTTATTTATGAATCTGTGCAGGAAAAAAACCCCAAATAAATGTCATTCAGAAGGGTGAATTTTTAAGACAAATGAAAAAATGGCAGTGAACTGTGCATCTATTCTGTTGGTTTTACTTGGCGTAACTGTTTTTCTGAAAGCACTTATTTTAGCTCTGTGGAATATCGTCCAGGAAGCAATATATTGGTATTAAAGTGAAAGTAGTGAATTTCAACTTTACGTGCACCTAAAAAAGAATTTACGTATTAATAACAGTCATTTTAATCTTCTCTGCTACTGTAATAACTTTCTCAAAATCGGCTGACGCCTAAGATGTTTCTGTGTATAAACTGATTTTAGCAGTTCCTGCAGAAGTGGACAGCTACCACAGTCTCTTTCCTTTGGAACCACTGCCACCGCCCAATCGGATACAAAAAACAAGCAACTTTGGGTACATCACATCATGCTATAAAGCTGTAAATAGTAAAGATGACCTGCCATATTGCCTTCGGAGGATACATGGTGAGAAAAATTGAATTGTCTCAATAGGACTAGCATTCCTAAGCATGCTAGTCATATTGTAACGTCTGTTCGCTTTTCAGTAGTTTCAGAAGAAATGTTAAAGTAAAAAATTATCCTCTAAAACATTACATATTTAAACCATGGGTTTTGTTCTTTTCTAGGTTTTCGTCTTGTTAACACAAAGTGCATGGTATTGGTTGACATGTGGAAAAAAATTCAACATTCAAATATAGTAACCTTGCGTGAAGTGTTTACCACTAAAGCGTTTGGAGAACATTGTAAGTTTTTGTGGTGTTTTTTTTTCCCCAACTGATGTGTTGAGACTTTTTTCTAAATATGCTTGAGTTAGTAATTGTCACATGTTTCTATTTTTAAGCTCTTGTGTTTGCATATGATTTTCATGCTGGAGGAGAGACTATGATGAGCAGACACTTCAATGACCCTAGTGCTGATGCCTATTTCACAAAACGAAAATGGGGTAAGGAAAATACATTATCATACAATACTTCTCTAAACTATTTGTAATACTTCAATAAATAGCTGGTCATAAATAGTCTTCCAACTTAATTTTTTAGCTAATCAGTTCTGTAATATCATAAGCTGGTTGGGATCAGAGAACTCCATTTTCTATCTGTAAAATTTCTCACTATATGTATATCTTAAATAACAGTAAAGTATAACTAGAGTTAAAACTTAAGGTAGAAGTCTAAAAATTAACAATTTACTTTTCTGGTCACATTTGAATTATGACTAATTTGCAGGATTGACATCAGTTTGTAAGAGAACTACAGTTTTTTGACAGGAAAGTAAGTTTGAATTGGGAGCCAAGATTTCTGGGGTCCTAATTGCGGTTCTGTCACAGAGCAACACCTGACACTTACTGGAGATGTTTCCAAAATCATAAGACACATATGCTATGTCAATTTGATGCTTGCTGTTCAGGTGCCCTCCACTTAAATTCCCCTCTCCCCTCCTCACTACCCACCCCCCCACNTTATTCAGTGTTTTGAAATGTGAAGTACTGTTTAAGACAAGAAATTAATTTTAAAATCCCTGTAACATACATTCTTTTCAGACACAAACTTAACATCATAAGTCTGACTTGTATTTTTTTCAGATTTATGCTATGACTTCAAAGGATTCACTAAACCTACATCTACATTTGTGACTAAAATCTGTCACAGCATGGTCTGTGGCTCAGCGAGCTCATATCCATGTGGCTAAAGCCTCTTCCCCTCCAAAACAGTACGCTGCCAATCATACTGCCCATTAGAACCAGTTTGTGATCCATGCAGTCCCACAGACTGCATCCAGGTGTTGTCTGGAACACAACAGGCCAAAGCTATTAGTAGAGCGCAGTGCCATGCTGAGAGAGAGAGATGCTCGCAGCTGAACGGAATCACAGGAAAACTTAGGGTAGGAAGGTGTCCTTGGAGCTCTCAGCTCAACTTTCTGCTCAATGCAGGATCAACCCTGAGATTAGATCTAGCAGCAGGGATGACCAGATGACTATGACCTGGCCTTGTTTATTTTGTTAGATGCTCCATAAATGTCTTTAGGCTGCCAGTGTATAAAGAGAAGTAGAAGCTAACGTTTCTTCTTTCTCATGTCTTTTGCAATTAGAGCCTTTAACTGAGAATTCAATCTGTTTCAAAAGTTGACATGGAAAACTACTGGGCTGTCTGGTAGACCAGAGTGTAATGGATCGGTAGTGTGTGAATATATCCAATGGCTTGTAGATCCCTTATATACTGAATAATTCCCACTGGCTTTGCACTGAGCTTACTGGTATAAGTGAGGCTGTAACTTGAGTTCCACCATTGGTTTTGGTGGTAATATCTCAGACAGAGGAAACCCTAGATTGACTTGCCATATCCGATGGCAAGTCAAAGAATGCAATTACAAATTCAGTGAGCCTGATGTGAAACTAATTTGGTAGGATAAACCTGGAACACCTACTGCCAGGTTAATAACTGTTATGTGCAGGACTGGACTGAGTGTCTCCCACCCATGGTTTTAAATTTCCATGTAAATCAGTCCTTGTTATGTTTTTTTACTTCTCTAGAGTATTATAGAAGAATGATGTCTGTTCTAGATAAAATAATAGAAAGTATAATAAAATTCTTTGGGACCCATTCTTTTGTCACACTGGAAAAGAGCTAAGTTTTGCTCATATAAAGGGCACTCATGTCTCATTAATCTATTAAAGTTCTTTGAAGGAAGATCCACTAGATAAAATCATGCGTTTTCAATGAAGTCCATCAGAATCTCTGAAAGAAACGAAGTGGCTGTGAGATAAAAGAGAAAGTCCTCAGGTTAATAACTGGTTAGAAGATAAGAATCAGAGTAAGAGTGAACAGTTGATTTTTCACACTGAAGGGAGATCACTGATGGAGTCTTACAAGAGTATGTCCTGGGAGTTGTATTTCTTTACACATTCATTTGTTTGCACTGAAGATTAATGGTCTGTCAAAGCTTGCTGATAATACCAAATTATTTGGATTGTGAAAAACAAAGGCCAGTTGTGATGGATTGCAGAAGGATCTTACAAGACTGGGACTCTTGGCAATAATCTAGCAGGTGATGTAATGTAAACCAATGTGATCAAGGGAAAACATAACTCTTAACTTTCAACATAAAATGATGGCCTCTGTCATGGCTGTTACCACTCAATAATAGATCTGGGGCTATAGTTAAGTAGATTAAGGAAAATACTGTACTCTTGCTGAATAGCAGTAAATAGGAAATGGATTGTTGCAGATTAATAAGAAAAGAGTAAACAATGAAACAGAAGACATTGTATTCAAGATGTTGTTGCACCATAGAGTCAGATCTGTAGTTGTCCTCCTTACGCATTTTGAAGGTTGTAGAAGAATAGCAAGGAAGTTGAGAAGTGACAGGGATGATCAAAGGAATGGAACAGCTTCTCTATGAAGGAGAGCAAAGTGGAATAGTACTTTTCATGCTCTTAAAGATGGACAGGAATATGATGGGGTTAAAAATGACTGGAATGTGGTAGGTGTCTGAAAAATCATCAGGGATAAAGAAAAAATGAAAAAGCAACAATAGTTTGCTATTTCTTCCGGCCTGGAACTAGGGACTGACAAATGAAAACTATTCAGGTAGCAAATTCAAAAACTGTGTAAGATAATTAAGCCATGAAACTTTGTTACAGATTATTGTGGATGTTTGCCTGGGTTCAACAGCAAAGCGGGCTCACTCATGTAGGAGAAATACATGAGGACTGTTAGCTGCAAAGGCACAATATCTAGCTCAGAGTTCTCTGACCTGCAAATCATTAGAGGCTGCTCTAGAATATTCTATTTGTTTATATGTTCGTATGCTCAGGTATCTATTGCAAGCTACTGTTCTGATTTTAGTGTATGTGTCTTTGAATAGGCTAGTGGGCTATGTGGACCTTTTATTTGACCTACTACAACTTCCTTCTGTAGGCAGGGATGGTCTTTGAAATTGGAAATAAAACATTAATTTCCCTTCAGGGAAATCAAAGTATTATTTCATTAAAGTCAACTGTTGCGTCAGAATTTACAGGGATATGTAAGAAAGATAACCCTCTCCTGCCTGTGGCACTTCTCATTACCTGCTCATCCAGTCTTTTTATTAGATAAATTAGAAAAAAATCACCTGAAATTCCCAAATTTTGCCAAATCTTTCTGCACATCTTTGCTTTGGCCTTTCTTTTTGGGTAACTGCTGCTTTCTAGTCTGGTCCTCAGTAGAAGGAGCAATTTAAGAGAGAAAAATAAGATTGCATACCTATAACTTGATTTCTCAGAATTGCCTGCCTTCATGGATCCTTTCTCCATCCCCTCACAGAGTTTCTTGGCCGTCTGCCTGCCTAGAGGAGACTCCCAAGAGAAGCAGGGGAATGGATGGAAGTTGGGTACTCTGCAGCATGAGGCCCAGATTAGTACAATTGCTTTTAAAGGTTTTAGGAGGCACAACACTGTGAACCTGATCAGTGAACTCAGAGAATTTGATTTCAGGTATGCAACCTTATTTATGTTGAACACCTCCAGTTGGCAACATGAGACTTTGACAGTTATAAAGATGAGGATTATGGTTTATGTAGCTGTCTTGCATGTTACTGGTGTCAGTGTGGTCAGTCTCGGCTTTTTTCTTTTTGCTATGTTATTTACAGACCCTGTTACAGAACTACTTTGGAAGGGATTTGGTGTGGGGGAAAAAAAGCAGCGTATGTTTATTTTTCATACTGTAAACTAATGTCTCTGTTACTTCTGAATGCTATAGAATTTATTGCTTGTGTTCTTTATGCAATGAAATACCCTCTTTTTTCAGGTGGTACAGTGTGATAATCTGAGGTGGTTCTGTTATATTTTATTAAATTTAAACAAGTTTTAAAATCAGAAGTCTGACTTTTCATCTAATTGTTACTTATTTGAAAAGTTTCTTTTTGTTTGATTTGCATTACTCATATTTCCTCAATACGCTTATTTCTGCCAAAAGTGTCTAAACATTAAATCTGTTGTTCTGGAACTCGTTAGTTATCTTCTATCTTTTTGATATTTCTCAAGTTCAGATTTTGGTACATGTTAGTGCATTTGTCTCTGCAGAAATTATATTCTCTTTAATAAGGCAGCCTAAAAGTAGTGAAACGTTGTTCTTTACAGTCCAATAATGAACTGGTAAACCACATTCTGAATGTACGTACTTTAAAACTATTGGCTAGAAAATCCTGGCAAATTAACAATAACTATTCACTGCTGCCAGTAAGTTTTTTCTTTTTCCTGATGGGTTTTTGTGGTTGGAAGAGATAAGCACGCCTTTGATATGTCCTTTGGTCTGTTTATTAAAAACTCTCTGCATAATTAAACGTTGGTGTACATGCTGTTATAGTAGTTTTCAGCACCACAGATTCTGCTTTTCAGCAAACAAATACTTTCTAATGAAGATAGGCAAGTTTCCTGGACCTTGTTTTCCTTTGGACACGTTAATAGTCATATGTAATGCACAAAACCGGACTTAATTGCTGAGTTTACAGTTTTTGCATCCCCAATTGCAGAATGCTTTTTCATAAAACATCTCTTCCATTGAAAAAGAAATAAGTTGTGTACTTAGACTGTGATATAGAAAAAATATATGGACATTGAAAGTCAACATGATGTTGTTGAGGACAAAATGTATAACTTAATAATTATCCTAAAATACCCTTGCCAAAAGCTGCAACTTTTCAAAAGTAAATTCAAGTTTTCAGCATCTTCAGATTTTTTTACAAAATGCAATGCTACGCTAGTAGTTCAGAATCTCTCTATATTGAAAATTGGGAAATGTAAAACTGAAGCCCAGGTTTCCTGGAGGAGAGGGAGAAATGAAGGCTGCTGCATTTGTCTTACTTTCAGTACTTTAACTCAGGAAAACTAAGCAAACACTGAAAAATTCACAGTTCTCAATGTAAAAGAGTGATTTACAGGCCTGATAGGTTCAATTTAGTGAGCAGCTCGATTTTTCATTTGGTTTCTGATTTTTTTTTTTTTCCCCATAACTGTCTGATAAGAATTGCTGTTTGTTGTTATGCTTTCTGACAGTGTTCCTGATGATGTAGAACAGGTCCTACTGCCGGTGGTCCTAGCTCTTCCTTACCACCCTGGGACTATCCCTGACTTTATCCTTGCTCCGGGGAACTGACTTTCATTTGAATACTTTTTTAACAAACAAAAAAGTATATATGCACACAGAGCCTGGTGCAAAGGGGACATTTCTTGCTCAGTGGAGAACATCATACTACAGAACTTTAAAATAAATAAATAATGCTGACAATGACTTAACGCAGCAAGGAAAAGTAATGGATAACCTGTGTTTTTTGGAATGGCAGTTCTTTGATTTTTAATCTTTTCCATTAGTATCTATGCATCTCAGAGAGATGAAAGTAGTGGGAGAGGTAAGTCTGCCTTGGAGTAGAAGGGAAGAACATAATGTGAAATTTTGCATATGGCAGTGGATTCAACCTGTGGTAGGAAACCTTTTTCAGTCATGAAACCTCTAAAGTACTACTTCTTGGAGTAAAGTAATTCTGATCATTTTTGTAATGTTTTCTTATATTCTTGTGATATTTTCCATGGTGTTCAGTACTTTTTTTGAGAGGTTTCAACTGTGTGGTTTGCCTGAAGAACAAGCTTTTGGCTCTCACCTCTTTGGGTCCTTGCTTGAGAGCCGTCTGTGGCAGGCCTGATGGACCTTCAAGGGTCGTACTTTGCAGTCAGCATTGCAGCAAACCGAATGGCTTTTAGTCTTACTTGTTTCAAACAGATAAGTAAGAGAGCATTTCAAAACTGATTCTTTTTTTAGCTCGTACCTTTAGTGTTTGGGAACGTGGGGTGCAGCCAACCAGCCTGAAAGCAGCAGACTAGATTTGACTGTAACCTCAAGCGAGTCTTCCCTGTAGTAATATAATGTTGTTGCTTGATTGAGATTTTCTGATAAAGGGGGAGAAGCTGTGTTGAGATCTGATCTTGCAGCTTTTCAGCATCTGTAGAATATTCTTTGGGTTACATTTATGCCTTTATCTAGAAATCAAAGGCAAGTGCTGTTGTTTTTAAGTTGTGTGCAGAAAAATAACCCCAAAGTTTTGGCTTTTCTCTCTCTTTGGGATGATATAGCAACATTTCTGTTCTGGGCATCCTTATTTCATACAGATGTAACTCTGTCTTACAGTGTCCATGACATTCCTGTTGAACTTGCCACACAGGTTGCTCTTTAGCAAATGTAACGTGTATTCTGTAGCAAGTAGTAACTAGAGAAAGACCCTCAACCAGTAAAGGAGGTTATACCTCCTCAGTCATTTTCCATCATCATAATTTTTGTCATGCTAAAGGAGAGAGAATCATGAGGGGGGAAAAAGTTTGCTACGCGAGACTTCTGGTATGCTGGTTTGTGGGAAGTGATTTGCATAATGATTCATCAGGAGTCCAGAAGAAACAAAAGAGTATCTCATTATATTCAGCCTTCAGTAGACATGCCAGGCTTACTGCTATTTAAAGGAGTCAGTGTCTTGATCTTTAAACCAAAGCACCTTAAATCTAAAAAAATGAGCTAAAGTTTAAAAACAAACAAAGTTCAGAAATGAAAGCTGGGAACATTCCCAGCCCATCACTCCAAAATCAGTGAAATTGCTAAGTAATTTCTAAGTAAAAAATTTTTCAGTAATACATTTAATTTTTTAAGTCTTGCATATATATGTGTGTATTTGCATGTACACATGCAAACACACACACACAAACAAACTTGTTTTGAGCAAGTGCACAGGTGTTGGCATGCTCCTGTAGGGAGAGGAAAAAAAGCAACCAACCCACAAATAAAAAAAACCCCAAGAAGCAAATGTTTGGAGGAGAGGAGTGCAGTCACTTTACAACTGAATCGGATGCTTATGTGATTTTACTTAATCCTGATGATATTGCTGGTCTCAAAATTGGCAAAATCAGTACTGAGGCAACCTCATGAAATACCTATCATGTTTTATAAAATTGAGTTGCGCTGTCTTGCTCCGGATGTATTTTCTTCTCTTCAGCTTTGTGCCATGCAAACAGTAGCAACTTCTTTGTATTACATGCATCTTACTAAAAATAACATTTGTTATCTGTATCTTTATTTTTTCACCTCTGGCTCCAGTATCACTCAGAAATGGTTTGCAATGTAGAATTTGGGGTTGTGTTTGCAAAGAATTAGTTTTACTTTTGAAAGGAAGGCTACAAATCCGTTACGTTGAACAGGGTTCATGCATTGATGACTTGTCAGGGAATTGGGTCACAGCAGAACATACGCGAAGTTGTGTTCAGTGATGTTTAGCCACCAAATCTTCCAGTCTGGTTTGCCCATGTAATTTGAAACTAGCTTGTTACTTGGTCTTATCAGATGATAGAGAATGTTTGATTTGTAGGCCTTCCTACAATAAAGGAGGTAAAATGGGATCTGCTGCAGCTGTTATGGTACATGCTTGTTGTTTCAAAATACCAGCATTTTTACTTCTGAAGCACCTGCGTGTTTTGACATATGACCCACTTTCAGCAATTTCTAACCACTGGGGTTTTTTGTAGAGATTGTTCATAATAAACTTGAAAAATCAGTATAGTTTTCCTGAATGTGAGAATGAGAAGAATAGCGCTTAATGAATTGCCAGCTTTTTAAAATGTGGTGTCCTTCCAAAAAACCCAACCTAAACCAAAAAAAAAAAAAACCAACCAAAAAACCAACCCGACCGTTAATGCACAATAGATAAGTCTTTTGAGTTGAATAAAATGAGTATGTGAATTAATTGTATAATTCAAAATGTGCTAACTTTAATTTTATGTAGTGGCCTTTTGTTGATTCTTACAACATTTTGCTTCTAGGTCAGCATGATGGACCTCTACCACGGCAGCATGCTGGATTGCTTCCAGAGTCTTTGATATGGGCATATATTGTACAGCTCAGCTCTGCGTTACGGACCATTCATACAGCAGGACTGGCGTGCCGAGTTATGGATCCAACGAAGATTCTAGTAACAGGCAAAACAAGGTAAAGAAAACTTTCATCTTGCTGTGTACTGTCATCTGTGTAGCTTCTGACCATCCACCTGTGACGGAAATAACAAAGTCTAACTAGAAAGTACTGTTGTTTTTAACTGTCATGAGACTAAAAATGAATACATGCTAAAACTTGTAAATTTTTTAAAGTTATTTTTACACATATTTTGTGGAGACATGCATTATCCTCAAAATTTTGTTCAGATCCACTACTGACAACTTAGAAAATTGTTTATTTATTTGTAAAGTGAAGACTGTCTGTTGCATTTTATCAAATAGTAAAGTTAGTATTCTCTGCTTCATAGTAATTTGCTGAGTACTGATGACTTGTGTCAAAGCATTCAATGAATGCTGGAGGAAAAACGGAGTAATCAACAAAATTTAATGACACTTCCTTTTCTCTTCTCATTCCTAAAGGTTACGAGTTAATTGTGTTGGAATCTTTGATGTTTTGACATTTGACAACAGTCAAAATAATCCACTGGCATTAATGGCTCAGTTTCAGGTAAGACAACAGTGCCATGGTTAGGATGGTGACTTGGCACGGGGAGTACTGAAAACGGGTGTGATTTCTTTTGGAAGACAAGTAATTTAATTAAACTGTAGTCCAGTAGTATCTCTAAATAACTGCATTTTTTCATTCCTGATTTGATCTTGGTTCTGCAACGCATTATTCAAATTTGCTTGTGAATGCTCATTTTGCTATGAAATGAGCTTATGAATGAATGCTCATTTTGCCGTCTTCTGCTTCTAAAGTTGCAGCCAACTCCCCAAACAGGTTGAATTATTAGTATTTAAGAAACTTACATCAGAAATGGTTGGAAATATGGATTTCTAAGGGAAGGGGAAGAAAAAATCTTGCATTTAGTGTTAGAGATAAAAAAATCATGGTTTGGTAACAGTTTTTGCTCTGCTTTCTCTTTTATTATTTTAACAAAAATAACTAAGTGGCGAGTACCTGTTCACAGAGGAGTAAGAGATCTTTTAAATAACTGCACGTAGGCCTTCTCACTCCTAAAAGGTTCTAGTGTATCTTTATTTTAGGCTTCTAGTTTTTCAGTGCTCTCCTGGTGTTCTCTGAAGTGTGGACTCTGCATAATTCCTGAATTAAGAAGAATCCCTTTAGACTTAACAAAAACTGATCCACAGTCATCTGCAGCATCACTGTGTAGAGGAGTGCCTCTTTCCCTAACTTCCCCTCAGGGTAAAGTACATTACTTCAGCAGTCATCACATACCCTGTCTGTATCGGGAGTGAAAGACTACAGCAGGGAGTTGGATTTAATTTATTTTCATTAATTGAGCTTATTCACTGTGAAAAAATTGGTCATTCAGAGTCTTCCGGTAATAAATGAAATGTTTGAACTTTGGCCAGGCAGAAGCTAGCTTATTGGATACGGTGTCCTAGTACACAACTTCTTTTTTTTTTTGAATGATACACTAAAGCAATTTTCAGTGCACTTTGAGTAGTACATCAAAAGATTCCTTGCCCACCCCCACCCACCCCAGCTACATAACGATGGGCTTGTGGTGGTTGTTGTTGCTATTACTATTATTATTATACATGCAACTGAGGGATTCCATCCCTAAAAATGTAAAGATTTTTAATCTAAATACCTCTTTAAATTTATTTTAATTGCAGCTGGGAAAGAGATACTCCTGAGATATTACGGCATTCAAGTGATTTTAAAGCAAAATGTTTAATGTACTTGGAGGTACAAATCTAAAAATACTTGCAGGTACATGAATCTGTCAAAAGCATTTACTACCACAGCAGCCCAACACTTGTCAACTAACTTGCTTGATAATGGCTGGTTTTGTTTAGGGGGAATGGTTTTGCATGTTTTATACATTGTTAGTATCCAAATTATTCAGGTATCACTGCTAAACCAGAAAAGAACTACATTTAAATATGTAGTTGGGAAGATTAAAATTGGACTTAGAAAATAAGAGTACTGCTGCCTTTTTTGTCGCTTCCTCTAGAAGGGCTAGGCTTTTACTGTCCGTTTTGTTCCTTCAGAGATTCTGGACTGAGTTCATTCCTTGCAATTCAGGAGTCATTTATCATCCTCTCCCTTTGTTTGCCCTAGCCAGATAAAATTACAAAATAACAGCTGGTGCTTGTCCTTTTTCCTCTCGATCCATGACCCAGTTCCTGAATTCCTCTGGGACTCTAGAGTGACTGTTAAAAATGTAGGTTATCTCTTGGTTTACTGCCCAGCTAATATGCATTTCCTTGATGCTGTCTTCAGTGGAGGAAGGTATTTTTGTTAGCATTTGTCACTTTCTGGCTATTTCCCATTGTTAATGTAGATAGGAAAGAGTTTGGCCAGAACAGTGAGTGGCTATGTAAAAGGAATGCAGTTGTTCTTTACAATCTGTGTTAAATGTTAATTTGTATGATCATTTAAGAGTTAAATAAAGGCAACAGTAAGGGAAGCTAAAAAGAAGTAAATGAAATATGAATGGCTGCTTGCACTAAAAACAAGGCGTTAAACCTATGTAAATTCTAGCACATTGCTTCCCACCCCCAGTCCTTAAGTCTTGTGTCAGTCAGTTACAAGATATAGATGGGAAAACTGTAAATGGTGATGTAAGAAACAGCAGAAAGATTTAATAAATATTTCTGTATTTCAAATAAAATGAAGGTGAGTCTTATCCATGTGAAGTTAAATGAAAACATACGTTTTATTGATTTAACAAAGGCTGTAACGAGGGTTACATTTGCTCAAAATAAATATTTTTAGTTTAGCAAACCAAAATAACTTTCACATACACCTCCCCAAATTTAAAGAAACTAGCTGAAGAGGCATCTGAAGTATTAATGTGGACTTAAAAAAATAAAAAAAATCTGTGAACTAGATGGGACTTCTAATTGCAATTCCAGAACTTAAGAGGATAAGTGAATCCACAGAGTTGTAGAGTGGATGAGCTGATACTGATCCAAACAAAGCAGTGGAACAGGATAAATAAAACAGTAATGTCAGTTTCAGAGAGTTTATGGAAAATGGTTCTTGTCAGAAATTGGATTGATTTGACTAGCTTACGTTTCTGGCTGATAAAGCTAACTGTATAGAATGCTGAGGTATCTCCAAGGCATTTGGCATAGTAGCACATACCTTTTTAATATTAAAATAATTATGCAGGAAAGAAAAGTGTACCTATTCAATTAACTTTTAAATTACTCACTGACATATTTCAAATTCATTTGATAACAGGGAGACAGTAATGAAGAGGGCTGTTCCTGAATTTATCTCCTAGGGGCTGGTTTTTAGTCTAATGCTATTTAGTATTTCTATCAATGAACTAGATGAGGGTGATAAAATCTTTACTAGCAAAGCTTTCAGGAGATAAAAAGGTTGGTACAGGTTACAGTTATGAATTGAGTTGCTAATTAAATGGTCATTAGTTGCATGCAAGGTACATTTTTGAACAAAGGGCAACCTTACTTAAAAGGTGTAAAGCTTTTCCTTGAAGTTGAGAATCAACTTAGTATGACTTAGTAGTCGCTGCTGATAGTTACCATGGCAAAAGTCTGCTGGCAGGTCTGTGGCTAAAGGACCTGGTGTGATCCATAGATACGCACAAAGTACAATATGTAGTGTAAACAGGGGAATGATCGTACCTAATGTGGGTCTGCAAGGCTACTACAGCGATACAAGGAGGTCTAGTAGTTCTTGTGCCTCCCTTAACCTTTGTCTACCTAGAAGGAGTAAGAGCTGAATCTGTTGGTGTTTTCAGAGGGGAGGTTATGGCTTAATAGGTATATGCAGATTGCTTCCTTATGGAAAGGATGGTGTACCCAGCTTCTGGGAAGTTGTGTAGCCTGTCTGCACAGGTAGAATTGATCAGGGGATGGTAGTTCCGTCCCTTCTAAAGTAGGAATGTGATCTCCACAAATTCTGATCTTTGTGGATCCCTTTCAATTCAAGATACTCTGTGATTCCCCTGTCACACAGGAAAATTACTGCCTGTCTTTGCACTTGTGAAACTTCAAACATTGGGCATTGCACTAACATTTTCTTTCAGGGTTTCAGTTGTCAGTGGATAGAGTGAGGCACCTCCAGAGAGCGATTCAGCTCACTCAAAGACTGAATTGTCTTGCAGAATTACAGATATCTTAAATTCCTCAGACTCTTAACCAAATCGCTTGCAGTTTAAGTTCCTAAAATTAGAGGGATGAATCCAAGCCATTTTTGCAACTAGAACAAGTGAAGCATTGACTGTAATTTGAAATGTGTGTGTTTGAGGCTGCATTGGTGTGTTGTACCATCTTTCCCAGTTTTTTCTATTAGATGTAACTTGCAAAACAAACAAAAATTAAGGTTGCGAGTCAAATGCTCAAAACCCCAAAAGCTTGAATTTAGAATTTCCTGGCTGATGTTAATGTGAAACTCTTTCTCAATAATTTTTAAAATCTAATGCAATCTGTATTATGAAAATACCTATGTAAAGGAAGACAATGTTTTCATAGGGTCTTTCCTGAAGTTGTATATTTTCAGTGTCTCAGGGTTGTGTGATGATCAAGAATTTATATAGGATACCTCCTTATGAACTACAAAAGTTGGAAAGTATTATGTGGAACTTATGTGGTAGGGGACTGCAAAAAGAAGAAAGATTGTGATTAATACAAATACTTACATATTCCTTCTAAGTCTTTTAGAGGGGAAGAAAAAAAAGCTATTGTGCCAGGTGACCCATGTGTCTGTATAGATACTGCATCAGCATGATTCCTCTGTTTAGTACTGTAGCAGTGTCCACCACTGCTCAAATTGACTACTTGGTGGGAACCCACTTGCTTCCATTACCAAAAGGGTGTTTCTTGCTGTGGTTCATTTCTCTTTACCAAAGTACGAAGGAATGCTGATACTCAGGAATTCCTGGTTCCTAAGGAAATCAAGTCTAGCAAATGTGCCAGTCCCAACTCCTCCTCCACTGCTTTGTCCTTATTTCTGTCTCATTTTCCACATCCTGTTTCTGTCTTTGTTAGTTACAAGAGTACCATGCTTTTTAAATTCTATCATGTTGCATGTCCATGTTTAAATTGTGGTGCTTAATTGTACTTGATATGGAAACCACAGGGTCACTGAAAGACCTGGAAACGTTTTCTTCCCTCTGTCCCTCAACACTTGGGAGATGTGGCTGCAGGCAAAGCTCTGCTCAGCTGCTGCAGTCAGAGGTAGCAAATGTGGTTACCCTTCTGGGTAGTGTGGGAATGTGGCACGTTCACCATCACAGCAGTTTTCTAAAGCTGCCAAATTCTAAACAGAACTTCTAATGTCACAGTGCTGCCAATTTTTTGACCTTTCTTACAGAAATGACAGAAGGTGTATTCCTTGTATGACTGCGTTCTCTGCTAACAGACTATGGAGCTGATGTTCTTGACAATTAGTAGCTTTTACTTCTTTTAATTCTGTAAAAATAACTTATTTTTTCAGGGGAAAGAAAAAAACCACTCAGGAAAATACTAAATTTATATCTCTAGTTGACCCTTAAATTCAGTTTGAAGTAAGCATCCAGCATGGAAAGCTGCAGGTTTCAAGTTTGGCCCGGTGGTGTGCAGCTGAAAGCCTTTCCATGGAGAGAATCGGGCAGCTTTTGCAATGAATATCATTGTCTGCTGTTAAATTAGGCTCCTATTTTTAGGGGTGGCCTTTAAAATCAGGTATAGCTTTTCAAAATAATTTCTGGTGGCTGTCTATTAAAATTGGCAGAATTTTCTGTTGTGGCAAAGAAGTTTGTATACACGATTCATCTTTTAAGAGCAGTTCTACTTTCAAAGAAAGCGTTTAGTAACATAAAGGATTTCTTCATACAATGTGATGCTGCTCAATTTGTCAGCTGTACAGGCCTGTTTCTGTCTAGTTGTTGCAGGCAGTTCATATCTTTCCACACTGGCCATCCTTGATCGGTATTTTGGCATCTTGTATCAAGACGGCTTGCTCTATTGCTACCAACTCCTTGACTTGTCAGGAGCGAGCAGGTGGGTGGTTAGGAGAACCTCTTTGCCAGACCTTCTGCTCGCTACACAAGAGTTCTCTCTGGTACTACGCTTAAGCTAAAAATAGGTAAATTTAAAGCGTTCAAAGATAAATATTGTAACTAGAAGTTGCTAGGTATCAGGACAGAAAATCAGGACGGATTTTTCCTCTGTACATTTTGACTACTGTAACTTGGGTATTCATACTGATTTGCATAGCATGTATTTTAGTTGCTCAAATTTTTCTAAGGTTATTGAAGTACTGTCTCTTTTTAAACACCGTCTAGTACCAAAGGTAATATTTATTTATACTAAGAATCTTATCTCTGTGTGTCTTCCCTATTAGCAAGCAGATCTGATCTCCCTGGGGAAAGTTGTGTTGGCTTTGGCTTGCAATTCTTTATCAGGAATTCAGAGAGAGAATTTGCAGAAAGCAATGGAACTGGTGACAATCAACTATTCCTCTGATCTGAAGAATCTGATTTTGTGAGTTTGTTTAATAAATTTTTCAAATGAAATTACTACCTTTTTAAATATACAAATGAAAATGTCAAATGATATTTTTAGATGCAAGTAAGATTGTCATTGAGTTGTCTGCACAGTCAATGCATCATCAAACATAATTTAAAATTTGTTGTATAATGTTTATTTTCATGGTGTATCTAATAAATTTATTGTCCTTTCTTCACTAAGTGCTGTTTAAGCTCCTAATAAGAATTAGGAGCTTAAAGGAAACAAGCATTTTAAGTAGTCTTCAATACTGGGCTTCATTGCCTGTTATCTACCACAGTAATACACTAGTCTTAGTTTCAGGTGTTGAGAAATACGCACATGGCCTTTTTGACCAAAGGGTTGAGCGCTAATTTTTCTTGTCTGCATATTATTTTGTGGTGTTCTTTAGTGTAGTCAGCCTTTCTCCTCTTGCAGCCAAAAAGGGAAAAGTAGAAATCCGTCCCCTCCCTGATTTGAAAAACAATTGCACGACAATCTGAATCTTTGCATCTTCTCTCTTTTTGAGTATGTTCTTGCTGTTTTGGGTGGGTGAGCTACGCAGTTCCATGGACGTACACTCCCATCTTGTATAAATAACTGACTGGATGTATACATGTAAGCTAATGCATATGTTTTCTCTGTTAATACTTATTTTTTTTAAGAAACACTGCAATTGTCAACTTTGTGTATTAAATAGACATTGGGGTCAAATGGTTATAAAAACGTAATAGAATGATCTCTCTGACATTTGAAGCATGTTTAAGTAATTTTTTGGGGGTGGGGATATTTTGGCAGGTATTTGCTGACCGACCAAAACAGGCTTCGCAGTGTAAATGATATCATGCCTATGATTGGTGCGCGATTCTATACTCAGTTGGATGCTGCTCAAATGCGAAATGATGTTATAGAGGAAGACCTTGCAAAGGTAAAACACTTAGTAATTCCTACAGGAAGACCTGTATTCCTACAACTGTACCTTAAGAGGGAGTGTTTTCTACTGTTTTTTCCTTTTGTTTGTTTAGCAACCGAAGTAATCTGCCTGCAGACTTGAGAACCCTGAGCTCAAGGTATCGAAAGTCCAAAAGCTCCAAGAACCACTAGTTTTAGGATGCCCTCAGCTGGGCTTTGATTAAAGTAGCATCTTTGTATCCAGCCAGCAGTGTCAGGGAAAAGATGTTCTTTATAGAATAGTTAAAGACTAGTATTCTGAGTTAAATAAGGCCATGCATCTTATCACACACTAGATCATGTAGTTTGTGCTAGAGGTTATACAGCAACAAATGTTGCCTTTAAATTCTTGGATACATTTGGATTCCAGTGTCCCTTTACTTATCTTCCTTTTCCTTTCCCAATGAATGCTAGATCAGGGAGGTAAAGGCAGCCATCCTGAGTTTCCCTGAAGCGCACACCTCTTACTGTGTGGATCTGGTTAGTCTGTCATGTTCAGTCAAGGTGTCAAGTGCTGGCTACAAAGGAAATATATACTTTGTCCTCTGTTAGTGTGTATTTATTCAACAAGAAAGGGTGTCTGCTCATCAGAAGCCACTGATCACAGGATTTTCTAACAAGACTGAGATACAATACAGAAGGCTTTCATGATGCTGAAGATGCATGGGATAGAGTATTAAGTTTTAAAGGATTTAATGAAGTCCTATGACTCCTTTCCATTACATGCCCCCATTGCGAATTTCTTTTTTTTTTAAGAGGCAGTAGACTAGTGTTTGGGATTCTGATGGACTGGTTCTCTTAAATTCTCTGCCACTAGCTTGTTGGATAACTGTTTTTCCCTCCTTAGTGAAAGTTGTTGAAGTCTATCAGAAGCAAAGAGCTGTAGAAGGGCAAGGTGGCATCTACTTTGGATGCGGCACTCTGGATAACTGGTGCTCACTCTGTCAGAGTCAACCAGTACTCCTGCTCTGAAGATCTTTAAGATCATTTCTTGTTAAGGTGGCCCAATGTACCTGCACAAGCTTGGGCAGGTGGGCCTTTTCCCGGAGCAAAGAATGGAGATTGTCCTGTAATCAGCATTAAGCAGTCCGCATTTTCAGCCAGGTGGTTTGTAGCAGTTGCTTGTCACTGGCAGATGAGCAGAGCCACTACAAATCCCAATTGTTGCATAGCCCCCAGTTTGGCAATAGTTGTTTGCCTGGCAGTGATAAATAGCAGTTGCTAATTAGCTGTCATACTGTAACTTGTTTATACTAGCAAACCCTCTGTAACGTCAAAGCTACAGTATCCCTTAAGTCTAGCTTTGTACCCTGTCTTCATTATTGCCCCAAAGCAGATGCTTAGGGGAGAGTGTTAGAACAAGACTGGCATGTATGATATTTTTCCTCATATTCTCCAAGCACGCTGTCGTCTGTACTTTAGGGGCATCTGATGCTGGAAGTGGTTTGTATGTAGGTAGTAACTTTGTTTTCTTGAAGCCATGAATATTTTGTTACTCCTGTAACGCTCATGTTTCACACAGCAGTGACCTCATTACTCTATCCCTTTCCTTCCTCATCTTAATATTCCAATCATATATACGTCACAGCATTCAAAGTCTCAGTTTTTCCAAGTCCTCTCATCCACTCTGCAGAAGAGCTCCCTGCCTTACAGGCCACTAAGCCTGGAGAGAGGCCACCTGGAGACGTAGTGCCAGTGTTGTTGCTCAGCTGTGTCCCCATTGACTGGGAATCCGCAAGGCTGTGGCATTCACACAGATGTGGTTTTGGCTTTTGTATATTTGGCCACATACCAAAAAATTACTTGGAGGGTTGTATAGACCTCTGCTAGCCGGACAAGGTAAGTCTCCCCTGGCAGTCTCTTGTGGCACAAGCCATTCTGCTGTATGTTTTTAGACTGGTAATAGAAGTCTTGTGACTCATAGGTTGTCTGAGGTCAAGCTACTATCACCTTGACCTACTTTATTTACCCAGCTGTGCACAGTAATCTGCTCCACAATGAATTCATTTGAAGTCAATGTGATCATGCATGGAATGAGATGCAGCTTAGCATGAATAATGTTGGAGAGCTGGGCCATTGGAGAATATATGAGTAATATCAGGAGAGAATAATTTTCCTGCCACTTTTGAGCAGCTTTCACTTAAACAAAAGATTAATCCACAGTGTGATGTAAGGTAGGATGTAACTCATTTTACTGAAGTCATGAGGAAAAGTGTATAAAATCCATTTTTCAGTTGGGTGTGTTCTAAACGTATAATTCTAATGTTCTGTCTTTTGTGTGAGCTTGTTCTCTTTGCTTTATCTACGTCACTGATGGATTCGGAATTTATACTGGTTTTAGACAACTTCTAGCTTTTTTGGAAAAACTGATTTTAAAATTATATTCAGAATCAATTGTAATTTGAATGTTTAAATCCATTTCTGAAAAACAAATCTGGTAGATTATATTCCTTGTCATCTTTACCTGAAAGAAAGTATTATACTATATACTTCTACAGATCTTGATAACTGTGTGTGTATATGTATTAATATATTCTTCTTGTTTAACTTAATATATTTTAGCATACCTGTAAGTATAGGCTGGCAAGAGGCTAGACTTATGTTTCCACAAAGAAATAAATGCCTGATCCAGTTTCTGCTGGGGCAGCAAAATTTCATTAGTTATTAAATCATCCCATTATAATTTGAATATGAAGGGCTAAAATGAGCACTGGTCTACTGATACATAATATAATGCATTTGATCTTTCTGAAAAAATTACACCCTCTTGTTAAATAAATAATTATAATTAATAGTGCTTCATTGGCATTATTACTGTATATCTTTTGCAAATGTCTTAATTTTATGTTTTAGAAACTTTAATAGTATCTTTCTTGTTTTCTAGGAGGTGCAAAATGGAAGGTTGTTCAGGCTTCTAGCAAAATTGGGAACAATCAATGAGAGGCCAGAGTAAGAAATAATTGCTTTCATGGTGTAGAGTATGTAAAACCCCGTTTGTAACGCAAGGTTTCTTCTCTCATAAATTTAAGCTAAACATTTTCCCCATATTTGCCCCTGAAGAAATGAGTATTTAAGAGAAGTATAAGATAAGCAACTTTGAGGGAAATTTTAAATAAAGGAGAAGAAAGGGCTACCAATAGATATGCCAAAGTTGCTTCATTTTTTTTAGTATGGTTTCTCTTAGTCTCTTGTGAGTGACAAAGGTTTTTGAGGAAATCCATAGCTTACTTTAACTGTAGTAGGTGTTGTAGATATTGGTTTTAAGCTAGTTAATTTTCAGCTTGTTTTTTATCAACTACTACGTACAAACGAAGTGTTCACAGTCTGTTTTCCACCCTATTGAATAGGCTTGGAGTTGTGTTGGAAATGCAGGTTTCTGACAGCTGTTAAACTTGTTGAAGATAACTCTTGCTTTTTTCCATTACTTTTCTATGGCCCTTGGAAAAATTTGTTTTAATATTAAGGCATTAGCTTTAGGTACTTCAACTGAAAATCTTGGAGTATGTTATATTCTGTTTGTGCCAGGCGGAGACTAATTTAATTGCAAATGATAACAGGTAGCTGAGCCAAGCAGTAAGATTACTCAGTTCAGATTGAAGAGTCATGTATATATCTGTGGGGTTTAATTTTTCTTAACTTTCTGAGCTTTAATATGAGCCTTTGTTTTACACCAGGTTTCAGAAGGACCCAACGTGGTCAGAAACTGGAGACAGGTATTTACTAAAGCTCTTTCGAGATCACCTTTTCCATCAGGTGACAGAAGCGGGTACTCCCTGGATTGACCTCAGTCACATTATCTCATGTCTTAACAAGGTACACTGTACTTGGGTTAGCTTTTAAAAGTTTGTTTGGGTTAACTTTCTTTAAAATAACATTCTACCTCAAAGCAAGTTGTCATTGGCAGGTTAATTCTGTTGATTTAACTGATGGTTATTTTCCCCCCGTTTTGGGTGAAAACAATGTATTCAGTAAGCTAATATTCAAACATTTATGGATATTTTAAATAAACTTAGTACATTAATATTAAAATTTGGAATTCAGTAATATAGCATGAGATGCAATATTAACTTTTCATCCTAGAATGCATTGAATACTGTGGATAAGCAATGCTGGTCCCTTTATGCTACTCTGGTCTTTCAACACAGCATAAAGGATCCATGAAACTCCTTTAACTGAGGGAAGTTTCTGCTGATACAGTTATCACAGAAGATGGTCATAAGGCAAGAGGATCCATTTCTAAACTGTGCTGACCAGAGTAGGAGACAGGAGGGCATATCAGGAGGGAAACTGCAATAAAAGTTTGTGCAAAATCTTTCCTATTTAGGATAGTGTTGGAAAATTTTTGTGACTTACAATGTTAAGTCCATTTCCGATAACTTCCCTAGCCCTTCCAGCCCTTCATTTTCCAAGGTTGATTTAACAAAGCTATTTGCAGTTTTCCAAGAGCTGCACCACTAGCAAAATTTTAGCTGAGCACTCTCATGATTAATAGCAGGAGTCATGTGAGAGACCGCAAGATCTTCAGTAGTTGTAGTACTTGTCTTGCTCCATAAATTAATAAAGTACATGAGCTGATTATTTTTTTTTATTGGCAGATCAGCTTTCAACTTTACATTGTTTTGCCAAACTTCAGTAATTCACAGGAGAATAAGATGCTGCTACTTCCTTTTTTTTTTTTTGTAGCTACTTGGTCATTCCACTCACTCTGGTGGTGACGCAGACACTGACAATAGAGTCAGTGGCTAGTATTCTCTTTTCTAGGGTTAGGATAGCAACTTTCTCTTCCAGAAAATATCCAGATCGTTTGACATGTAACAACTGCCTTAACTACAGTTAAATCTTTTTTTCTAAATTGTCAGGGCTTTTAATCTCCTGTTAGACCACTGCTGTGCATTTCTTTAACCTCCTTTTTATCTTTCTGGTTGGTGTCTGTAATCAGTTTAAAAAGGACATTAAAGGGATTGAGGCTAAATCAAAAAGAAAGCATGTTGATATTCAAATAGGCAGTGAAATGCCATCATGATTTGAAAGCAGTGACCCGTACAGTACTGTAGCAAGAGGGGACAGTCCTGAATTCGTAGGTCAGGTAAGAGATGGTGTCAAAGAATGCCTTGTTCTATAAATGTTCATGGCTTACCTTTTTAAACAGAGGCTCTTCTCTTCTGTGGTTGTGGGCTCAGCACACAAAAAATGTAAGGCTTACAGAACTCTACTTTGGAAATACACTCTAAAAACTTCTGAAACTGTAGCGTGCACTAGTAGAAGTGGTTATTTGGGCTTTTCTGCTACACTCCAAAAGCATTCCCTTTGAATGAAAATTACTCTATTGTTTAAATAAAAATAAATCTTTTTTTCCAATATGTCATTTTGGGGATCTTTTCATCTGAGATACTGATTTATGCCTCCACAGGAGGAGAGGAAGAAAGCCATAAATATTGATGTTTAGTTAGCTGTGTGGCTTTCTTAATACAGATCTTCCATATCCAAATTCATTAAGGTAATTCACAGATTTCTCGAATGATTCTAATGGGAGCAGTAGACAATATTTCACAAACACCTTGAGGTAATATTTTGTAATGGATGTTGGAAGAGACCAGTGGTTTTGTCCTACTCTGCAAGAATTAAAAGCTAATTGGCTTGCTGTTGTCCTTCTGAAGCTATTCACAAAGCAGGAGCTTTTAAATTTGTGAGGTTCCAGCTTTTAATGTTATGTTCAGAACACTATTATAGAAGACAAATGCAAGAAATGTCTTAACTTTTGATCTAGACAGCAACTAGGACCATTTCAATGACAAATGTAATTGTTCTTCTGCTATTCAGTACAACATTATAATACATTTATTTAATCCTGCTGGGGTTGTATTTCCAAAGATTGCCTCAATAATGTCATATCCCATTTGTCTCTGCCTCACCTTCTGTATTGGAACAAGAAAGTCTGTAGTGTCAAATATTCGGACATATCAATAGATGAACTAAAACAGAGCTACAAAAGTTTTGCATTATAAGAAAGTCTGAAAATTCTCCATTGATGAATATTTCTTGGAAAGTGAGGAGAACATAAGATACAGTCTCGGAAGGGACTTCAGGATGTGAAGTAGGATATTCCTCTGTTCCAAGTTAGACTTGAGTGGTACCTCTCTAAAGTACAGAGTGTAACATACAGTTAATACTGAATTTGAGAAGTCAGAACACAACATGAAAAAAAATGTGGAAGAGACTTCAGTCTGTAACCCCAAATTATCTATTTCTTTACAGTTTATAAGTAGGTAATCTTTTTGTTGTTGTTTGTTTGTTTTGAGTTTTTTGTTAAGGGAAGAAATGTACCATGCAGCTTAGGAACTAGTTTGTTTCCAGTACTGCCAAAAACGTGAGGCTTGGTTTTCTACCGGTGTTCAAACTACCTGGGGCTGGTCCATCCATTATTTCATTTTAGAGTGGGCAAGAAGTAATTTACCTACCCTACCTGGAGGCTTGTGCATCTTATGTGTAAATGTAATGTCAAACATGGTTTCGCTCATCAGGAGCTCTATGGACATTTTGCTCCCCTTTCTGCACCGGGGAAGATAGCATTGCAGGATTATTAGCTTTATGGAAAGGGAAGAAAACAATGGTAACCTAGTCCAAAGGTCTGGAATGTCCATCAGGTTAAGACCAAAATGTCTCGATTTTTTGGCGAGTACATTGTTGTGGTGCAATTCAGATCCTTCCTTTCTGTGGCGTTAGCAGATTTGAACTACACCACAACAATGTACGTGCCAAGAAATTGATTGCTTTTGTTATTGGGGAAATGTTTTGCCATTTCTTTCACACTTCTTTTATTTTATCTTTTGCATTCTTGTTACAGTTAGATGCTGGTGTGCCAGAAAAAATAAGCCTCATTTCCAGAGATGAGAAGAGTGTACTTGTGGTAACTTACAGCGATTTAAAACGCTGCTTTGAAAATACTTTTCAAGAACTGATTGCAGCCGCAAATGGTCAGTTGTAGTATTTGCTGAAAGCATGCAGGACATTGCTGAGGAACTTAACCAATAGCAAATTGCACTACAGCTGAATTGTTGTTGTCATCTCATTTCACATTTGGGAAACAAACAGGAGATGAGCAAAGCTGCTTGCACTTCAGTCAGGTACACTGTTACTTGAAGGGAAGAATGTTTCACTTATCCTAGAGCTAAGGCTGCCATTGGAGGCTTTATCTGTGAAGAATTTATTTTAGATTAAGGAACACATCAGGTGCATGATGTTCCTGCTTTTATTTTTTCCACTTGTATATGCACTAATTTTAATTTTTTTAAGACTTTTCTGATCTCTGAAGTTTTGCCACATTGTATACTTAAGGGAAACTCTTTGCAAGGACATTTCTGGGATACATTTTTGTCACTGAGGATATAGCAAAATTTATTCATTTTTGATATTATTTGCACCCAGAATAGCATAAAGGACCAGGTAAATAATTGAATAGAAATTGTGTTCTATTAATGACCGTTTAGTTCGTAACCTCTGTAAAAGTGTGTTGTATGCAAGCTCTGTATGCCACCCACTGTTAGCTCAAAAAAGAAATGTGAGAAGACAAAACTTTTTAAAACCAGTCAAGTGAAGTATCGGTGAATTGACAAAAAAGGAAAGAAAGTCCCCTGTCATTTGATTTAAACTTTGTCTAAGCGAAGTGACGAAAATAGCAACACGGGAACCATCTATAATTTAAAGAGCATATCAAACTTGCTCTAAACACAACCAGCGCCTTTTAACAACTGTTTGTACATTTTCCTGCTAGTCAGAAGCATTTACATTTATGCAATTTTTTTAATAGATTTTTTTTAAAGAAATTGTTTAAATGCCTGAAGTTTCAGGAGTGTATTACTTTAGGTTATTTACAGTATAATTTTTGTATAAAGTTCTGTTCTTTGAACCACAGCTTTATTATGGTACGCTACACTGGATACAGATACAAAGACACTGTTAAAAGAAGATTAACTAAACACAGCAGTTGTCTGGCATCAAGAGCTTTTCAAGTTTTACAGCCTGAATCTGGAGGGATAATGATCTGCTGTGCCTTTGCAGTCACTGCTTAGCCCAAAGTAATATTACTTTTGATAATACTCAACACATGAATATTCCTTGAAGTAATTCAGTCTCAAAAGTCTGGAATTTTCCTCCTCAATTAACTTTCTAATATTTGGACATGCAGTTGTCTCCAAACTTGGGTATTCATGGGATTTCTAGTTAAACACCTACACTTTGATACTGAAGACTGCCAAATATGTAGGAATTTCCTTTCTTAAAGCAGTAGTGAAGACTGTATCTATCCTTTCCCAGCACTGAATGTTTTAATAGCACTGGGTGCTCACCATGAAGAAAATGTGGAAACTCAAAAGGTCAGGACAGACTCTAAGCACTTGCAACTGATGTTACTGACATCAATTTTAATAATTCTCAATATTTGTAGTTTTCAGAGAAGTTTTTAATATTTCTCTGTCCACTTTTATAAGCTTTAAAATGATTCTCCGCCTTGAGACTTGCATCAAGAAAAAAGCAACTCTCTTCACATCGAAAGCTTTGAAGACTAGGGACATGCTTTACACATTTTAGAAAATGTGGTTGAATCCACATTAGGTAGCATCAGTTGTTGAGTTTAAAAATCGATTATTGTTGCATTTGATCGAATGAATTTTAAAAGGAACATAATGTTTAATATTCAAACGATAACAGTTGCCAGAATGTTCTTTTTAATATAAAAGGAACAGGAACTTTGAAAAGTGAACATGCAAAACAGTCTTTTATCATTAGCTCATGTATTTGAGGAAGAGCAGCTGTCTTTTATATGTTTTTTGACAAATCATATTGTAATTCTTTTGTACAAAAAAGAAGTACTTGTATTCTAGAAGAAATATGAAATGCTTAATTTATAAGCGGGCTGAGGTTTTTTCCAGTATTGTTTTCTTTGAAAATGAAAGGGGATCATCTGTTCAGTTGTGGGGTTTGGGAACCTTTGAAAATTTAATTTGTGGACCAATATTTTGTGAAAGTGTAAGGCAGGGGTAAAATAGGGCTTGAATTCTCATCCTTTTTAGACCAGCAAACCACCCTCTGCAAGACATGTCTAAATTGCAAACCTGTGTGTATTTGCATAATGTCAGTTTGCTTCAGCCCCTAGTAACCTCAGGACTTGGTTTAAAAATAAAAAGGTAGACAGCTAATAAGTTTTCATACGTAATGTCAGCCAGAAATACTTGGTGTCAGGTAATACATAAAATAAAAAAAAAGTTGAGCTTTGTTTTCTATTTATTTCATTTGGTCCGTATTTGGGAATGATTTGAACAGTCTGAAGTTCAGCTTGGGTGTTTTTTTGGGGAGAGCCCTTCTACCCCATTTTAATTCCATCTAGAAGGTTGTCCTAAAGTTGTAGTTTGATCCATTCGTAGGAAGAACTGTGTATCTGCATTTAAAAAGAAGAGCCGCCAGGATGTGCCCTCCCAGATGGGAAATTTAATTCTGACCTTCCTATTTTTTTACAGCTAAAAGCACAGAAGGGACAACCTTTGAAATCATCTAATGTTGGTCATTTTAATTTTTGTACCTGTTTTAAATTCTGTTGCTGTATTTACTATATTGTAAATATTTTGTTGAGGGTACCTATGTATTTTTGATTTGCCCTTGTTTCAGTAATTCAGGTGTCAACTGCTTCCCCTAAAAAGCACCAGTATGTTAAGTTCTAATGTCATGATCCCAATATGTGTTACTCATCTTTAATCCTGTTTTCATTCTTCATGTGTACAGCAGTATTTTTAATAAAGAATACCAGAAATAATGTGGCCTTATTTTGACAACGTGAAGTTCTGAAGTTGGATACAGGACTTTTCAACCTTGGTGCTGGAAGTGTATTTCATTCCGTGATACATCTTTTGTATTCCCTCTGTCTGCGATGCAGAGTTTAAACAATTGTGAGTCACAAAGTGTGTTTAGTGCTTGTCACTTACAGGGTATCAGATTTCCTAAAACTTACATTGTGGACTAGGGTCGTACTAATACACATTTCTTAACTCCCAAGTCAAGTCCCATCTGCTTCTGTCAGATCAGGTTTGCTTTACTGGACAAGTCCTAGTTTTGAAAACCCTATTAAAATACCCATACATTCCTGTTTTTTCAGCCTTCCCCCCCCCCCCTTAACAAAGTATATTAATTTTTCTGAGAATTTACATGTGGAGTCATTGGCAGCTTCATTTCCCAGCATTACTTTTCTGTGTTTTAACCAGCAAAGGTGAGATGACTTATGGGTGGAGTAAAAATCTCCTATACCCATCCAACCCTGACTGTGCTTATGTAACGTGAAATTTTGTGCAATATATGCAAAATTCTCAATATTCCTTGCATATATTTAACAGGGAGTTAAGTAATTTAAGTTATCCCTTAAATTTGTTTAGAAATTCTATTATATAGAGACTGAACTAAAGCTGCAGCAAGCTTGATTGGTGCGGTTACCTAATCTCCAATTTCTTTTAGTAATGTGCAGTAACAGCTGGAGAACCGCCTGTGGCAGCAGCAGGTGATCCCGTTATGTCCTGCCTCTCCAGAGAAAGTTTCGTCTCCCCTTCCTTTCCTTCCACCACTTGTGTGTGGTTTATCTGCAGCGTGGCCAGCAGATCCCCTCCCGTAGAGCTTAGAGAAGGCTCTCTAGCAGACAGCCCTCAACTGAACAGCTCTGTAGGGGTGGCATCCTCAGTTTCTGATGGATAGGTTGGGCATGTGGAGATTCCCTGAAGAGACAGTATCTACTAGGCCTATGGTGCGAACTGATGTCCTTTTGTCTGCACCAGACCTTCTAAGCCGCAGAAGTAACCAGGCATGGGGAGCAGTTGAATGGATGTTTGTCAAGGAGCTGCTTTTTCTTCCCCCACCGTGAAACTTTGCCTCTCCCAGAGGCAGACCTGAATTTTTTTGCCTCTAGACAGCATTAAGCACTTGTTAAGGTATACTGAATCTACCTGCAATCTGATGCAAGCGTCCATCACCATATCTGCTGTTGTGCAAGAAGGGTGCCTTCCATCCAACTATCCCATATTCTCCTTTGCTCACGCAAGTGGCCTAGAGGATTGTTTGTTTGCCTGATGTTAGTGCTGCCCAGTGCTGCAGCAGTCTCCGATGCTGGATTAACTAGTTTGGCAGAACTCTGCGGATTCTTTCAAAAGCAAACTTTATTATATCAATTTAGCAGTCAAATACGTTATATGAAGACAGAAAATGAGAGACGAAATAGGAGTTATTCACATCTGAAGAAACTTAGGGGTTTCATATAAAAGTAATCTTTGTAGTCCAGTTTTCTTAAATATTTATGCACAAAAAGCATATTTATATATTTACACTGTGCAAACTTTTCCTTTGAGATGCATCATCCCATAAGTATTTTTGCTCAATTCTAGTTAAGAAATGGTTCCTAAAATTTCCTTGTGTTTTTGATCAAGATCAAATATTCTTTACTAGCAAGAGCCAGTGCAATAGATACTTAAAACTGATGATCTCTTGGCCAGGAAGATCTAGAATTGATACTTAGCTTAGAAGTTGCGGTACATACTTCTTTTAGTTGAATATCCAAGAACATTTTTCTTTATAAATATGTAAAAGGTCATTTGCCTTTAAGTCTGTTAGTGGGTTAAAGTCACAGCTCCTAAGCTGAGTTTTGAGAGGTCAGAACCATATTATACGTAGTGTTTTAGTTAATATTTATTTAGAGTGGACCATGAGAAGCTGAGATTGTAAAGTAGTTGTTGATTCGGAAGACACCAGTGCTACTGTGTTCAGTGGCTAACTCACTTTAATATTGCATTCAAAGGTGAAAGGGGATGGTGCATCCTTATGCTTTTCAAACAAAGAACGTTCATGCCCTTTCTGAGATGCTATACAAAAGTCTGTTGCAAATGAATGATACATTTTTATTCCTGTACATATATACTGGTAACTAACCTGGAAATTCACCTGTCTTCAAAGAAAAGCTGCCCTAACTTTCCAAGGAGTTTGTCTTGCCATTTCTAACTAATCTCTTCAAACTCTCTAGCGATCCGTTCTTTGTTTAAAGTATGTATGCAGTTTAGTAGCCATCCTGTCTTCTCAGACAGGTTCCCATAAATAAAATATAATCAGTGCAGTGTTAGAAGGTCCACGAGGTTTCGTGGACGGAGCTTGGCATTAACATACCTAGTTTGTGGTTTGGGTCCAGTGTGTGCGTGTGTGTTGGCATACTGACAAAGTGCAAAACTTCAAGAATATTTGTTTGATTTCAGCAGGCTTGTCCAAGCTGACTTGATCTGTACTCCCTGTTGTTGCAGCCCTGCCTCTGATCTCATTCCTCCTCTATCCTTGCCAACTGTGTTTGCAACACATGGTTGAAATCCTTGCCTCGCAGAATACCCTACTGCGTTTGCCATCCGCAGCAGTAAGAGCCGCGTAATGCCCCATCCCCAGCTGGCTAATCCAGCTTCCCCGGAGCATTAGCCTTCCCTCTAGTTTCTCAAAGTGGAGTTTTCACTAAAAACTGCCATTTGTGGTCTGTTTCTTGTTTCCCTCTTCTTGAAGAATCCTTTATTTTCCAGCACTCTACAGGCCCCAGCAATGGGGTGCGGATTTCCTGGTGCTTGACACTGGGGGTCCCGAGGGCTCCCAGCTGCCTCTTCCGACCAGGACACTGGTGCTGCACCTGGGTCCCCCCAGAGGCTGGGTGACTGGAGCGTGAAATACCACCCTGCTGCCAGGGACCTAACAGCAAACTGGTTTGCTCTGTAATGATGACCATCCAGGTTTTCAGAAGTACTGGGCAATTTTAATGGCAGCTGTTGGTGTTCAGCATCGGGAAAGTCAAGGCCCAAGCATTAGTATTTTGCTATATTTTGTATATGCTCGTTGCAGTCTGTAGAAAAAGCAGATCGCTGAGATTAAGCCAATGGTATCTTTTTAAGTTTTAGGATAATTAAAGTTATTTGGGTCAAAGTTTTTAAACTGACAGTGTTTTGGAAGAACCTTTTTGGATTAAATGTGTATTTAAATCTTGGCCGAGAAGTACTTAAATGGGTGGCTGAGAATAAAGGACCACAGAGTTGTAGTCAGGAGGGGGAGAATGACACGCTTTCATTTTCTCCAGGACTGCGTTGCTGTACGTATATCTTTGCTTGGAGTCACTGAGCTGGTCACAACTGAAACTGCAGCAGCTTCTTGGCTTGGTTATTCCAGAAAGCACCGACTCCTTGCTCCTGCTGGCACCTTTCATGCTGTAACAGAGCAGCCTCACTGTTAGCATATTTAACATGTACAGGCGTTTGTTTCAATGATTTGAGCAAAGCAACGTCACAAGAAGCAGCTTTGTTTATTTTCTTATGATGGGAACAGCACTGGTGCAGATGGGATTGCTCAGTGAGACGGTGGAACGGAGGGACTGAAAGAGCCCTCCTGTGTCCCCCTCGAGTCCCCTTCTGAACAGCGCTGCTGTGTCTGAACACCACCATTAAGGTTCCTGTGTTCATTGTAAGTGTTAGAGTCTTGGTGCTTAGGGGGAGTACTTGATTGCTCAGCCTAAGCTCTAATTGCTTATTTGTGGCAGGTGCTAGGGAGTGAAACTTCATTGCAGGGCAAAGTAATGTGGAGTGTCCGGCATCTGTGCTGCTGCTGGGCTGCGGATCCCCAATAGGGTCCCTACGCTTAATGTTCTTCCTAAGGGAACTGGGATTTTTTTGAGCAGGAGTGAAGTAAGGAAAGGTCTGAAGCCTTGGGGCAAAAGCAGAAAGCTGCTAGTGCAGGCGTTCTCAAAGTCCGTAACGCTGGGATGAATTTTTAGGATGAATGGCTGATGTTTGTGAGGAAGGGCACAGGGCCTGGGTATCTACTCTTTCAGGCTTCTCTCGGCAGCAGGCATGAACCGCTGGTTTGAATTAGAGTTTTCCTGTCCCGCAAAGGACCAGTTATCCTGTAGGCTGCCTTTTATAAGGTGCCCTTTACAAGAAGGGTTTAATGTTTTCTCAGCTGAGCCACTCTTAATTTAAGACGCTGTTCGCCTTGCGGGAAGGAGAGAGCAGTGCTTAAAATGGCTCTTTCAATAATGAAGAAAGTTAAGGCAAGGAGATTTTTCACGCTGTTGACTTCAGATAACAGAAATTTGTCTGTAGACAAAGGACAAGCCAGAGCGTTTTCCACCATTGGTTGTATGTGAAATCCTAACATAAACATATGTTGGACTGCAATGCCTAAAATTAGATTCCTTCCCCCATATTTTTATAAGTTCACGGACACTCTGCCCCTCTCCTTTTATAAGGTCAGGAACATTGGCAGCCCTAGTCTTGAATTCCAGAGAAGACAGTCAGAACATCTGTTGAGGCTTTGGGAGTCCAGGGTTTTGCTTTTCATTACAATTTGCACTGTTGTATCTTTAAGTAAAAGACAGAACTGGTAGCGCAGGGCCTTTCCTGATGAGGAAATGGAGGAGTAACAGTTTCTCTTAGATTTCACATTTTCCTGAATCTTTTAACTCGCAGACTGTGTGCTTTGTGGAGAGTGTGGTCTCTGTCTTCTCTTCACCTGTAGGAAATTGAAGGGTCCTCCCAAGAAGACCACCGCATTACATTTGTTTGTAGACAGATGGAGTTCATGAGGAGGAGCCCTCCTGATTAGGATTGCAGATGCATCCCATATTTTTATATTGCATCTATTGGCAGATGGGCAAATAATTGCCTTGGGATAAATTCCATAACCATGTGTCAAGGTTAGTTACAGACACAATGGACTTTTTGTGATGGGTTTAAAGAGAAACGCTTCTGTGATTTACATTGTAATTGTGAGTCTGAGGGAGCAGTGGGCTGGCAGAAGTGGAGTGTGTGTGCAAAGTTACGAGCCTTAAAATCATTGGGCTTTGATCCTCTTATTCATCATCAGGCTTTTGCATCCTGAGAATTTTCTTGTGAGGTAGTTTGGCTGCTACTTCAACTGTTAAACCTTTATACCCATAGAGCTGCTGTGAACTTTACCTTGGGTGCACCGCTGTGCCTGGGCATACGCTGCCACAGGGAGTTCTGAGGGAGCCCTGGGGGGTTTTGGCACCCATGGTCAGGGTTCGTTTTGAGACTGAGCTTACAGTCAGTAAAGGTTTCTGTGGTTGTAGACTATCTCCTTCCCACTCCAGGAAGGTAAATTAGAAACTATCTAGTTGCTTTTTAATTGGGATCATTTGTTGGAGGAAACGGCTGCTGCTTTCCTGACAGATTCAAGAATGGAATGAGGTTAGAGATTGGCTAGGGCTCTTGAGATGCTTGTTCCAGCTCGCAAGTGGTGGAGTTTGCAGACGGGTTTTTTTGGCAGCCTGAGGATTTTGGCTTGCTTGGGTTGGGCTTTTTCACCAATACTGAAAAGCTAGGAAACAGTTGCATAGAATCATAGAATCATAGAATGGTTAGAATTGGAAGGGACCTTAAAGATCATCAAGTTCCAACCCCCCTGCCATGGGCAGGGACACCTCTCACTAGAGCAGGTTGCTCAAAGCCCCATCCAGCCTGGCCTTAAACACTTCCAGGGATGGGGCCTCCACAACTTCCCTGGGTAACCTGTTCCAGTGCCTCACCACCCTCACAGTAAAGAACTTCTTCCTAATATCTAATCTAAATCTCCCCTCTTCCAATTTAAAACCATTACCCCTTGTCCTATCACTAGACTTCCTGACAAAGAGTCCCTCTCCAGCTCTCCTGTAGGCTCCCTTCAGATACTGAAAGGCTGCTATCAGGTCTCCCCGGAGCCTTCTCTTCTCCAGGCTGAACAGCCCCAGCTCTCTCAGCCTGTCCTCATAGGAGAGGTGCTCCATCCCTCTAATCATCTTAGTGGCCCTTCGCTGGACCTGTTCCAACAGTTCCATGTCCTTTCTATGTTGAGGACTCCAGAGCTGGACACAGTACTCCAGGTGGGGTCTCACAAGCGCAGAGTAGAGGGGGAGAATCACCTCCCGTGCCCTGCTGGCCACGCTTCTTTTGATGCAACCCAGGATACGGTTGGCTTTCTGGGCTGCCAGCGCGCACTGCCGGCTCATGTTGAGCTTCTCATCCATGAGCACTCCCAAGTCCTTCTCCTCAGGGCTGCTCTCCAGCCATTCTCTGCCCAGCCTGTATTTATGCCTGGGATTGCCACGTCCCAGGTGTAGGACTCTGCACTTGGCTTGGTTGAACTTCATGCCATTTGCATTAGCCCACCTCTCAAGCCTGTCCAGGTCCCTCTGGATGGCATCCCTTCCCTCCAGTGTGTCAACCGCGCCACCGAGCTTGGTGTCATCGGCAAACTTGCTGAGGGTGCACTCGATCCCACTGTCCATGTCTCCAACAAAGATGTTAAATAGCACTGGTCCCAGTACTGACCCTTGCGGGACACCACTCGTCACTGGCCGCCACGTGGACATTGACCCATTAACCACAACCCTTTGAGTGCGGCCATCCAGCCAGTTCCTTATCCACCGAGTGGTCCATTCATCGAACCCGTGACTCTCCAATTTGGAGACCAGGATGTCATGCGGGACAGTGTCAAATGCTTTGCTTAAGTCCAGGTAGATGACGTCCGTTGCTCTGCCTTTGTCCACCAAGTTCGTGGCAGTATCGTAGAAGGCCATCAGGTTTGCCAGGCAGGATTTGCCCTTGGTGAAGCCATGTTGGCTGTCTCCAATCACCTCCTTATTCTCCATGTGCCTTAGCAGAGATTCCAGGAGGATCTGCTCCATGATCTTGCCAGGCACAGAGGTGAGACTGACTGGCCTATAGTTTCCTGGGTCCTCTTTTTTTCCTTTCTTGAATATCGGGGTTATGTTCCCCTTTTTCCAATCCACAGGAATTTCACCAGGCTGCCATGATTTCTCAAATATGATGGAAAGTGGCTTCGCAACTTGGTCCGCCAGCTCCTTCAGGACCCGGGGATGAATTTCATCAGGTCCCATGGACTTGTGCACTTTCAGGTTGTTCAGGTGGTCTCAAACCTGATCTTCTCCTACTGTGCATGTGGTATCCTTTCCACTTGCAAAGGAACAGAGCTCAGGAGGTTGTTCTTTCTCTGCCCCCAGACCTTCCTATTGGGATCTTGCTACCGGATGCCTTATTTCAGGAAGGACTCATCCCTCTTTATGCCATTCACAGTATCACTTACTTTCATTTCAATGGCAGCAGCCAGTCCAAGACATGCAGCAACCATTTCTGTTGTGCTCCTGGCTGCCACCTGGGGCTGAGGGGCTCACTAGGGTTCAGGGTGATGCTTGGTTCCTATAGCGAAACCAAAGGTGAGCTTTGTTGGTGCCTTTCCCTCCACAGCAGTGGAGGCTGGAGGGAAGATTGGATATTAGGAAAAACTTTACCGAAAGGGTTATCAAGCATTGGAACAGGCTGCCCAGGGAGGTGGTGGAATCGCTGTCCCTGGAGGAATTTAAAAGACATGTAGAGGTGGTGTTGAGGGACATGGTTTAGGGGTGGTTTTGGCAGTGTAGGTGATGATCTTGAAGGTCTCTTCCAACCCAAGTGATTTTATGATTCTATGAAGGGGAGTCTCGGGGGTCCGTGGGGTGCCCCTGCACTGTCAGGTAAGCTGGCTCCCCCCTCTGCCCTCCCCAGTGCCTGGCTTGGTCACCCTGAGTAGGCACCAGTGCATGTGCTGGCTCTCATCTGGAGTCAGCTGATTACTTTCCTCTGAAACAAACTCTAGGTGCGCTTTGTGGGGGATAGGTAGGATACCACTGGCTTTGGCTCCTTCCACCCTCCGCAATCCTTCAGCACTGTTGTGGCAAACGTGGCCCCACCAAGTCTGAATTCTCCGAGGCCACGCTCCAGAGCATGCACGCAGCCTTGTGCAGGTCTGAAAGCGTCGCCCCACCTGGCTGGCTCACCTGCGATTTCAGATGTGTCAGACTGAGTAAAAAAACCCACCATGCTGAGCCCAGTGGTTCTGCCCTGGGCAGCAGGGAAAGGTGGGAGCCCTGGAGCAGGGAGCAGCGAGAGCACGGCCCTGCGGCACCCTCAGCCTCAGCTCAGGACGCACCCGCCGGTGCGAGTGCACTTCTCTGTGTCCTAAACTGCAGTGCTGAGGTTTGCGGCGCGACCGTCAGTGCTCTGGGAGCGGTGAGGCGGTACAGCCAAGGTGATCGAGCTGTGAGCTGCTGCCGAGAGGGGGGTGACCCCGTCCCCATCCTGGCGCTGGCACCAGCTGCCCTGTCAGTGAGCTGCTACTGCTCACTCAGGACCTATGCTGGGGTGGTTGTTGGGATAATCCAGTGAGCCGAGCCAGCTCTCCGCAAGGCGAGCCAAGCAGAAATGTCAGCACAAGAGGACAGGGCCACAGAGAGGGATGCTGGAGGTGCAAGGGAAGCAGCAGGAGTGTGCATCTGGTTAGATCAGCCTACAGGTGCCAAACCCCTCCAGGCTCTACCTTTCTACTACTGCTTCCAGGGGTATTTATTTACTCCTCTAATTTAGCCTAAGTAAAGGACGCTTAACTAAGAAGCTACCACTTTTAGGAATGTGTGCAGAGTAAAGGGTCACTCTGTATGTTCACATACACGAGTGCTTTTTGGCATAGCGCTACAGTGCCACTTGTTTAGCTTGCAGACCAGATGACCTTGCGTGTTCTGAGCCAGATGCTCTGTTTCCCTGAGGATTTACGTTCTAGCAGCCACTGCTGAGTTCAATTTTTTTTTCCCCATCCAAGCATTCCTTTTCCTTCTGCAGTTGAAAATGCTCCTTAAAACAGTTCCGGAGGGATGCTTGGGGCATACTCCTTGTGTTCCATGCCACGCAAAGAAAAAGGCATTTCATACATCTCATTTGGTGAGGTTGCTGTGTTGTCTCTGCAGCTGACAGCAGCTTTCAGAAACGTCACATTTACACAAAGGAAAAACAGATTAAACCACTTCTAGGAAACATTACGTCCTTTGGAGCCCTCTAATATCCACACGCATTCCAAGTTCTGT
Source organism: Chionis minor (assembly GCA_013398295.1). NCBI lineage: Eukaryota > Metazoa > Chordata > Aves > Charadriiformes > Chionidae > Chionis > Chionis minor. The sequence goes on from VZSF01002463.1 coordinate 151,138, forward strand.
AATACCTGGCTCCCCAAGAGAGAGTCTAGAAAACTGTCTCGATAAAATCAAGACATAAAATTGCTCACAAGCCGCTTTTCTGAAATGCGAGTGGTCAAGGCAGGAGAAAGGGTTTTCCAGCACTTGTTTGGAGTGGCTTGAAGCACCCTGGCTTTGCCACACGTGAGCGGTGCTCCCCTGCAGACTCCTGCCAGCAGCACGTTTACCCCGCACACCGGGTATTTTGGCCATGCGAGCGTGCGCGCTCTCGTACACGTATTTCCATGCGTTTAACCAATGCCCTCTTCGTCACGGGAATTTTTCTTGAAGCAAGTCCTCCCTGCCTTGACTGCACGTTTCAGCCAGCTCCAATTGTTTGTTGAGACAATACTACACCTCCCAGCCTGCCCAACTGTGAGCCCCTGACAAGTTCAGCACAGGCAGGATGGCCTTGACCTCCTGCCAGCGGAGGATGAACGAGGGGCTGGGTCCGGGCACTCCCCGGGCTGGCTGAGGGCAGTGAGCCGAAACTAGCCGCAGACGCTGCCAGCTTCGCAGCGGCTGGGAACTGAGACACCGCCGGCATTGAGAAAATAAACATTTCCCATTTACAGAGAGTTCATGTCAGTGCAATGCGTTTCTTAGAGCAGCCCTAGTTCCCTGCTTGGGCAGCTGTCAGGAATTAGGTGGAGGAAGGTGGCCGATATATTAAAGTGCTTAAAGGCAGGAAGAGAAGTGAGGCCCTCACATCCATCTATTGTAAAGTTGCCACTTTAGCATCCTGAGCCCATGGGTGTTAAATGGGCCGTGCTTAGCTGAGTCATGGAAAAGAAGGGCAAAAACAAGCACGGGGAGCCTTGTCCCAGATGGGGTGCCCTTGGGGACTTGCAGAAACAACTGCAGATCCTTCATAGCCACACGTTCCTCCTGCCCCCCTGCCAACGACTCGTTTCCTATAGTTACCTTCCTCTACTGTGGTTGAGTGCTCCCTGGCACTCACTAGTCCAGCCTGGCATTGAGGATCAGGCTGATCAATAGAGTGCTAATAAATCATAATGGTGATGGGCATCGAAGGGGTTGAGGGTTATTTGTTTCCTCGAAGGTGTGTGGAGGGTGAGGTGCAGGAGCTGATTGACTGCTGACCCTACTGAGCTGGACACACCTCAGCAAGAGTGTTGGCAGGGACTGGGGACACCTCAGCTACTTTCATTGCATCCGACTTAGCACAAGGGCCTTGAATCCTCCTTTGCCCTCTAAAATGTGAAGTAGAAAAAAGAAACATGAAATACAGACCCAAAGAGTGTCCGTTTCTGCTTGCTGCCTGTCCATGTGAAACGTTTCAGTTCTTCTGGAGCCAGCACCATCCCGCTGTCTGCTTGGTAGTCCTTGAAGAAAAAAGAAAGACATGACCCTATTAGATGTTAACTGTAGAAAGTTACTGTTACAGTGGGCTCATTTACTCTTCAGTCTGATTTTCAGCATCGTTTTCGCTGTGTATACTCGGAGAGCTCTAGGAGACAGACGCTCTGTGCTGCTGGAGGTGCCGCAGTGCCCAGGTATATTTCTGAAGTGCCCTTGCTTTGGGGTGCAGCAAACACCTGCCATTAATGCAGCTACAGAGTGGTAAAAGAAAGGTGTCTACATGCAAGGTGAGGTCCCAGCCAGCCACTAGTGCAGCCTTGAGACCACCAACCACCTTGTCTGTCCCACCTCCCGTTGCTTAATGGGTACAACTAGCTCATCCAGCCTCTCACCCATGCCCACTCCCACCAGGACAGTATGTGTGCCCCGTTAGTAGACATTTCCCCGGCTGGTCCACCTGATAACAAGTCTTGTTTGCCCCAAGAACCTCTGATGGGTATGTGACCCACAAGTCTCATTTGTGCACTACTACACCATGCTGCAAGCACAACTAATCTTGCGCCTCATATCAATAGAGCTGACAAAGGAGTAAAGCCCCTTCCTGATTCTCTCTGTATAAATCTGTCACACAAATAAAAAAGAAATAAATGACATATGATTTGGCCCAAGAGTCACTTACATTAAATACAAGCATTTCCTTGATGGGAAGCTCTTCAAATGTCTTCATGCGCTGGGGTGGCTTTATTTTGAAAGTGTTTATGTATCTGTTCGACAAAAAAAGCAGGACAATTTTTGGTGAGAGTGTGAAGTGCGTAAGCAGGAAGCGCTGCGTTTTTCTCTGTTTCTTTAAGCGGCTGCCTAACTGCCATCGAGGTAGTTTACACAAAAGGGACTGGTTAACCAGCTTCCCCCCCAAACCTCGCTCCCCAGCCCTGGGGTGCACACAGCATCCCCTCTCACAGCACCCGAGCCCGGTGACCTGATGGTCCCCCTGGGCAGGGCCACCCCCAGGGGCCATCCCAGCCCAACGGTATCCCGGTGGTGGGGGCTCGGGGGCTGGTGGGACACTGAGGCCACGTGGGGTGTCTCTGGGTGTTTTCTCCCACCCAGGTCCAAACCAGGCCATGCAGCAAGCTGCACTACCCAGCAAACACACTGGGTCTTTAATCTCGCGCCTCTCACCTGACGTTTTCTGTGCTTCCACGACTTGAGCTTGTAACAGGAAACTTTTCATTGCACAAAGGATCGGACGTGGCGGGGAACCCACTTTCTGTTGTAAATATAGTATTGAGGGGTATGTAGTCTTTGCCTTCCTGAATACAAACAAGAAATCAGAGTTATTCCTGGCACCGTGTGGCCAGTCGCCCCTGCCTTGGTGGCGGCACGTGGTCGCGACATTAGTACCTGCTGGACATTTGCTTGCAGCAGGTCGCCCAGCTTTTTCACCAGCTCGGAGAACCTTGGTCTGTCATTGGGATTGCTTTGCCAGCAGTCCAGCATGATTTGGTAGCTGTGAGGACAAAAGCAAAATGAGCACATGGAGGGGTCAAAGCTCACTTTTATCCAAGGCAGTGCAGTCTCTGACAGTTTGTCATCGATAGAGTTAACTCCTGAGCTCGCCAGATTTTCCAAAGATGCTCTCCAACACCACTGAGGCCTCTTACTAAAAGTAAGAGAGTAAACTTTCTACTGAAAAAGAAAAAAACTTTCTTCCCACAAGATACCAGGAAGACCACATCAAAAGAATAATTTAGCTAACTAGTCATACTTTCTTTTTTTATTCCTAATTAAGCATTAAACCTTTGTATTAAACATCTATTAACTGGCAATGTTTAAGTTAAGGCAGCCTAAGATGACTTATATGAATGTGTCACTTCCTCGTATTGGTTGAGTCGAGCTTTCCTTCCTGCAATAAAATATGTGGAAGAGAAAAAAAAAAGCTCTTATCTACTGTCACTAGGATAATAAAATTAGCCAATGGGTAATACTCCCAGATAGGCATGGCTGGCTTGCATCCTTTTTCTTCTTCCAGAACTATTTTTTGGTAAGTGTTGCTATTCAGAGTCATGACATAGCACTCTGAAAGGCACCAGACACCTACACATGCTTGATTTTGCCTTCGGAGGCGAAATACCCTGGGTATGTTCATGTTCCCAAATTATTTGTGCCACAGGGTTTGTGTTCAGCGTGCTGCGGGTGGCTCCCCGGTCAGGGCGCTCCATCCCACTTCCCCAGGGCAGAGGGGCTGCAAACTCAGGGTCTCTCTTGGCCCCCACCCCCAGCCTCCAAAAAGCTGTTGGCCATGCAGTGGCAGCTGGAGGCAGCACTGGGAGGCAGGGGACCGGGGAGGGACAGCCAGTGCCGTGGTGGAAGGGCTCAGACAGACCCCACAGGCAACGCGGGCTGGGAGGCTGTGGGTCCCTGTCACCTTCCTCTGCCATCAGACACCGTCTCCGGGAAAGGGCGGACCCTTGTCACGCGAGTGTTTGCGAGGAAGCCTCTGCTGTCGCTTCCGAAGTCAAGACGGCGTTAATAATGTCACATTCCTCCAGCACTTATCTTTGTGCACGTCGGTAAATATTAAACCTGGAGAGGAATGAACGACCTTCCTCCTCCGGGATGCTCGCTCAGCTCCCCTCGGAGCCCAGCCCCGGTGGTGCCCTGGGCTTGGGTCCACATCCCTCCTCACCGTGTCCTACCCCACGGGAGAGCCAGGGGGCCAAGGGTTGGGGGTGGGTGCAAGAAGATGCTGATGACAGCAAGAAGGTACGAGGCAGCATCAGGTTGTTTTTCATTATGGTGGCACGGGGTATTTTTTGCAGAGACTCATACATCGTTCACAAGGCAGCCCAGGAGGGCAGCAGTATGCGAGGCAAGCAGAGAAAGGCATCTTACATCTCCTCCGTCGCTTGCTCCGGGGCTCGCATCCTCGTGCCTTCCTTGAGTCTGCTGCAGAAATCCTCGTCTATTTGGACTCCGGGATAAGGAGAGGCACCTGGAGGCGACATTGGGAGAACAGGCTCATACATGCCTTGAGCTGGGTACCCGTCACCGAGCTTTGGCCCTACAATTCCCCCCAAAAGGATTGAGGTGTGCAGCATCTGCTTGCACAGCTGGGAGCCCCGGGGTGTCCCCCCCTTTGGGGTCCGGCCCCCGCCAGCTTCTGCAGGAAGGGAACAGCTGCTGATGCTGCTCCAAAGCCCCAATCCTTGGAGGGGGGTAGGATCAAACCCAGCACTATCCGTGGTGCAAAAACACCCCATCAATTTGACTTGAAAGGTATCCCTCAAGAAAAGCCAAGTTTGACCACTCCATTGGTTTGGACCGCCTCGAATTCTAGTAAGCAGAGCACTAACAAACCCCAAATGCTCCAAACCACTTTGAAAATAATAAAATCATGGTTTTAAATCAGATCACAGTACATTTGCATTATTGTTTTAGTTTCTGTGTTTTTAAGACGCAGCCTGATTGTGCTGTTGGTCTTTTTTTCTGTAGACAAAAATACATCAGGAAAAGGGAAAACGAAAGAAACACCAAAAAAAAAAAAANGAGAGTCAAACAGTCACCAGGTTCAAGGAGCTGGGGCTTTAAGAAAAAAATAGCAGGTATTATGAGTCTGACCGTAAAATCGCAAGAGTTGGCAGGCTGACCAACAACATGTATTTCAACTAATAAATGATTGATTGTCCTGAGAATTGTATAGTATTGTTTCCTCTGCTGTTCACCTCTTTTGTCAGCCTCTATGTTGAACCCAATTAAGATTCTTCTATTCTGACAGTCATTGTTGTTCCTGCTCAGTGTACATCTTGTATCCTGCCTTTTCCACGTGAAAGAAAGGGGGAGGGGGGATGGAAAAAGCTTCACTGGGTTTTAATTTCGGATTGCATGCTCTAGTTCATCCTGCGGCATCTGTGCGGATGCTTGTTCGCCTGCTGCGTCCAGCAGCCCGGCTTGGGGGGGGACGCTGGGTCCCCCTGGGTCTGGGGTGACCGCCTGGTCTCCGGCTGGAAATGGGGTGACACAGCCTGGGACACGCCAAGGCCTCTGTGTGTGTTCAGCTCCAATGCTCCCACGGGGAATGTAAGAAGCCTTTGAGGGAGAATCCAGCCCATGGCACTGGGTGTCTGGGATGCTATCTGTGGCGCAGGAGGCAGTGCCTCCATCCCTGGCAGCTGCCGACCCAGGCCCACGGCTCCGTGTTATCCCACAGGGTTCCACATTCAATAAAACCCCTTAAAAATTTGACCAGTTTTCCTGGTTCGCGCCATCAGTCGGGCAAAGGGCTGTGACTGCTCCAGCTGTGCTGCCCTGCATCTCTGCTGGGGGTTTCTATAGGAGGAAGAGGGAAGCTTCGGCTTTGCCCATGGCAGAAATAGGTGGAAAAGTGCTCAGATAGCCGTGTTATCCTTTAAGGCTTTCAGCACAGCAAGTCAGCTCCCAGTGCCCTTACAAGCACCAAAATTTCCAGTCCACAGCGGGGTGATACACACAGTTCTCCCCTCTACCCTTACACCCCACCTCTGCTTGATTTAGGCTTTTCCTTCTTAAAGACCTGGCAAAAGCCTGTTGAAGATAAGGATGTTTTTCTCCATGGCCCCAGCTGCAGCCCCTGCCGCCGAGTCCAGCTCCTGGGGTGCAGAGTTAACATACCCAAGGAAAATATCTCCCACAGCAAGACCCCGTAGGACCACACGTCGCTTTTTGTGTTGTAGATTTTATCAAATATGGATTCTGGAGCCATCCACTTGAGAGGAAGTCGAGCCTGGAGTAAAATGGACAAACCTGACTATTATTTTCAAAGTCTAAAAGAATTTAATCATAGATGAATCAACTATATATTGTTATGTAAATAATTACCATTCAAACAGGAACCTGTGGGATTTCCTTACAGGCAGTCAAGATAAACCCACACTCATTCAGACACTTTCTTTACAAATTGTCAGAGTAAAAGGCTCTTTTTTAAAATATGCGTGGCACAAAATGCCGGAGACTGGAAACCTGTGACCGGAGTGACCAGGCCTTTTCTTTACAGGGATGTGGGGATGTGCAAGAACAGAGGCCTCTTGCCAGCATCCTAGAGACAGGGGAGAAGACCCTATATCCAAGACCAAATCATTCTGTGACAGTGTCAGAGATTTCTCGGGGAAACTTTCAGAGCCTGAACTGCAGGAGTGTGGCAGCAACCCTTGAAACCCGCTCAGTGCAGGCTCTTTGTGTCTCCTGAGTGGTACCGAAGTTATGCAAATGACACTTCACAGCTAATACATAGTGCTGCAAGTCTCGAAAGCGATTTATGGATGACAGAATAGCTGGCAGGTGGGTGAGACATGCAGAAGGAGACTCTCTGCGTGACCCCAGTGCCCACGCCAAATTCCCTCAGCATCACTGGTGCAGGCAGTTTGCTGGGCCAGTGTTCACGGCAGATTTTGGCAAGGGGCTTACTGCCTGCTAGTTACAGAAGAAGCAAAACCCCAGTTGAGTAGGTGCTGGAGGCAGCGAGTCCAGTTTGGCTGCTGAAGGCACCATAAGCAGTGCTTGACCCTGGTGTGGGTACACGCACCTTGTTTCGGAGGGCCTGGTTTCCTTGAAGGAAGTTTCCTGAATAAGTGGGTTATGCTGCAGAGACAGCCAAGAAAAAAAATGTCTAAAAAATATCTAAGGGCAGAGCTGTGAAACAGTTAGCGTGTCCAAGCCTTATGCTTGAAGACAGAAACACTTTCCAGATCTACAATGCATCTGGATAGTTCATCTTCACATCAAAACCGTGATAGCTTTCAAGCTCTTTTAAGTTCAGGAAGTGCGAACGTCTACAGAACATTTTGGTGGACAGTTTGAAATTATATGTTTTAATCATCTGGGTAAATAAACAGCATCTTGACTTACATCGCCTTTCCTCACATAATCAGGATTCTTATAAATATCTCTTGCGAGGCCAAAATCACAGATCTTCACGACATTGTTCTCAGATAAAAGGATGTTTCTGGCTGCCAGGTCACGATGAATGCACTATAATAAAACATTTTTACAATCAAACTGCATTTCCTTAATCCTGCACACAAATTTCCTGACTGTCTCACATATCCTTTTAAAAATTATTATTATTATTTGAGAAACCAATTTAATATTTTTTGGGGGAAGTTGACTATAGTTTGCATGAAGTTACTGTAAACAGTGGCAATTCTTAACAAAAAATCCACCAAACTTCCCAAGTCCAAAAACTGATAATTTTTTAAGCATCTTGACATTTTCAGGGAAAGTGCGGATTCATTTGGAGCTCCCTACCTAATATCTGTTGAAATGAAGAAAAAAACCCGCCACACCCAAAAGATCTTCCCTGCGTGAATGAGCTTGACCCACTGCCTTCAGCCATGATCCTGTGTTTATGGACTATGGAGACTTGGATAAACACACGGTTATATTTATAACGCCAAGAGGAAAACAGCTCTTCCTTTGGGAGCTCTCCCAAGGAAGGTGTCACTAAAACGTAGACATGATTTCACCTCTGAATCCCATCCTTCTGCAGGGAAAAATCCCCAGTGCAAAACTTACCTTTCTGGAGGAGAGGAACTCCATCCCTCTGGCCACCTGAAAGCTGTATGAGATCAGGTCCTCCATAGTGAGGGGCAACTTACAGAGCTCATCAGCCTCTGCAAAGGTGGAAAAATATGGTTTGTTACAAAGATCACTCACCAGACAGTTATTTTCCCCCTCTCTTACTGACTCTATTAGTCCCATAAATTCAGTCTTCATAGAGTAGTATTTGAAGGTCAACACACTGTCACTGGAAACAAAAATAGTGCTTGCTTTATACCCCATGCTTTGGACACTGCTGTGTTTTCCCCAAAGATAAGGAGCAGTCAGAAGAAACAATCGCACATTTTCCTGTCAGATTTAGTAACCCTGGCAATAATCTTTTTTTAAATCTTCTACCCTCTGGACATGACCCTGTGAGTGTCTCCCACGGATGTTTATTACGGTGATAAATGAGGAAAAAAATTTCAGGGATGCACAGTATGTTGTAAAAATATCACAGACCGTGTAGGGACAGGAAGGAATTAATACCTACCCTCCTCGTCCTCCTCCACATCACTCAGACTTTTATCTTCCTGGAACCCAGAGCTCGCGAAGCTCTCGCTGCTGGTGACACTGGCCAGCCTTTGTTTTTTGCCTTCCACTGGCTCAATATCCTTTTTCTCTTTCATTGGCTCTCCTTGCAGAGACAAGTCCTGCAAACAAACAGAGGACAAGAGGTTGTACATTAGAGCAATGGAGGGGGTGGGAGAGGAACTGAGTCAGAATTCTGTTGCCTTTCCACCGGGAGAAAATGCTGGTCCGTGGCACGTGTGGTCACGTCTCCCACAGGCAGGTGTCCAGTGCCACTGCGGCAGGTGGGGGCCGGTGGCAGGGCTGTGCTTCACCAAGGTTGCCATCCGCAGAGGACAGAAGCACGATGGCTTGGGAGCACCAGCACAAGATTTTGGGGCACCCCAGGTAGTGGGCTACCGCTGATGAGGTGAGGATTTGCGGGGCCCACGGATGGACTTGTTTGCTGGGCTGTGCCTCATCTCAGCCTGAAACGAGACATCTGAAAGGGCCTATTTCTCGCTGGTAGCCAGAGAATGAGCCTGGTGGGATGAGTTGAGAAGGATGTGCCCACAGTGCAGGTGTCCCAGCAGTCCCAAAATAAAGAATCAGCTTTTTGTCCCAGGCTGCTTAAGGCACCTGCCTCTATGTCTTTGCACAGTGCTTAGCTCGGGGCTCTAAGCCCTTCCGACAAGGAGCAAGGGCACTTCGTGTTTGGAATCCAGCTGCTGTTGGCAGCGACTACCTCTCTACCCCGACAACTTTATCCAACGTTCTTATGTTACAGTCAATCACATTTTTTGGGACACATGCAACACTGATTGGAAAATGCTTTCCCACTGCTACCCGGAGAGCAGCCTAGCTGCCTGGCCATGCTCTTCTGCCCTCTCCCCTTTCCTCTTGTCCTGTAGTTGTCTCACTCCCCTGTGTACGCTGGTGAAGAGCTGGGATCCCTCCCTCCTGCCCAGGTGCCCTTCCCAGGGGTGCTGAAGCACCAAGTCTGGTCAGGCTCCTCACAAGGGTGGAATGTAGGCGACTGCCCCCAGGGTGGACCTCGCACAGCCATGCTCCCCGCTGAGCATCCTACGCCAACAACTGCACGTTGGAGGAGGTGGCTGCTTTGTTTCATGCAGAGTCCAACACGGATGGCCTTGGGAACAGACACTCAGCCAAAGCCCTTTGAAGGGGGAGGTCCTGCTGAGAGTGCCCTCCCACAAAGCCCTCCCGAAAAAAACCCTGAGAAGCTGCTGAGCTTTTGGCACAGCTGAGTGGGGGTTTTGAGGACTGCCATTTTGGGTTCAGGCTCCTAAATCCCACTTCAGAGCCCTTAATCCTTTGGGGGATTTTGCTGAAAGTGCACAAGCAGGGATATAGTTGGCACGTTTGTGTTCAAGTTCATAGTAAGAAACATGCTCTAGAATTGATTTAGAGGGCTGTGTGATGTGAAGACAAGACTCCAGTCTTTTTTTCTCTTGATAGTCCTTCTCCTCACACAATAATAAGATTACTTGCAAATCTCCAAAGAGTAGGGTGTCTTGGAACATGAGCTTTAAATGGCATTATCTGGGTTGTGTTCCCAGTGGTACTGAAATCAGTGGGCAAAACCACTTCCTTCGGCTTCGCTGACACCAGCCTCTGAAATGACCCCAAGCTCAGCAGGAATGGGATCGTCAGCAGCAGGGCGAGAGCATGTGGGGACACTTTGGATAGGATTCACCTCCTCTTGTTGTAGACGGCTCCATTTGAATTACTCCCAGCAGTCTCCTTGGACAGTCAGGGGAGAGAAATGATCCCTTTCTTGACACAGCACATCCCACACCAAACATTAAAATCGGTCAGGTGAACTGCACCCAAAAGCTGTTTCTCTGCTTTGGTAGAAGAGAGCCTGAAGAGGCTAACTCAGAGGCTGACATCTACATTACCAACACTTACGTTAGGTAAAATGAACCCTGCCACAGGCATCTGCTTCCTCACCTTGTTGGGGCAGAAAAAGTTCCTCTTGCTCTTCAGGTAGTTTGATAAATTCCCGTATTTGCAGTATTCAACAATCACCATCAGAGGCCCTGGGCAAAAAGAAAGTGCATTTTGAGTGGCATAAAGCAATACAATGGGTCATGAGTTCTAAGAAAAATAGTCTTTCACGCCTGTAGTTAAAACTTGAGACCAGAATATCTAACAGCATGTCCTAATGAAGCAGAAGGGCTGCTTGAAGGATGCTGGACATGTTAGTAAAACAATACAGTTTCTGGAAATTAGGGAAGAGACTAATTTCTGAAAGCTGGGTCATGAACCTTGGTCCTGAGGGACTCTCCGTTTCCTTTTCAGGCAGTATGTGTTCAGACTGGAGTCCAGTAGCCCACACACACTTGTTGAACTGGAATAGGTGACATATCTAAAACAAACCATCACTCATGCTGACCCTTTGATTTTCTTAGCGGAGTATTGTGAAGGATTTTACAACAGTTGCCTTGTGGTTCATTGTTCAGGGTCAGCAGCTGATATCCCTTGTTCCCAGCCTTTCCAAATCATGCTCAAGCTCAACTCGAGCTTGAGCAGTGAATTGAGTGAGATAAAGGACAAGTTGCATGGTCCTAAATTCTCATGTTAATATTAAAAGAGAATTTAATTAGAGAAAATGTTTAATCACTTCATTAAATGACTAAAAACCTCTTTTTATCTTCCTCTTTTTTTCACCAACCACAGGACGAGCTCAAGTATTTCAAGTTAATAACTTGACCTCTGGATGAAAAACAACACAGCCAACTGACTGCTAGTGGGAGGTAATACAAATCCATTTTAAGGGCAGTGCAGATTTTTTTACCTCCACTTTTCGTGCAAGCTCCCAGCAAATTCACAATGTTGAGATGATGACCAACGTGGATCAGGATTTTCAGTTCAGTCATCAGTGCTTTGTACTCACTTGCTGTGGCCCCTTCTGTAAATGCAAAAGAAAAAAAAAGTGAGATGGCAAAGAACTGACCCTGCTGAGCTTGACCACTTCTCATTACTTTCCATTGAAATAACCTCCATTACTGATTGTACTTCATGTGTTGATGTTCTTTGGCTATTCCTCCCTGCTCAGCATCCTCTTACTTGCAATAAAACCAATAAAAAGAGTTAGGCACTCAACTTCCTCCCAGTAGACTCTGTTATATTTAGAACTGAGAGAATTTTTTTCACATGAATAGTTTTGTTGTTTCAGCCAAAAAATGAAAGAACAAATAAAAGGGATTTCAAGACTATAATTAACTCTATCTAGAGTCGGTTTCAGCTGACCCGATTTCAGCCGTCTAAGGGTTATGTACTAGCCTGAACTAATCAACGTCTCAAGGAGTCAGTGGCAAGAACAAAGCATTTCCAGAGGCTGATGCAGACATCAGCTTTAGCCATCTCTGTGAGGAAGACTTGAACCACTTGGTGATGCTTGCCTAGTTCTGTCCATTATAGAGGAAGCCTGGAGTATTAAGGCAGACCAGGGAAGTAAATTTTAATTGGCTAAAATTAGGTGACTGCATCTCACCCTTACAAGTTATGATTGATATTACTAATAATAGTAATAGTAATGATATAAGAAATCCCACAACTAAACCCAAAAGATTCTCTTTAGTGTTGAGCGAAACTTTTCATTCCCTCCAAGCAAATTTTTTTCTGCAGAATTTTATTTTGGTAAGAAAGCAAGAAAAAAACATATGACCCGATATCACTTTTTCAGTTTAGTGATGCCAAGAGTAAGAAGAACAGTCCAGTGGAAAGAACCTAAAGCTACATCTTAAAGGGCTTGGTTTCACCATCTGAATGGAAACAGATTTTCTTGGTGGCCCCACAAAACTTGTCATTTACCCAGTCACCCACTACTCATCTGTGTAAGTGACATTTTCCCTCCACCTCATGGGAATTCTGTGAGGATGAAGCCCATGAATGACTGCAAAGTTCCTGGATAATCTAGTGAGAACATGAGGAATGGGGAAGATCTCTCCTAACTTTAGGTGCTCAGAGCAAAGATGGCTACAGAAGATCTAGTTACCACAGGTTCTCTGCACGGTCAGCAGAACCGAAGCACTCAGCTCACCATATGCAGGGATCTGCCTTAGGATGGGATGAACTGTTGTTTCTCACCACTGACAATAAAGGGAATTTAAGTGACTAACTCAGATACAAGCATCTACCCTGTACACGTGCACATGAATCCCACCATGAAGACTTCTTGTAGCTGCCGTCTGCTGCTGTCTATTCCAGGAGCAACCCTTGCTGTCTCGATGGTGCTGGCTGGCACAAGAAGCCTGCTGATGTACATAAAGAAATGTTGAATCTGGCAGACCACTCTGCCAGCACATATGTCTGCATGTTGGCAAAACAGCTCAGCTAACAAGGGGTCAGGTGATGACCCAGGTGACAGGCCATCCACTGAAACCAGTGACACAGATGGCTGTCAGCCCACTGCTGCAGACGGTCTGGACAGGGACCAAAGCCTTAATTTCCTCCCATTTTAGAGACATGCTTGCTGCAGGGTAGTTGTTCGTTTTGGCATTGGCCAACAGGGTACGTCTGTGCTTCTGCAATAAGAGAGAGGAGGAAGGTTTGCAACCCTCTCAGCTGCAAATTCCCTCCTTGCAGGTGGTCCTGGGCATCGCAGTAGCACGTACCGCCCCCTGTGAAAGCATTTGACGTCATATTGCAGAACAAGCCTGTTGAGGACAATCTGAAGAGGGCACACCCTACACGGAGCACAGCTGCCAGGTCATTGCCAGCAATAAATAGAAGCTGCTTCAGGTTGAGTGTTGCAGGGACAGACTGTAGGTCTGAGAGTATCACACATGCCTTTCCAAGGGTGGAAGTGACATGTACATCTCCTGACAACCGATAAGTAAGCAGCTGTGAAGCTAGAAGCCACTGGGTAAGAGGGATGTATTCAAACTATGCCTAAACGGAGCCAACTGAGAGCATCAGGGACCCAAGCTTTACTGGTGGAACAGGGAATGTGTCTTGGCAGAGAACGACACTGAAAAGGATTCAAGGATTAAGACAGATAAGTGATACAGCATAAGCTCCCAGGGCAATGCAAAAAAAAAAAAGCCTGATATGATCCTTAGATATATAAACAAGGGGAAGCAAAATACATAGGACGGGATGCCACCAGGACACCAGCAGCCACGGCTGCTGCAGGCTACAAATGAATATCATCCTGCTAACTTCGAAAACGCCCTCCTCAAATTGATGAGGGTCTTTGTCCTTTCTGCTCCAATGAGAAGAGTGGCAGTGGATAGCTGAGAGATGACTTCACTTTGGAAACAGCGCTGGTGTATGAAGAGCGCTGGCAAACCCATCACCCAACCTGGATGTCAGCATCCTAAGCGCCGTGTGATGAGGCTGCAGATGGTTCAGAGAGGACACACTTTTACAACACCACCAAGATTTAAACAGCTTAATCTGTTTAGCTTAATAAAAGGGCCTTCATGAAGAAAAATTCTATAATCTAATGGGGAAGGTTAGAATGAGAAGCAAAAGTCAGACAGATGCAAATTAGACATAAGGCACCTGTTTTTAATAGAGATGACTAATCATTGGAACTAATGACCAAGGAAAATACGAAAGCTTCCATACAAGTGTCTTCACATCAAAGTGGATGCCTTATGCTTCAGCTAAGTTTCACTTACGGTGTTCAGTACAGGGTCAGCCTAGCATAATATGTACAACATAGGGTACGCAGGAAATCTAATCGCCCATTCTGATTCTACAAAATTGTCTCTTTCTGGCATTTGAAATAATAGAACCAAATTTTTTTTAAAAATCAGGCAATCAGGTAGGTTCTCACTGCATCTGAAACTTTCTCTTATATCATGTGACAATTGATACAGGAATCCACATTCCTTTTTACTGTGAATGCAATTTGGATTTCATAGTTCTGCCATTTCACTAACGGTGGACTTGAAACTTGGTGTACATGTTTTGGAGGCTTCAGAGAGTGGATGGGTAACATCATACACTCTTGCTTTCAACAGAATCATACTAAAAGTGGGACACAATATAAGGCATCACTTTTTCCAGCCCAGCTTTACAGCAAGATACCTTTCAGCATTTTCACAGCAACTATTCTGCATGTTGGTGATTTCTTAATTCCAAAAGCAGATGCTTGTACCACCTTCCCAAAAGCTCCATGTCCAAGAGACTTTCCTGTAAAGAAAATAAATTGGAGATACATTCTGGTAAAGAAATCTTGTCAGCAAGTGGCTTCTTAGATAATGAGTTGACAAATGGACTTTACAGTGAGTCCCATGTGGATATTTCCAACGCATAGGTGTTTTGATGGTTTTGTGGTTGGTTTTTTGATTGTTTGGTTGGTTTTGTTTTAGGTTATTGTTTGGTTTTTTGTGGTTTGGCTTTGTTTTTAACGAGTAAGCAGTCAAACGGGAAGACAGAGTCATCAGAGGGAATAAGTGATATGATTGAAAATGATGCTAAATGAATGGAACCATTCAGTGGAGGTACACTGGCTCCTGACCCAATTTTTTTCAGTGTAGTTCTGCCAGAGAAAGGTTGGTTCCTCTTTTCCCTGAGCACACTGCACCAGGCTGTGACACCGCTATTCCTGTCTTCAGGAGCACAGGGCCTCTGCCTAAACTCTCACACACACCGAGCTGCAGCTTGCCACAGACTTTGGTAATTTTTACAAATGAAATTCTTCCTCCTTGAACAAGGTGCTTTAAAATCGTCTTCATTCCAGGGAGCCAGGAGCAACTTTGCATGGCAGCCCCTGGAGTACACGCACAACCCCCTGATGCTTTTCCCTAGCAAGCCCTCGGAGGTTGAGTTCATGGAGTGGTGAGAAGCTGTGAGTCTGTGCAGATGAGACCATCACATTTGCAAAATGAGGTCTGGAGGGAGTCCGTGAGAGGGGACTCGGAGCGAGAAATGATCGGTTTGCTTATGGTGGGTGCAACGCTTCCAGGTGCCCAAGGGTAGACATTTGTGCTGTGATATTATCGTCATGCTCTACTGAGCAGACCCCAGGAGAAGCACCCAGAGGTCCTTGAGAGAAATCAGTGGACATCAATAAAATTCTCCAGCAGTAGAAGTCGAGTGTCCTTTTCCTTCATGTTCAGAACCAGGTAAGACAACAAGTGTATTGTTATAACTTTTCTAGAGTTCATGACATTTTATGCCAATCTTATGATCTGCACAGTGTCCTTTGTGATTTATTACAGTTTGAAGCAGGGAGTATTGACTCCCTCTTCAGCATCGTGCTCACGTGGACAGGCCTGGCCGCCTCTGCCCTTCTCCAGTGGCTGGCACGGTTTTGATCAGAGAGATCTTGTCAGTGTATCAGCTCGCAATACGTTTTATCTCCAAGTAACTATTTTCAGACTGTATTTGTGCTTCACCTTCAGCAGAACCCAGGCGCCTAAGCGGCTAGCAAGATTATAGCAGCAGGCTTTGTGGCACAGAGGAGAAGAGCAGAAAATAAAGGCCAGATTTTCATACAAAAGTGAGGCAAAACACGTGCCATGTATTTATTTCTCAGATACGCACGTGTGTCATAGCCATCTCCACAGTCTGCGATGGGCATCTGCTTGACTAGCTCTCACCTGGACACCTACCTTGTTGATGTCTAAAGCTAAGTGAGAGATGAATCCCACTCAGACACTCACAGGCAAAGAAAAAGAGCTGCTGTCAGTTCTAAATTAAATTAAATAGATACTTCCTTTTATGTGTGTATCGCATTTCTAAACTGTAATTCTCAGTATGTCTGTCAGTAGAAGCAAACAGCATATGTTATGGAAGCAATGGAAACATGAAGTGGAATATACCAAACCAAAAATCACCCCAAATTTATTTTCCCCCTAGACGTGTAAAAGTGTTGCATTTTTTACAGCAAATAAAAACCATGAGAAACTTAATCTACGTGACTGAAAAGCGTCAAGTCTTGGTATGTGAAAGGCTTAGAGTTTGACACAGAAATACAGCCGAATCAGTCGGTACCTTTAAAAAACCAACAGTCATCTTCTTTTTCAGTTACTGCATATAGCAGACATATAAGGGAGGGAACATCAAGACTAAGTTCTCAGTTTTCTTGGTGAATTGATATTCTTAGTCCTTAATGTATTGACTGTTCATGGTTTCTACAAGATGAAGTTGCAGTTTGAGGTTCTATAAAACCCATCCTACCTTTGTTTAATCCATAGCTTTAATCTGTTTCCATCACTGTTAACTCACTTCCTACATGGAGATAACCTACTTAGTCACCATTTGGAAAACATACCAGTTAGCTCATAAAGCTACACAAAGCTGCTAACCTTTCATAAAGGAGAATGAGCACTGGAAACAACACTTCCTTCTCTAAACAACGATTGTGATTTAATGGGAAACTGTAATAACACTTGATGTATTAGTCTTTGTTGCTTCGCTATTGTTTGTACCACGCTAAATGTTAGCGCAGAATAGGGCTGCTTTAATTTTTCAGTGTGTAGATGAAACTCCACAGCTCAGTATGTAGAGTGTGACTATGCCTCTAGTATCTTGTTCTTGCAAAAGCCCCTTATGTTGACACACAAAGTAATTACAAACTTTTTAAATGGAGCAATTAAGCGGAGGAATATTAAGATGCCCAACCATCTGAGCAGTCAACTCGTCACAGCCCTCAAGCAGCTACACTCTACACTGGCCATGTTTGGGATAACACTCAGGTATGAAATGTTGCAGCATTCACATGCAGACCAAGGAAGCAAAATGGTCTACTTAAGTTTTCTGCACTTGACTTTGGTTTCCTGGGGCAATTCAGAAGCCATCAAAGTGTGCATACCCCTCAGTCAAGGAGTTTGGATCAGGAGTTTTCCATTTCAGTCCCATTTTAGCAGGGTCCTTCAAGTGCGTGAGCTGCTGGACTGGCGCATCAGCAAAAAGCACTTGCAGACACCGCTCTCCATCTATGTTGAAAGCCAGAGGCTCAAAGGTGTGTTCATTTCTCAGGTCCTTTGCTGCAGTTTGAGTCATCTGGATTTTCCCCACGTGCAGCTTCATATTTTCCGTTGTGCACGTGAAGGAGAACGGAAAGCGCTCTGCTGGGTGCCAGCACTGCGGGCTCGCAGTGTGCTCGGGGCAACGGGGCTCAGGAAGCCGCTCACCACCGGCATGTTTGACGTTGCCCTGGAGCCATGTGGCAACACTCCCTCTGGGTCCTGCACCACGGCGTCAGCAGTGTGTGACCTCTCAGAGGTGAGGAAGGTCAAGCCCAAGAGTAAGGTGAGAAATGCATGCTAGCTCAACACTTAGGCTGGACGGCAACGTTATCGCTGACCACACTGACAGTGATTTATAGCACCAGCCTTTTTTTCTGCCTGTTGAAAAGATGACATTTTGCTCTCAGTCAGACAAATCTATACTGAATGTTAATTATCTTGACCTCCGTGGTGCCCATACAAAATTTCGTGTGACGTCTGTGGCTCTTACAGATGAAGGGGGAGTCCTGTTGTATAAGCATTGCATCACAGCCGTGGGCTGTATGTATGCATGTTGGAGGAAGGCATAGCAAAGAAGATGTGGGCTGAAAGGAGAGACTTATTTGCAAAAGTTACCATAAATCTGTATCCTGGAGGATAAGTAGGTGGAAAGAGAAAAGCAGACATATCTGATGCTGGAAGGGGTTGCATTTCGAAGTAAAAATATTTTTAAAAAACCATAGAAGCACATTTTGTGTTTGTGAGAAACTAATCCTTGGAGACTGCCAAGGTTACTCAAAGACCGAGCCAACTGCCATGTAAGCAGGACTTGTACTGAGCTAATCTAGCATACTGCACATACCCAATTTCTCTGAATCTGGTTCTCATTCATTGTCAGCATTCTTTATTTGTTTACCCCAGTTTAACTCATTCTCTGGTCATCATTCCTCACCTCCAGACTCCAAACACCAACCCTGCAAGACGTGGGTTTTTCCTTGGTGTTTACATTCCATTTCTGCTCTATTCTTTCCCTAGGATTTACACACAAATAAAGCATTGCATAAACCAGCGATCACGTTGTCTGCACATCAAGCTCTTGGTCCATCATTGTAAGAAAACTATTTGAAGACTGAAGACACTCCAGCACAAAGTTATGTTTCAGCATTCCCAGAACTGTGTATGACAATTATAAATCGCTAGCAATATATTTCAGCTGTGCTTATCCACATCTGGCCACCTTGTGACTTCTAGCATGCGAATTAAGTGGGATCCTCATTTGTACGGATGTTTTAATCACCCTCTGTCCCTGACCCCCGAGGACAAAAGGAATCTGTTACAGCTCCTAGCCAAAATGCAAGGATTTTCTAGCCCTTGCTAGAGGACAAATCTAATGCGTACCTGAAAGAACAAACAGCACTATAGCAACAGTCTGGGATTGTCACTAATATTTTAATGTTGACTCTCTTGCTAAAATCTGTGTGGTTTCTGGAGGGATTCCTCAACTCCAAAATCTGGTCCCTACCTTCCTGCCCTCCTCGTCTGCCCCACACTAGGCTAAGCAAATAAGGAACGCTCCCAAATCCATGCCTATGACCAGGGCCTCTGTAGGCGAGCTAGCTTCATGTTCAAAGCTTCCATAGATATGTATTTATTCACACGTTCTTGCACTTCATGGTGTACCAACAAGAATGTTTATAAATCTGCAGCACAGAGGGAAAACAGAGAGAACGTGTTGGAGAGAGGAGGAAAGGGAGAAATGGGAGGGGCACAGGGTGGACTGTGAGGATCCATTTCTGCATAGGTTTTTTGACAGATGAGCACATAACCAGGTTACAAGGGAAGAAAATTACAGTAAATGCCAAAGCTCAGGCTTCTGAGTCTAGAGAGAGAAGTACCCAAGTCAGCGGTCTGATTTGGAAGACTTCAGTTACCCTGTTTTTATGTCATGGTTTAAGTAAATCAGTCTGCAAAAAATAGAGTGCAGCATTACTGTCTGTATCTTAGTTTTCCTACCTGGAGTCAAAATATATGTATGGAAAGTCAGGTAGACACAGTCAGTCAGTCCTAAATGCTGTAACTCATATGGGGACCAGGGCACTTGGTACAGAATAGCTCACAATGAACCTGGCACTGCGTCTTGCTGCATGTCCAAAACACACCCAGCTCCTCTCATTCAATCACTGCAAACCCAAACAACATGAAGTATGTCAATATTACCTAGTTTAAGCCTTTCCCTTGCAATCTCCCACTTGCTGGCATCATAAGGCAGACGTTCACATTGCTCATCTAAGGGGACTTCGTCAGGATCCATTATGATTGACAGGTAATGGTTGGTCTTCATTCCGGAGGAATAAGGCTAGAGAACAAAGAATATGGCAAAATGAAAAAGAGATAAGGGTATGTGTCAAAATCTTCCTGTTTGGATAAAGGGCTCCAAGTTAATTCTGTCCTAGGGGCTGCATGTTTCACAGTCCAATAGATGCTTTGGTTAAGCTTCCTTTGATTTTTGCAAGACCTTTTGTGTAAAAGAAACTGTCCTCTAGCTCTCCTTGTATGTAACATATCAGTTTCTTCAATGAAATCCATGTGGATCTGTATTAACATATGGTGTTATGATACAGGCCCTCTGCACAGTCAAGAGAAATATTCTCGGCAAATGACTAAACACTGCTGATAAAAATAACTTTCCTTCATGATTGTGCAAAGCAAGAAGTGGCCACATGCAACAGATGGAGTTCAACTGCCATTGTTTGTTTTTTCCATATACCCGGCAAAGATAGGTCACATGTGGTTAGAAGTTGTGCAAGACTAGTTGTCAGGAGACTAGACATTATACATTTCAGAAACTGTTTACAAATTTTTCAGAATTTTTTTATTTCTTTGGTAACATTTCTAACAAATTTACTGAAATTATTTGAGCTTGGAAGAATTAATAAACACCCAGACTCAAACACATAAATTTAAACACATAATTGCAAATTAAATTGCCAGAAGGTCTGTTTCTAGCAAGCAAATTGATTATTCACTTCGCATGAGAAATGTAAGGAAAGATGAACCTAGTCACAAAGTTTTCTGCAGTCCATCCATTTGGAAACATCTTTTCCTTCAAAGAGAACCTAGATTGCCACTCTAATACACTGGACTTTTCTTGACACAGGAGTACTTATATTTCTGTAGAAAAGATCTAGTGTTTGCTCTAATTTCCTGGCTATTAGCTGGAGTTTATGGAAAATCTGTTGAACTTCACCTTGCTTTTCCGGAACTCATGGAAACAGCACACGGGCACATACACAAAGCCAGAGATATATCTGCATATTCTTTCGCTGTTGCTTTAACTGTCCCCTGTGACGTTCAACTTTCCTCCTCTACAGTTTGGAAATACATCCCTTATACACAGGGACTTTGTTTGAAAAGGCTATTACTAGCCGTGTGTGCTTTGGTTACAAACATAACTAGATTAAAATGACGGTAACCAATAGCTCCTGTTTCAGTTGCCTTTCTCCATCCCAGGTACGCAGAAGGTTAGTCCCAAGAAAGATTACACTGATGCTTGGGGAAAAGTCAAGTAGCATAAAACCTGTCTCCAAACCATCAACTGACCTTGGACAGGACATGGATAAGCAGGATATGGACAGAAACAGAAGCGTGTGTGGTGCTCCAAAAAGAGCATTTCTTGGTGGAGATATGTGTACCAGACTGCTCCTACCAGTCACTTGACAAGAGCTTGTAAGAGGACCCACTCCAGAAAAAGCAATAGTGGAGTGGGAAGGTGCAGAGAGCTTCCTACGCTTCTTTATTCAAACACAATGAATACCAAATTTTTTGGCACAATTTGATATTTGAAACATTTTTGAATTGTTAAGTGTATCATTTGTCCCTGTATGTGTAACACACGGGCTTTAAGAAAATGCTCTCAAAAAACATAACAGCCTTTTTTTTTTTCTGTTGTGGCAACGTAATTTGTATATGAAACTTAATTTAGAACTAATTCCAGACATAAATCCTTGAGAATAAGGGTTTGTAACAGAAACACAGAGAAGACCACAAGCATAGACCAACACTAGCTGGAAAGGCTCATCTGGAAAGAAGCCTTCGCATGCCATCTAGATAAAGTCCCTTGTTCTATGGCAACAATGATTATTTTTATTATCTTTTAATGATCTAACCAGCAAATGTCAAGTTTTGGTATCATAACAAATAAATAAAAAAAATCTGCAACCCTTTGCTGTTTTGGAAACTTACATTTTCCCCTCATGTTATGAATTCCTTCATCATTACTAGTGAGTAGTCGGAACTGGCCCCACTTGCTTTGTAATTTCTCTATAGCTACAAACTTTCTCCACAGCTTCCGCTGACCTCTACTTTTCTTTTCCTCCTAGACTCCCATGCCTTTCTCCTTACAAAAGTTTGTGGCAGTAGGAAGGCAGGCAGAGTGATTGCTGCCATAGTGCCCTGGTTTGGAGGGCTGGTCCTGCTTTCCCACCAGTCAATGGAAGTCCTCGGTGTAAAACCTAAGATATAGGCAGGACTTCAGATAAAACGGTCTTGAGATAAAAGGCAGCCTGCAGTCAACATTTAGCAGTCACTACAGAGCTCGGCCAGCTGGAACATGTTCAGCCATGGTGGCTGGGCGCTGATCCCCATGCCACCATGTTGTGGTACCTCTCGGGCTGGGCAAAGGAGGGCAGCCGGGGCTCAGCGCCGCTGATGTGTGGGAGTCGGGGAGAGGGGGCGACACAGCCATTCCTCATCTCATATACTGCAGTGCACCCCATCACCCCAATACCTCCCTTCCCTGAAATCCATCTGCTCCTCCGAGTTGCTCTGAGATCTTTCTGCAATGTGGAGGAACTGTATTTTCTGCGTATGAGAGTTGCTGTGGGTTAACCTGAGCACACCATGCAATGCAGACATGGTGCTGTCAGCACAAAGGAGCTTTAAACCATCGCAGTCAGCCTTTCACAACAAGCAGGGTGAGCTGCACGGGCAGTTAACGTGATCGTGCTGATACAGGATCATCTGCTCTAGAGGCTGCATCACCAAAACTACTTCAGTAAAATATCACTTTGCAAGTGATGTAATTACACCAGACACTCTGTGCAAACCAGACCCCAGCGCACTCTCTGAAGATCTGTCATTCCCACTCACTCAGATCTTCAAAGACGTTAAGATGCCAAACTCCCACAGATTTAAGGGAATGGGGATGCCTTTGGTGCAAGTCAGGCATCCAAATGTTTTCGAGTCTCAGGGCCTTGCCCCCACCCAGGCTTTTCTTCTTGGCTTACTCATACTCAGCTTTAGGAGTCGTGGTTCCCTGAGCACCCATCAGCAGCCCAGTGACTGCACAGGGAACAAAGGTGAGCAGTAAGTGAATTAGATTTTTTTTTTTTTTGGTACTCTCTGCAATCCCAGTGATCCATTTTCTAACGTGAGCAAAAGACTAGTAAGGAGACACAGGTGCCACGAGGAGCTCCCTGTCCACTCTTACCCTCTTCAGCTTGCGTATGAAGAGGGTCAACAGCAGCCAAAAGAGTGTTGCAGCCACGCAGGTACAGGTCAGGGTTATTAGCTCCAGGTTTGACCTCTCCGATGTGCCTGGGAAAATCAAGTGGCAAACATTTTAGAAAATGACCTGCAAAGCAAGGGCGCTTTATATTTCTTTGCCATTAAAATAAAATACCAGGAAGGACCAGCTGCATTTCAATGGGGTATTAATCTCTGTTTGGACTGGCTCGCAGAGCCTGGAAAAAAATGGAATCCCAGCAAAGCTGTTGTATTGAACACAGGAAAATTGCTTTCAATCCATCTGTAAGCTTTTCAGTAAAAGGTCAGCTCTTCTTTGGGGTGCAGGAGGTGAATTAAACCAGGTTGAGGATGGCCAGTCAGATAATAATTTCCTTGTGAGGTGGAAATTCAGCTGCAGGGTTTTTTTAGCCAAATATTCTCTCTGTGAGAACGTGTGTGGGCCCACTTATGCAGTTTCACACACCTCCCCACCCCACCAGCAAAACCCATCTGGCCAAGCCCACATTCGAGAGAGGAGCAGAGGTCTCAGAAATGCACAGTCCCCAGCAGCCTCGGCAGGGGACCGGGACAGGACTTCGTGGAGGGGACAGCTCTGCTGGCCCTTCCCTGGGGCCAGTGCTTCTGTGTGAGAGCTGCTGATAACAGGCAGGAGAAGCTCCAGGGAGGGCTTGTGCTGGTGTAGACATCAGTGAATCCAGGCGTGACCCGGGGCACGCTGCAGAGCTGCTCTGTGGGTTTTGCTGTCCAGAACGTTGGATGCCTTTCCTCCAGCACTGTGCCTTCCCCGTCCCAGCTCAGCGAGATCATCTGTGCTGATGGCTGAGCCCTGCAGCCGACACCTCCATCCCAGCCATGCTGGAAACCAGCCAGCTCTCACCAAAAACCTCTTGGCGTGGGGTGCCAGGGGCTCCCTTGGAGGCTCTCCATGCACCTGGCAGCAGTCCATGAGTTCTCATTCGCATGGTCTGGATGGACCTGGTCTGGCACCTGTGATCTTGGGTTCTGCAAAGCATGGAAGGTGGGGTTTTGATCCTAATCCCCACCAGGCAGTGTGGCCAGAAACCTGGGGTGCAGAACCCAGCCCTCCCTCCAACCCGCTGGTCCCTGGCAGGGTCTGTCCCTCAGATCTCCTGCCAGTCACACCAGCAGCGTGGGGCCAGGCTCCCCGAGGGGACATGAGACCCTCTCCACAGGACCCTCTCCTCCACGGGACCCAGCAGCACCTCACAGAACCCAGCTGGCAGAGAGCTGGGAGAGCTCTCCAAACCAGGGAACAGATTAAGCACAGAAAGGGAAAAACAAAAACAACAACAACTGAAAACAAAGCAGCAAGAAAACATGAACATTAGAAATCTGGAGAGGATTAGAGCCCACTGACAGCTCTTAAAAAAAAAAAAGGCCAAAATAAAATTCACTTCAGACTGCTACTTAGGGACTCGTAAAATGGTTTCAGATCAGTCTGTTTTGCAAATCCTGTGATCGTGTCAAAATACCACACTTACCACAATATGTTTTCCATCTGATTGGTAGCAAATGCAAAAAAACCCCAACCCTTATGCTCTGCCTCTTATTCTGATACACCCTCCAGTGAGAGAAAATGAGAGGACAAGGAGGAGTAATTCTGAACATGATTTCACAGTGGTTTTGTCAACGGCACTTGCAGCAAGCAGTTTCAGACCTCGGGCAGTTCGGTGTTGCTCCTGAGACATGAAAAAGGGATGACTGATGTCTCACTGGTGGGTTTACCGGGTAATCCAGAAGGATGTGTTGCCTGGTTTTAAGCAAGGCTACAGAACTTTGTACAGAGCTTGAATTGCTTCCTGTAGTTGTAGCTTAACTAGCATAATACCTTCCCTCTCTGAAGGTTATCATCAGATTTGGGTTCATACTCTATATCTAAGATTCCTCCACCATGTCCATTCTGGAGCTTTGAGAATAAAGCTCATTGAAGAAAAATACGACTGCAACTACAAATGCAGATATAAAGTAAGTATTTCTCCAAAGTACCAAGAGTGTTAATATTTCTCAAGTATTTTTTTAAGTCTTGATTTAGATAGGAGCCATAATGATGGCATAAATGATACAGCCTAGTGCAGCTTGCCTATTTCTGACATTAGGCTTTCCTTTTACGTATGGATACTCTCCTCTTGCTTCTAAGCAGCACCCGTGCAGATGGCAAGTAATACTTTCTGACATTTATTCGGCAAAACCTGGAGGGGCTGAAGGTTCATTTGTTGCCACTGCTCCATATGGCAGGACTCAGAAAAGCCGTGAGGCATGACACAGCCAGTCCTGGGGGGGAAGGCAGCAACTGCCTAACTGCTACCGTATGCTGACCAGGAGTTAGCAAAGACACGTGAAGGTGCTGTCTTTGAAAGGTCTGAGTGCACTGAGGCAACCAGGAAGCATTTCTCCAGGCTGGGGTTGGGCTGGGTTATCAAATTTTGGATTTTTCATCTTGCAGCCAGAGCTGACTGAGTGCCTGTAAGCTGGGTAGGAAAAGGTTTGATTTGAAAAGAGACAGGAACACTCAGAAGAGGGCTTAGGATCAGCACAGTTTGGAGGAGCTGTAAGCAGGACTAAATCCCTCTCTTTGCTCGGTAGCCCAAGATTTCCGGCTCCCCCTTACACCCTTCCCAGACCTCTACCCACCAGCCACCTCATAAGACACAGACTTTCTGCCATGTGCAGCTCTGCGCCATCCTCCTGACTCACTGCAGCAAGTAGCAGCCACCTTCCTGCCCCAGAGCCCCGCCAAAAGTCTCCCCGCACCATTCCATGTCTCTGTGGTGCTGCAGAGGGACGAGGAGAGGGTGAGAGAAGAAGTGCTACCGGCAGCAGCTTCTCTCTCTCAGCAGCTACATCAGCCACCAGGACAATGCAGGCACACGGGGACAAGAGCCTGGACTACTGCACTGACCCCTTCAGGCATGAGCTCAAGCCTTAGTCTTTCATAGCCTCTGTCATTAGGATTTCAGCTCTGAACAGAATCATGGAATCACAGAATGTTAGGGGTTGGAAGGGACTTCTGGAGATCATCTGGTCTAACTTCCCTACCAGAGCAGGTCCACCTACAGCAGGTTGCACAGGATGGCGTCCAAGTGGGTTTTGAATTTCGCCAGAGA
Organism: Chionis minor; assembly: GCA_013398295.1. NCBI lineage: Eukaryota > Metazoa > Chordata > Aves > Charadriiformes > Chionidae > Chionis > Chionis minor. The sequence continues at coordinate 177,146 of VZSF01002463.1, forward strand.
AGGAGACTCCACCACTTCTCTGGGCAGCCTGTTCCAGTGGTCTGACACCCTCAAAGTAAAGAAGTTCCTCCTCATGTTCAGACGGAATTTCCTGTGTTCCAGTTTGTGCTCATTGTCCCTTGTCCTGTCGCTGGGCACAACTGAAAGGGTCTGGCCTCATCCTCTTGACACCTGCCCTTTAGATATTTATAAGCATTGATGAGGTCCCCCCTCAGTCTTCTCTTCTCCAGGCTAAACAGACACAGGTGTCTCAGCCTTTCCTCACAAGAGAGACGCTCCATTTCCTTGATCATCTTTGTAGCCCTCTGCTGGAATTTCTCCAGTAGTTCTTTGTCTTTCTTGAACTGTGGAGCCCAGAGCTGGACACAGTAATCCAAATGCGGCCTCACCAGGGCAGAGTAGAGGGGGAGGATGACGTCCCTTGACCTACTGACCACGCTCTTTTTAATGCACCCCAGGAGACCATTGGCCTGCTTGGCCACATTGCTGACTCATAGAATTGTTTAGGTTGGAAGGGACCTTAAAGATCATCTAGTTCCAACCCCCCTGCCATGGCCAAGGACACCTACCACTAGACCTGGTTTCTCAAAGCCCCATCCAACCTGTCCTCATGGTCAACTTGTTGGCCACCAGAAGCCCCAGGTCCTTCTCAGCAGAGCTGCTTTCCATCAGGTCAGCCCTTAACTTGTACCGGTGCATGGGGTTGTTCCTCCCCAGGTGCAGGACCCTACACTTGCCTTTGTTGAACTTCATTAGGTTCCTCTCCACCCAACTCTCCAGCCTGTCCAGGTCCCACTGAATGGCAGTGCAGCCTTCAGCTACCCCTCCCAGTTTTGTGTCATCAGCAAATTTCCTGAGGGTACACTCTGTCCCCTCATCCAGGTCATTGATGAATATATTGAACAAGACTGGATCCAGTACTGACCCCTGGGGAACACCACTAGCTACAGGCCTCCAACTAGACTGAGCGGTGCAGCTCTGTGTCAGGTGTCAACCAGGGAAAAAGCAATGCCTGGGGCACCAACACCACTCAACTGCACCCTAGACCAATGTGATCTACCCTGCTTAATCCATGTGATCTCATGATCGCAGGATTCAGATGGGTGCTCAGAGATGCTGAGGAATTTCCATCCTTGGAAGTTTTCACAACCTGGCCAGACAAAGCCATCACTGACTGGATGTAGTGTTGGTGATGATCCTGGTTTGAGCTGAGGTTGAACTAGAGACCTCCAGGATTCCCTTTGGTGGTCCCCTGGGGTAACAGGAGTCTAAGTGTCCCCTGATGTTCATCTTTTCCCTTACGGTCATCCGCATAACTCAGGCAGAACCTCATTCAGTTAAACTTCATGGAAACATTCCTGATAACTTCAGAATCTGTGACCCAAAAGGTACAAGAACTTTTTGAGCTACAAAGTCAGAAATATAGATAGAAAAACAGACAGTTATTGAAAAAGCAAACACCCCTCTCATAGTGTCAAAATAATTCAGTGAATGCTTAATAAATGAGATGTTTTCCTTTCTCATCAGCAGGGATCACTTTAGGTTATCCAGCATCAGCTTTAAGACAGTGCATGTTGCTGTATCCATTCGTGTGTTATACATCTGGATTTCAGTGAGCGTGAGCTGCACAAGGTGTTCCTTCCTTTGTCAACACATCCCCTTCAAATGGTGCAGCACCTCTGCAACTAGCTGTATCCCTGGTTCCCGCTGAGAGGGGGTGTGAGGGTCCCCAGGAGGAGAAGCTGGGCAAGGTTTTCGTGGCATGTCACCCACTCTGCAGGCAGGGCAGATGCCATTCAGCCAGGTGTCCCCTCAAAGGAGAGATGCCCAAGACAGCCTGTGTGTTCTCCTCATGCCCAGCAGCTTGTGTCGCCAGGTTTTTAGGGATGCAGTCCCCTCTGCCTGCTGGGTGCTCTGGCGGCAATTTGCTGTTCCCGTTCAGTCCTTGCAGATTCGCTGCCTCTTCCGTTCCTCAGCCAAGAGCAAGTGGACAGCTTGCTCTGACATGTCCACAACCGCGGCCCCTCTCCTCCTCAGACAGCCCGGCCAGCAGGGCTTCCAAACCAAACACGGGCTGCGATTATTTAAAGACGGCCCTTGGATTCCACCATCCATTCATCCATCTCGGATATAAAAATAACACATTGTTTTATCTGTGAGTATAAGAATGTTTTTTCAGAGGAAATAAAGAGAGCAGACAGTTTCCTTCCTGACTCATTCACAAACCACTCTTACAATCTGCTAAACATGGCCATCGACACGAGGCGTTTCTCCGCTCCCTTTGATCTGCAGCCTCTGCCTCCGTGAGCTGCTGGGACGCAGGGAAGGCTTTGGTGCTCACAGTGGCAGTCGCACGGTCTGTATTTCTCAGGAAGAGAAGCAACTGGCAAAGCCTAGAGAGAGCCCCACGTTTAAGCCCTGATCTTGTCCCTCCAGGCTCAGGGATGGGGGGAGAGGCTGCCCCTCCCTGGGAGAGGGACAGACACTCCAGTGTGAGTCAAAAAACTCCAGTGATGTCCCTTCAGGCAGTAGGAAGAGAGAGGGTGGAAAGGCATTTTCCTTTACCATAGTAGATATGAAAATATCTCTCTTTTTTCTCACCCAGTCTCAAAGTCATAAATTTTAATATGGTAAACTTCATCTCCTGATTATCTAAGAGCTCCCATAGGAGTCACACAAGAACATTGCCAGTGGTTCTCCCGGACGTAACCAGAGAACAAGCCTTCCTGGTTGCTGTCTTTCCTCTTCTCTGGATCATGGACAAGGAGATACGGCTTCCTAGAAGCCATCTGACAGAACGCTTGTGGTTGTAATAAATAGCCAAGACACAATGATGTTAAAAATCAATACAATAATGAATTACATTGTCCAACACTATCAATTAGTAGGATGCATTGGACTGCAAGCATTTAGGCACAAGGTATTCTTTTAGCTATTAGAGCAGCCATAAAACCTTAGCATTATTAATAAGGAGATAGGTGTTTTTAACTCCGTGATTGCACCAGTTAGGTCAGCCCACACTTACATATACTTATCCCTGACCTTTTAACGCAAAAATCATCGTTGTATCATCAACGATCACTATTAACTGAGGCTGCTAACAAAGTCATGGCAGAACATCAATACTGATTTACTAGCTGTAATGGTATTCTGCTGTAGAGTATTATTCAAATACTCAGTAGTATTCAGATAGATTTAGCAATTGTATGAGAACATCCACAAAGACATAATCCCTGCCTGAGAGACCCAGTGGTAGTCAAATAGTCTTCTATAAAGAGAAACTAAGTGCTTTTAGGACTATTTACTTAACACATGAGATCAATATGACAGGTTAAGTAGAATTCAATTCATACATGGCACTGACTTAAATGGAGAATGTCAACCAATTGTCTTATGTCATAATATATGAACCAAAAGGGTATTCAATGAAACTGAAAAGTCACTGAATAACCCTTATTTTATGCAATGTAAAATTATTTGACAGAAGTCACTGCAACGGGCCTGAGTGAAGCTTGGCCGAAGGCAGAACAACACCGGACATTTAAATGAATAACGAAATAACTCAAGTGATGATTACAGAAATAACTAGATAGTACTTAGTTCTTACAACAACTACCTTTGAAAAATGCATGTGTAGCTATTGCTAGGCTAAAATCTTCTTGTCCAATCTGGCAGTTCACTTTACATTGAAAATAAACAAATGAAAATATCCCAGGCCTCTAATTCCTTTGGAATTAACCTGAAATGGGAAAATGAGTGGGTAAGAGTGTTCCTTCTTCTGTTTTTTGTTTGTTTTGGTGATACTAAATTTACATTTGTCTTCTACCCTGACCTGATCTTTGTTGGGTTGAAGCAATTCTTCTTTTTAGGTCAGTGTAAACACGCTCTGAGTTAGCATTTCCTGTGAGACTTCCTTTCCAACCTGGTACACTTCCCTTGCTAGGACTTCCTTCAAATTGCTGCCTTCAGAGCTCACTGCATGAGCCCCAAGTCATACCCCCACCCTTCCAGCCTGAGTAGGAACACCACCCCAGCAAGCTTGCTCTTCCTATTTAATGTCGTGCTTTACCTTGTACTGTGACATATGCCGCACTCTCCACGGACCCCTTTAAGTTGGTGGCTATACACTGGTAAAGTCCTTCATCCTCCTCTTTTACTCTTTCAATAAACAGCATTCGGCTTCCGGGCCCTAAAATTATTCCTGTGAAATGAAATATTTTGCAATGAGAGGGAGCCAGGATATAAACAAAAACAGGCCCTTGTGTAATAATATCTGCTTCAAGTTCTTCTCAAAAGAAATCTGAGCCACAGACTGCAGAGCACAATGTTATCTGCAGTAAAGCCAAATATACTTGGATGTTTTGGGAATCTTTTGGAAACCAGTGTTTACAAAGCACTTGTGTGAGTGAAAAAGCTCAGCCTAAGGGAAGGATCCTGGAAGCACTCGGTATTGTGTATATTGATTAGCACCGAGCCTAGACTTTCATGCAAGTGAGTTCTTCAGCATGTCTCCAACTTCTGGAAAATGGGTAGTCCAATTTCTTAACCACTGCACTTAAAGGCGTAGGTTTGCACCAGAAGCAGCTCAAGCTTAGAGCACTTCCAAGAACCAGCTCCATATGTTCACACTGGCCATATGGGTAGCAGACTGACTCCAAATCTCACTTGCCCATGTGGTATTGGACAATGGTCCCTTCACAGAAGGAGCCTAGCTAGTGCAAAGAGAGGTTCCGTGAGGTATATCGTAAAACACAGAAGTTATCTGAAGTTTTCAACACCTCCTATATTCCAGCTGGGTCAACCCAGAAGCCAGCCTGGGCAATACTCCAGCAAGCGAGGAAGAGGCAGGGAGCAGATTTGGCCTCAGGACTGCCTTTAAGGCACTGTATAGCCAGGAAATGTGCAGTCAAGTACATACTCGTGCGTTTGGCTCCATCAGAACTACAGTCTCACCAGAATGTACTGTTCCCACCATCTATTTCAGGCACCTAACTGAAGTGCTCTGACCTACCCTCTAGAGATATCTTCTTGGCTGCTAACCTCATATGTTGCATTACACCCAAGTTAGACAAATGACACTCATTTTACAAGATAATGTTAATAACACACATTACAACCATGTGGTCACTGTAAAGCTTCATGGAATCTGGTTCTAAATTAAATTTACTGTCTTTGCTTCAAGTCTGCAAGTGCTTATAAATCACTTTGAGAAATCTTCAGAGTTATTCCCTGTTGCCTTTATTCATGTTATAGTAAGTTCCAATAACACAGGACAGAACCTTAAACACAAACTTTATAAAATGCTGTTACTGAAGATTACACTTAGGATTCAAGTTCCTACAGACCAAGCCTCCTTGAACATATTTGCTGAGCCTGTGACACTAGCTTGTTGTCTGCTTCTGATCTGAATGTGGATGAATTCCCACCAGCAAGGTTTTGACTTTTCCCTCAGCATGCATAGAATCATCACAGAATCACAGAACGTTAGGGGTTGGAAGGGACCTCTGGAGATCTTCTGGTCCAACTCCCCTGCCAGAGCAGGGTCACCTACAGCAGGTTGCACAGGATGGCGTCCAAGTGGGTTTTGAATATCACCAGAGAAGGAGAATCCACCACCTCTTGGGGCAGACTGTTCCAGTGCTCTGACACCCTCACAGTAAAGAAGTCCCTCCACATGTTCAGATGGAACTTCCTGTGTTCCAGTTTGTGCCCATTGTCCCTTGTCTTGTCACTGGGCACCACTGAAAAAAGACTGGCCCCCTCCTCCTGGCACCCTCCCTGTAAGTATTTGTAAGCATTGATGAGATCCCCCCTCAGTCTTCTCTTCTCCAGACTAGAGACCCAACTCCCTCAACCTTTCCTCGTCAGAAAGATGCTACAGCCCCCAATTGTCTTTGTAGCCCTTTGTTGTACCCTCTCCAGCAGTTCCCTGTCCCTCTAACACTGGGGAGCCCAGAAGTGGACACAGGACTCCAGATGCGGCCTCACCAGGACAGAGTAGAGGGGGAGAATGACCTCCCTTGACCTGTTTGCTACACTCCTCTTGATGCACCCCAGGATGCCATTGGCCTTCTTGGCCACAAGGGCACATTGCTGGCTCATGGTCATCCTGTTGTCCACCAGGACTCCCGGGTCCCTCTCTGCAGAGCTGCTTTCCAGCAGGTCAGTCCCCAACCTGTACTGCTGCATCAGGTTATTCCTCCCCAGGTGCAGGACCCTACATTTGCCTTTGTTGAATTTCATATGGTTTCTCTCTGCCCAAGAGAATGATCCTGAGATCACTGAGGTGATGTGAAATCTCCAAGGAGCATTTCCATGACCTCTGTGCCATCAGAGCTGGACATGGTGCCTCAGTTGATCTTTGAAGCCAAGTTCTGGATACAGCAGTAAACATCTCCCAGAGTTTTTCTGTAGCTGCAGGATTTTGGAGATCCTAGATATGGAATTAGTCTGGCAGATAGGTTGTGAATCAAGAACAGACTTTGCGTACTTGACCACAGACTCCCCCTGGTACTCCCACACACATCATGCAAGTTTGTTTTCCTCCTGCCTAGCTATATGCTGGCCAAGACACCTGATCCTTAGGCTCCCTCTATAGTAAATGGAGAGAAATATATTTTTTTTTTTCTGGAGATGACTCTTCTAAGATGCAAATTGAGAGCTGTATTTTGCCCGCTGACTACAGAGAGGCCTGTTGTTCCTATAGCTCCAGCCTGGTTGAGGTTTTGGAGTGAGACAGAATAACCTCAGGCAGCCATGCTGCCGCCTGCCTGCCTGTAGCCCAGGCAGTCATCCTTCCTTACATCTGGGTAAGGATCCAAAGACTCTGCAAATGGCCACTTAAGGCAGAAGGGGCACAATAAAAAGGCTTTAAAAGGTAGGCGAGTACACAGAGCTCTCACCTGATTCTTGCTGTATTTCCTCATGGTTTTTAAACCAGGATATCTGGGGCTCGGGGATGCCACGAACCTGGCACTCCAGCATGGCTGAGTTACTGGTGTTCACTGTCTGATCCATAAGTTGCCGCAGGAGGGCTGGTGCCTCTTGAGCTACAAGACAAAACAACACCTCCGTTTTACATTCCTGTAACTGTGGGGGTTTAATTATCTTCCCTACCAGCATTTTACTGATGTAAACAGCTATGGCTGTTCTACCAAGTTCATTGTTCATCAATTTTATTTACCGTTCCAGTTTGCTTAAGAGCGTTTGGTGTGTGCAGAGAACTCCCATTACTCAGCAATAGCAGGTTATGATGACCAGTGAAGACCCAGTGATGACATTGTTTAAAAGATTTCCTCAGTTCCATGACCAACCACATTTGTTTATTACAAGCAACAAGTTTCTATGAAAGCTCAGTTTGGCATCATCAAGAGAAACAAACTGTGACCCCAAAGTTTTTAACAATTAGCAGGACTCCCTGCCCCAAGCTGTACACCACAGACTTTTATAATTTACTTATTTTAAAGAGTACAGTTACAAATCATATTCACTAAACACACATACTCTAAAACCAGAAACTATAAGCACAAAATCATTGTGTTGCATGTCCCAAAGTCTTCATAATTTCTTCTACTTTTGCATTTCACATATTTGGCTGAACACAACAAGGCCTGGCCAAACCACACCACAGCCCGCCTGCCAAAACTGCGTTGGTGAGAAATGCACCCGTGTCCTCCAGCAGCCCACAGAGGCTGGAAACCCTGACAGCAGGGGACGAAGCCGGGTGCTAGCAAGCCGCACAGCATAGCAACACCACTCCTGTTGTACTTTTATCTACCGAAATTCGCACGAACGCAATGTAATGAAAACACATTTCCATGACAGTCGGTGACAATGAGTACTGGAAGCACATCTCATCTGTTCTGCTTCTGCTCCCAGAAGGGCATTTCAAAAACACTCTATAAACATCAAGTTAAAGTCATCCCTGAAAGAAGCAAAACAACAAATCTTTCTTTCTCATGCTCATTTCAACCCTTTGCCACTCTTTCCTCCATTTCATACAGAGTCGAAGGCTGTTCTGACAAAGATCAAGATATTTGCAATGTTTATGTACGTTATATGGCAACATCCTTCTATCATATTTGCAACTCTCACATGGTGCTTTTTAGTATTTTGGTCCCTTCAAAGTAGTGATGAAGAATCCAGGGAGCTCCTGAGCAATCTCACAGATGCAAATGCTCTGCAGATTCTCTTGAATTCCCCAGTCCTGCAAGAACCGCTTATTTGTAATTTTTCCCTTCAATGACACCATCAGGACTGGCAGTTACTAACATAGTAAGACAAAATTAATTACAAAATATGAAATAAAACAAAATAAACCAAGGCAAAACACCAACCCTTTGCACATATTTTCTTTTGGATTGCAGTAGGTACCAATACAGCAAGTTCAAGTATAATATCAGCCAAATTTCTGACACTTTGTGTCTGGAAAATTATACTCTAGTCTTTCAGAAAAACCGACTATCAGACATTTCTATCTTCATAATTATTCTGTTACCAGCTGTACATAAAAACTCTTCTGAAAAATTAAGCACCTAGGTACCACTGGCTTATGCAGTGTTCATGGTCCCCATAGTACTAAAAGCACTTTTAAAGTTGGCTATCTTTGCTATGCTCTTACCCCTTGAAATTAATTCCAGCATAGTCATGACCCAACAATGACCAGTTGGGGCTGGTCTTTTCTGAGCTGCAAGTCCATAATTTGCATGAGCAATGCTATTTTTTGTTTCCGGCACAGCAGACAATCTGTTCTCTCTTCCCAAACGGTAATGCTCGTAAGAGAGGCTGTAAAGTAAAATCTTCATCAAATACCTACACAATGTCACGGTCAACAATATTTGCCTCACAACCAAGACGACTGCCCTCTTCTCATTGATATCTCACCTCCATTTTTACACAGTTATCATTTTTCACAACACAGTCTGTCTATGAACAGGCAGCATCTGACACGTGTCCACATACCCACACTGAGAAGAGCTCCCCAATTCACATTTATCAGCGGTCCCTGACAGACACCCCAGCCCAGACATCCAAAATGAAGGTGGACAAGATGACACAACAAAGGCAAATCACACGTTCTGTGAGTTATTTGTGATTAATTTTAATTTGTTTATAGCCATACACTAAAGATGGGTTTTCATGTTAAGAAAAACTTCTTTTGCTTAAAGCTTAAGTCACCATTCACATACTTTCAATAATTTCTCTGCTGCAATCAGCTGTTTTATCAAGGACTCGGTCAACCTGAGAATTATTCTCTTTTGCAAACCCCCCATTTCCTCTGGTTCATTTTTGCAATGAAGCCAAGGTGGGGCAGTTTCCAACACCCCGCTCGACTCACCCCAAAGTCGAGGGGCTGCCCTGGCCGCCAGTGGGCACAGCACAGGGCTCAGTACCCAGGGCAGCCCCCCGGGCTCATCCCCAGCCCTCGTGCCTGCCCGCAAGCACCACCTTGCCGGGCCAAACTCCGCTCTCAGTGCCCCCAAGGAACTTCATTGTAGGCAGAGTTTGGCCCAGGGGAGCAACATGGGGAGGGTCACAGAGGGGAGAAGGGGACACTGGTGTCAAAGCACTCAGCTGAGCCAGGGTGGTAAGGAGGGAAAATTTGCATTTCCAAAAGCAAACAATGGCAAACAAGGGGAAAACATTACAATTTCTTCATTTTGGAATATACTTTTGCATTCCGTCCATTTTTGCCCTTTGTTATGATTATGTTGTCTGTTCACTTATTTTTATTAATCAGTACAAAAATATAAATACAAGCTTTAATTTTAACACTTAAAAAAAAAAAAAGAAATATAATTCACACCTTTCTCCCTAAATAATATATTACACAACAGAAGGCAGAGAAACTCCCCAAACCAATGAGATTCTCCAGTCATCTGAGGATATCAAAAATGACATCAGTAGTTTTGATCTGGCCCCCAAGAGCTGCTTGTCTCAAATGTTTCCAGTGAGGTTTCTCTGTGCCTCGCAACACGGGCAGCCACATCGGGATGTTACGACATCCTTGCGCAGCGTGGCTCTTGGAGTGCTGGTCGAGACCAGGCTGGCAAGACATCCACCCAGCAGTGATACACATCATCGCAATTCACAATAATTTCACAGAGGAACAGTCTAATCACCACATCTTCTTTTTTTTTTTTTTCTTTTTTTTTGACCCAAACTCATACTGCCTGGCAACTGCCTGCTACAAGTCATCGCACACTGGCTCCCAAGGCCATGGAAAATTCATAACGTCCTGTCATCACCGCCCACCTTGCCATCGAATGTCTTCTCACGAAACAGCCTCATAAAAAAGGGGATTCTGTGTTGTAATTCTTTTGAAGACTTGCAAATGCTAAAGAGCACACTTGCCCCATTTTTAAGCAGTGACCAATGATTTCCCTTGCTTTTTAGGCATATTTTAGAAAAAAAAGAGACCTGGGTCCCTTTGCAAGAACACATTGTTTCTGGAAGTCATCACACTAATAATGAACAAAAGAGCTACTGTATACAAGCAGGCTATAGGTGACATTTCAAGATATAAATGATTATTCTTTTCTTCACTCTGACAACTTCCAGGTTATCAATTGTTTTCTAAGCATTTTAGGCTCCATGAAACTGGCATTATGGGGAAATGCTATTGTTTACCCTTTCACACTTGACAAAAGCAATTCCCACGTGAAAGACAAGTTTAGCCGTGGGACACAGTCTCGATACCTAAAGGAGGAAATAGTCTGGTGAGTTCCCAAGCACAAGAAACTGTCATGTTGTCACCCTCTATTTTAAAAGCCCAGCCACTTTGTTCCTTTGCTGTAGCTATTTTGGTCACTACGGTCTGTTTTGTTATGGCTTATATAAATGCTATATAAATGATCAATCATAAATGTAACCAAAAATAATAAAAGCTATGTATTGTAAAAAAATAAAGTTATCAGATCTATTAAAAATAGTAACTTCTTCCTTATACAGAATTTATAATACACAGAAACATCTCATAGCAAAATCACAACGAAGGAAAAAAAAGGGGAAACGCTCACAAGGAAGTTCTAAGTTGCCCTTAATTCTCCTTCAGCAGTTTGACTGGTTCTTAATCCCCATAATAAATCCAATTGTCATTTGCATACCAAAAGCAATGAATATTTTTAATGGTTTCAATTTTGAACTTGTATTTTTAAAAATGTATTAAACAACTCACTGTGCTGGCTGCAACCTTGTCAGTTGTGTTAGTGTAATATTTCTCTTTTAATAAAATAATTACAGCATTACACATTCCTGTATCTTCAGGCCAGGAGCAATACTCACAATTTTATCAGTAGCTTTGTACATTAGTGCAGAACTGACTTTAAAAATTGACCAACACAGCAACTGGAAGTCTACCTGGATTTATTTGGAGAAACAAGGTTCACGTCTGTCAGTTTTAAAATCATCATTATTATAAATGATATGATAGGTCTGTGCATTATATCAACATTTTTATTTCTTCCCTGCATACTTCCTTTAGAAGATACTTTTTAAGATTAATGTACTTTAGTGTAGAAAATAATTTCAAATAAATAAGCATTAGAACTTGCTCAGCAGGTAATATTTATAAGTCCATCAAGATCAGATTAAAATAAAAAATATATAGTCCAGTCAATCTCAAACTGAATTGTGCTCATTCTGCACATTCAAGTTAACTTATTAAATGTCCGTTGTTGACTGAAAACAGCAGTTTTTAAAGTTAATCAGTTTATTCAGCTTTGACACTTTTGACGAGGCCGGTATCAAAGTGGAAGAAAAGATTGATCCAAAGTTTTCCTTATCGCTCAGTAGGAGACAGCAAGAGAAAAAAATAACAACATGCAAAATGTAGCACAGGGGATCTTCCAAACCCCAGCTTCCACGTGCCTTGTCAAAGCAGAAAACACCCGTCTGAACTCAACTTGGAAGCTCACGCGTTACGATTTTGTTTGCTATTCCTCCTACGTCCAACCCATGGGGGAATGTGCACCACCTCAGGGCCTGAAAGGTAGCAACAGTAATAAAAAATCAAGATGATATGAGACACCTGTTACTGTTTAATGAGTCCTTTAATGTTTTACATTGCTTTGTGTTGTACAATCATTCCTTGTGCTTTTATATTTGAGGATCCGAGAGTAAACAGCCTTTTTGTTGCAGTGCTCACCTCTGATTGTAACGTCTTTCTTTTGAAGCACTTCTTTCCCCGTGTATATGTTCCTTGCTCGGCAGGCATAGGTGCCCGAGTGCGCCAGGGAAACATTCTTGATGGTCAGAGTGAGGGTGATGGAGTACTCCTTCTTGAGAGATCTTTTTGCTTTCGTTTGATTGTTGACTGTCCTCGGCAAAATCCAAGCAATGTCTTTGTACAGGAATTTGTTGGCTGAACAGGACAAGATCAAATTCTCTCCTTCAATGGGCATTTTTTCCAAACTAATGTGGAATCCACTCGGTACATCTGTCAAAAATCAAGAACACTTTTTAGTTTATATGAAATGAATGAGCCAAAATTAACACGGCATATATTTTCCCCTTTATCAGGAAGCCTTTGAACTAACCAATGTCGTTGTCTTCCTGCTGAAGTCTCTAATCTTTCCTTTTGTATGCTAGGCTCCAGCTATTCTTACAATTTGTCTTGGAGTTAGGAGACACTTGGGCTCAGACATCAGTTGGTGTAAACTGAAGCCGCTCTTGGAAGTAAGGAGTTTGTATAAATGTTATGCCAAGTTAAGACAGACTGGGGCAAGGTACCAAAAGCAGAATTATTTAAAGACAGCATGGTGGGACTATGAAAAAGGAGGAAAATTCTGATCTTAGTTCCAGCTTGTGAACTGCATGAGAGAAAATGAATCTCAAGGGGACAGTAGAAAAATACCACAGCTCATCATGCTTGGTTATATTGTTTTCTTGCTATTCATGAGTATTCAGACAAATTATGTCTCTTTCTTAAAAACGCTTCAAATCCTGAGAAATTACTGAATCTGTGATTTGTAATCAATGCCTGAGGTTTCCCTTGGAATAGAAGAATTTGCCCTCCATGCATTTGAAGCATGTCAGCCACCCAAAAGGAAAGCAGAAACAGTACCTGCTGGCCTGGGTGGCCAGCTGTGTGCCAGCAGCACAAGGATGAACATTGCTCTATTCAGGCTGCTTGGCATTAAACATAAGTGAGCAATATTTCCACCTGGGAGAAATCAAGGATCATTCCACTAACCATTTACTAACTCGTAAGTTTACACAAGGATCTTTTATTAGCAGATAGTTCAGGCAGGAATAGTTTGGCCACCAATGTAAAAACTTGTACTTGAAAAAGTCATGTTTGCAGTTGATTGTAACATTACTGCAGCTTACTCCACCTGGGGAGCAGCTCAGACTCATGGTGGTGCTGACTGCCTCCACCTGGGGCTCATCCCTCCAGTGAGGGAGAGTTACGCCACTGACCTCAGTGAAAGTTCCTGAGAGAAAGCACTTCCAAGTTTTACTCCTAGAATGCAACCTCTCTTCGTTTATTTGTAGCCAATATTCTGATAAAGTCATTTCCTTCTTCTTGGGTCAAGTGACATCGACTCTGGCCATTTCCAATTGTTCTTTCACTGCTAATTGCTACGGCACTTGGCTGTGAACTTGACTGAAAACCATAAGAATGATTTTGTCTTTCATAAGGGAGAATTATGCCTTCTTTTCTTGTCTCTTAGAGCATGAACAGCCCAACGCCGTCTTTTATTCAGTTCCATGCTTGCCAATGTTGCTTTGGGTTTAATGTCACAGCAGCAGGGGCACGTAAAAAGTAGGTCTCCAGTGAATAGTATCCCACACCTTCTTTCAGTAATCTTTTTCATTGACTGACCACTCCATCAGAAAGCTTCTCCCTAAATCTCCATGATAAAACCTGCCTTGCCCCACCAGAGGAGCCACAAACAGGACCTGCTCACTGCTGCCTTTCAAATTAAGTTCTGTCTGTTGAAAGTCTGGCATCAGTAACTCCCCTTAATATCCTCTTTTCCACACTTAGGCCTGAGTGTTAAATACAGGGTAAATGAGCTCTTGCAAGTCCTGGACTGAAATTTCCTTTGGCTGTTGATGTCTTCCAGGGAGAGGCCTGATTTCTGTTGGTTGAAGTCCCTGTGCCCTTGCAGTGAGGGCAAAGTGTGTGCCTGTCACCAGCTGTAGTTCAGCTGTGTAGTCCAAAGATCAACCTCACGGAGGTAGTGACACTGACATATGAGACAGGATATTAAAGCCTGTGTGTTGACTTGTTCCTCTTATATGTCATTGCGATCCCGGTTTTTTCCCTCTCCAGCAAACAAAACTATAAGAAAAACTTTAAATACAGTGAACTCATCTATAAGTGACTATCACCAGCATCCTTTTTGATATATAAGGGTGCATGGTGCCAGATTCAGGTCTCAGTTAAGAACACGTCAACTGGAAGTGCTACTAAGACAAAGCCTTTCCCTACAGGGGTTACGGCATATTTAGCACAAGTCATCAAAATATAGACATCTCCTTGAATATAATTGTTTTGTGTCTGGGCAAAAGTTTACAGCCCATGGAGTGACAGAGGCACCTCCAGAGGGCAATGCAACCCATTGCCTTAAGATGAGTCAAATTCCAGAGGTCCTGATCCCTCACACTTCATTATGAAACGATCCTACATCACCAGCTTAGATACTGAACTTCAAGGTGTAAGTTAGATGAAATGAATCCTGTGCTTGATTTTGTTAAACAGCATCAAATTCAGACACACTTAAATCCAATCAAGGGTCCAAAGTTTTGATCATTAGTAAGTATTTGGATGATAGAAATTGCTGCCTCTTACTCTCAGTGTGTCTCAAATTGTTCTGGTAAGTGTTGGGAAAGCCAGCGCACAGGTCTGAAATACTGCACATTTTTGGCTTTTGCGGATGCCATTACTCAGCAAGTGCTAGGAAGAGCCAAGCAAAACTCCTAAGATGAAACTAAAGATCCCCTGGGATCAAGGCAAATGAACTATTTTTAACGTAAAAAGAATAACGTGCCAACAGAATAACATAGTTGCAACTACTTCCATGTTGTCAGGTCTGGAGCTCTTCCTAGATGTGTCTTCTGTGAAGAAAGACTATTTTCTGAAAAATCTAGGGACAAAAGCAAAATGCACAGGATTCCAAGAGAATCATTTATTCACAGGCTACGAGCCCCCTAATATATGACACCTCTCACCAATTGTTACAGACTCAGGCTAGCTAAATAACATGGCTGGGAATAATGTAAAAGGGTTTTATTTACTTTAGTGATTTGAAGCTTCCTGTGGAAATAGCTCCCAGGTTTCCTGATGGAAGATTTTGTTTATCTTTGCCAAGCACCATCAGGAATCTCAAAATAAAATGCGCTTAGTGACATTGGGAAACCAGGGAGATAAGGCAGAGCTGTTCCTGTTTCACCCTCTGTAATTGCAAACACACCCATGGGCCTGCTGTGTGCCAGCAAAACAGCCCAAAATGTAGGGAAAGGGGCAGGCTGGAGGGAAGGGGGCTACTCCAGTTAAATTTGGCATAAAGGTGTTGTTTTTACAGAGACTGTTTCCATATCGGCAAGCAGGATAGCCTTCAGAAATTACCTTTCTACATAGCTTTTATGTAAGTCTCACAGCTACTTTTGTGCCCTGAACAAAGATTTGCTTTTAGACATAAGTCAGTATGACAACACCACAAAAACGTCTATTTGACAGAGGCCATAGGAAAGAAAAGCTATGGCAGAGCCCGTGGACTTCATGTCCTACACCGTCAAGCACAGGGTATAAAATTATATCACACTCGAACCTCCCAGAAACACATACACAAGTTGCACTTCAAGCGCAGAAATAATGAGATTTACAATAACTTAAGAAAGGGCCTGTTCTTACGGGGTCCTCTCTGCTATACCTTCTTCCACGTACTTCCTCAGATCTCCCTTTCCTTGAAGGGGTGGAACATGCCACTGCCAAACTAGGGTTGCTGGAACATCCCTGCCTTCCCACCACCTTCCCAATGGTTTCTGCCTATAGAAAAGAGATTCCTCACACCATCACAGTTGCTTCACTGGAGCACATGTGTTTCTAATCCCCAGGACAAGGCCTGAAGGAGATTGCCTCCACAGAAAGTAATCCTTCCTGCTCAGGACACGCTTTGTCTCCATCTGCTCTTTGGAGTTCTTTCTGGCTTGTCACTTTTACAGAGGGCAGCAGCTCCTCTTCCTACAAAGGATCACCTTCTCCTGCTTAGACACTTTTGTGCGGTTCAGGCTAGCTTCGTATGGCGCCAGCAGACCCAACAACATAAGATAAACCAGCCCCAAGCTGTCACACGAGACCTGAAGTATTGGTTTTGGACTCATCAGAAGGAAATACTTTGTGGTGTCCTGTTCACATCCATCAGCAGTTAGGGCTCTCATTTTTTTGTTCCCTCACTGTATTTTTCAGCAAATGCTGGGTGCATTTGTTTCATTGACATGAAACACACGCTGTTACCCAGCCACAGCAGTTTGGTCTCAGCCTGATGGAGGAGAATTATGATTACACTGTGAGAGCCCAAGTGATGCACTGAGTGTGCAAACCAGAAGAATGAGCCTAATTTGATTTTTGTAAGGGCAAACCAGCAGTATTATTTAAACAAACTGCCTTCAATCAGTGCCACTGAGTGTCAGAGGATGATCAGGACTTTCCATGCCACACAACTGAAGTGTTCAGCTCCAGAAAATCAAAGGACAAATGCATTTCAACTTCACCATCCTATATAGAAAGTTTGTTACTAGTGAAGATATTGAGAATTTCCAAGCCATAATAAAGCAGCCACTCCTCTTTCTGAACACTAGCCAATACAAGAGTCTTCAAAGGAAATCAGTAATATTCTGCATGTTCTCATGCAAGCCTTGGTATCAAGGAGAAGGATTTCCTTCTGTCCCTGGGCAAAATCTAAGAATGTGAGATCTAATTAGGGAAACTAACTCCTTCATGTCACAGCACTAAAACATCGAAACTTAAAAAGGGAGATTTGGGTACAGCAAATGGGGCCCATCAAACTTCAGCTTCATTTGGTTTCAGGATCTTCCATGGATGTTTTGAAGACTGAGGACTAAGGCCTAGAGAAGGCCAGATTCAGCATCTTTCACATTAAAAGAGCAACAGCCTCTGTGAGCACTCTCAGGGACTGCTCAAAGATACATGTGAAGTCCCCACATAAAGATGAGAATACAGCTCCATTGGCATGTTAATTTATGTCATTGTTTAGCTTTCTGTCCAAACAGACACCAGGTAAGGACAGGGACAAAAGCAAAACTGATTTGAGAGCGGGGACAGCAGATATATTCAAGGTGGCAAATGTTCTTGTCACATCCATTAACAGAACATGGAGATCTTCTTGTTTCTGTATTTTAACAAACAACCTGCCCGTGTGTCACTTATCTGTTTATACTTCGATATAATTCAATAACTCATGCTTGTTACTAGTTTTCTACATTATAGATAATTGACCCTTTCTAAATGTGGAAATGTATGACTACAGCTAGTCAAGATATTTAAAAAATAATTTTTTTTCTCCACAAAATAGTGAAAGGGGACATTTTTCGAAGAGTTTTCTTCTTCCTTTTTTTTCATTTTTAACCAAATCTAGTGAGTGTGTGTCTACTCTCTTTTGATATCTCTCAGTATAGTAAAAGAATGAGTTTCACTAAAATCACTCATCAGAATGATAAACGAGAGACTGACAACAAAAACAGAGAAGAGAAACAACAAAAATTAAATGGGATACATTAAAATTTTCCCTTTCAGTTTCAAAATTATGTTTTATGGATTAAAGTATCGGAACATTTTAACTTTTTTATCTTTTCTCATATTTCAGAATGAATTGCTTGTCTTTGACGACCTACACTGAAAGTCGTCATCAGCCTAAGTGCTCTATGAACTACCACTTTCTTAACAAAACCAAAGTAACATCTTCCACCAGAAAACAAATCCTTTATTATGGCATCTGCAGACATTATGCTGCTAAGTCATGCAGTCATTATTCTCAAAAACTCATTGTGCTTTTTTCAGTAATTCCTGAAATCAAATACTTAATCATTCATTTCTGAGCCTGCAAACACTTGCATACATTTAGTAATGGAAAAATAACTGGAAACACACTCATATGTGCAGCTGACACAATCAGTCTTCTCAGTGCCATGGCCCAAATGACATCCAAGGTTGTCTATCTCAGAAGAGGGAACAAAACTCTGTAATTTGTACCTTGTCACTTTTCTACCTGCAAGTTGCCGTATGAGGGACTGCCCAGGTACCCCAAGCACCCCTCCTCCGGCACCAGGCTGCCTACAGACACTGGCACTGCTCTGGGCACTACGTTGGGACATCTCCTGATTGGCAGCAGGATGAGGCTATAGACACCATCAGTGTCACACAGGAAACTGGCTTACTGGTGTATGAAAATACAGGAAAATTTCATGTCTGGAACGATCGCAGGGGCTAGGTGATTTAAAAGGGAGAATTACAGGTTGCTGTGTTTGTGATCAATTTGTGGTGGGATACTTGATGGAGGGATGAGTCATTCACCAAATTTGGTGTCCTTCTTAGAAATCCAGAACAGCTACTATGAAAAACCCTTCCGGAAACACCCAAAAACATTGTATGACTTTACAGGTGCACACATTACAACAATTCTCAAACTGTGGTACATGAAAAAGCCACAACAGCCTGACAGTTATAATCCGAGAACCAGGAAACACATTTGGCTCTAGTGGGGACTAGATCTTACCTGTTACAATAAAGCTGACGTTTCTTTCGGCTTTTCCCACTTTATTGGACGCTATACAGCTGTAGATTCCAGAAGACTTAGCTTCAGCTACAACAAGAGTGCTAGCAGTCTGCGAAAGAAAGAAGAGGTTTAGCTCTCATTGGATCAGGAACTCAGTTATAGCTTCCCTCCTCTTTTTCCTAAGTCACCATTGACAGTCCCATGATTCAGTCTCTCCATTCATTCAGTGATGGGCACCACTGGGGCTATTTAAAGCAGATTTCACAATATACAGTTTTGGAATGAGTGGAAGAAAACCAGAAAACAAGCTCCTTAGGAGACCATTATATTATCAGAACCATCATAACCAAAAATCTTTCAATGCGTCTTTCAGGTTGATTTATCTCTTGCTGCTGATGTAATGATAAGCTACAAAACATGAAATGTGATGCAACATGGTTCACCCAATGAGCAGGCTGTAGGGCAGCCAGACTGCAAAGGAAATAGGTGAGGAATGCTTCAGGCACTTGGATAATGCTGGGAAAAAATTTGCTCCGTTTGGCACTATATGCATTTTGTTTCTCTTTCATTTTCTCAAGTAAGTGTCAGTTGAGAAAAGACAGGGACAAAAGAGATGTTTACTCATCCTCTTTTGGAATATTTCCTCTTCTTGGATTTAATATTTCTATTACTAGATAATAATATGTTTGGTTTCTTTACATTGTGTTCTACCGCCATATTAAAAGGTTCAGCACACTGAAGATTTTCATAAGGTGGTATGACTTGCAAGATGAGACCTTGGAAGGTCAGGGACCTGATGTGTGTTTAGGAAAATAAAAATCATTATAATAATAAGGCTTATACATCCATGGTGATGGAAAGCCATGGTCTAATGGCTTGGGCACTAAGTGAAAGAAGAAAATTATGCAGAACGAAGTGATGTGTCATTCTGATGTGGAGCTGAAACATGGGGCACGCACATGGATCTCAGCAGTGGGACGTGTTCTCAGATACAACTTAGTAGCTTAATTTTCTGTCTTTCTGTCTCCATTTTACTTCTTCTGTAAAACATGTGTTGGATGGAGTTACAGGCAGAGCTGGGACAGTGACAAAATTGTGTGGCTGCGGAATCCTGTTGTTTGGAATTATTTGGCTTTCCTGAAAACCTTCAGAATATTTTTTGTGCAATTAATACATTCTTTTAAGTCTGCCTGATTGCTGGACTCCAGAGGCAAGCACAAGAGGGTGAGTCAGTAATAAATAAGGGCCACTTATCTACATTTCTACATAAACACTGGTTACACTGCTTCTATGTCTCCTACTCAGAGACTTCATGGCTATCCCCAAACTCCTTGTTCAACCATTAAATAATACAGAACTTCTGGTTTCCCAAAACATTCTTTAGTAGAAAGAGTCTATTACTTTTCCTACTCCTTGAGCAAATACATTGGAGTCAGGTTGTTTGAATTTGGCTTATTTGTTTCAGAAAACTGGCCTATGACAAATTCAAGGCTACAAGTGATGCTAACAGCATCTCTACCCTGTTAAATTGTCCCAATGGTCAGCTACCTGTCTGCTAACAAACTACATCTCATTTCCAGCTAGAATTTTTCTAACCTACCTTTGTGGCGCTTCTGTGAGATGAAAGAGGCTCAGTAATGCCAGATAGATAATTATGGCCCCTAAAAAAATCATCCTGTTTTGCTAAATTCAGTAGGCTGACCTCTACAAATTCCTAATTATAAAGCATGGGTCCAGCCCTGTCTATATTTTGTCATTCTCTTTGAATTCCTTCCAGTTTTTAAACAGAATTTTGTAAAGTGTGGACACAGGGCCCAGTGGCAGGATTCCTGCAGCCGTTTTATCAACACTAACTTAGAATAGAAGGAAGTCCCATAACATCTGCCAGAGAGCTCACATGGGTGGTTAAACACTGCTTCTGCCATCCCAGACTTTTCACCACAAAATCAGCCTTTTTTGTGTTGGTTGGCATTACCTCATTGCAACTTTACCCAGGTAGGAACAGTGACCTAAAATGCACAGTGAAGGAGAATGAAACTCTTACTTTCTGATGCTAGGGCACCTGTCTTTATCCTACTACAACCAAAACCAGCACATTTCTGAGCCTCAGGAATTCATGTCAATTATTGCTCCCACAAGACCTTATAGCAGCCTTTCAGTACTGAAAGGGAGTCTACAAGAAAGCTGGAGAGGGACTTTTTAGAAGGGGATGTAGTGATAGGATGAGGGGTAATGCCTTCAAACTGGAAGAGGGTAGATTTAGATTAGATCTCAGGAAGAAAATTTTCACTATGAGGGCGGTGAGACACTGGAACAGGTTTCCCAGAGAAGTTGTGGAGGCTCCATCCCTGGAAGTGTTCAAGGCCAGGCTGGATGGGGCTTTGAGCAACCTGGTCTAGTGGGAGGTGTCCCTGCCCATGGCAGGAGGGTTGGAACTAGATGATCTTTATGGTCCCTTTCAACCTAAATCATTCTATGATTCTATAATTAGTCCAATGATTTGGAAAATTTTCTGTAGTATCAAACTATATTTTGTCCCAACATTATCAGGCATTAGATTTTAATGAAAAATTGTGCACCCTGTCCATTTTCTACTGCTCCAGCCCACTATGATGCGATTATTACTTTTGTTAAACTGATGACGGCATGTACAGTTACACTAAAGCAGTATGGCTGCCAGTTACTGATAGGAGATTATGCCTTTTCTTGCATATTAAATGACCCAAGAGAACATTACTTAGCACTGCAATTCAGCAACTTAAGCTGAATGCTTTTCCCAGCATTGTTTTGGTTTTGACCAACTTGCACTGTCCCAAATACTCCTCTAGCATGGGCCAAGGATCACTCTCAACAGGCAACTTCCACGCAGCCAGCATCTCTTGGAGGGTAAGGGAGATAAATGTTATGAACACAGGCCTTAGTGCCAGAAAGCACTCACTGGTATGTTTACTGGACTAAGGCAGAGAAAGCCATCGTGTCTAAGAAAAAGCAAGACTGACTTTGCAACAGAACAGAATATTTTAGAGACAACATGTCTCTGCATAAATCTTTTAGCTTATAAATTAGTCATAAGGATAAGATAACATCTCTTTAAATAGTTTGTGAGCCCTCCAGTGGTGCAGTCTGTGTTCTGCATTGTGGATGCCAGCCAAAACCCACCAAAGAAGCAGTGTGTACAAAACTAAGCCTGGCATGTTGTTGTTTATTGAGCAATTATGGCTTTTTGAGATCAGTCCGTGAGACACGGTTCCTCTATACAGCTATTGCTGCAAAGAGGAGCAAGAGAAAAAAAATCTCGCAGCCTTGTTTCATCTGGCTTCGCAACAGAGAGTTTCAGGCCCTGGATCTGCAACCACGTTGTATACAGAAAGTCTGAATTCAGTTGCCAGGATCAGACAGAGCAGGGCAAATCCTTCCTGGCATGCTTGGCATCTGGATGTGGAGCATCATTTGTCCACAAACAGCATTTACCACCAAAGCTCTGATCCTTTATTCCTCCTTTCTGCACCCATCATCTCAGCTGAAACACTATGCCACCGGCTCATCTCAAAGCCAGGGGTGAGGGAAGTAAATCCCATACTGCTGCTGCTTCTGCCAGCAAATAAAAGGAGGCATAAAGCAGAAATCCTGAGAGATGGAAGAGAAATTTAAAGATTCTTTTTATGGTAGAAACTGATGAGGAAAAGACTTGGGGGGCGGGGGTAGGGGTGTGGGGAAGAAAGAGTGCAAAGCAACTGCCATGATTGCTGTGCTTGGAGTCAGGGTGGACCAGTCTTTCCCCTGGAGGGTCTGTTTGAATTTCTCTTGTCTCAAAGCATCTTAGATAGAGGATTCCCACTGCTACAGCCGATGGCAGAGAAGCAAGAGGAGGTTTCAGAAAATGGCTGGTAACTTGACTCTTTCCTGACTCCTAGAAAGACTCTGTAGACATAGGCTCCATCCAGAGATTGCTCTGTTAACTTCTCTAAACAGCCCATACATTTAAAAAACAAAATACTGTCATTCCACATTGAGCAGGTTAGTGCAAGTCTGCCAAGTACTGTTGATTCCCTCCTAGTTATGCTTTTAAGAAAATGTATTTGCTAAAAATATTGGAAATAAATGAAAATATGCTCTCCTCACCCCCTTGGATTTATCTTAGGCTAAGGGAATATTATTTAGGAAGACCCATGTTGAAATATTGGCAGCACACCATTGGCTTCTTCTGCTGGTGCCAAAGACGTATGATCCGCATGCCTCACATGTTGGCAAGGAGCATCAGCGCAAAACATCTGGACAACATGCTTCACCTTCAGGACTGCCACAGAAGAAACCCCAAAATATCTCCAGTAGCAGGTCATGAACAGAGGCAAGAGATCACCCCCTTCCCTCTGGGGTCAGACAGGTGAGTGGCTGCTGTTAGAGCAGCGGTTTCCCTCTGCATCCCACGTTGTCCAGCTCGAACAGGCCATGAGACTGAACGCAGCTGGATGACGGGCGAGGACATCACGCTACAGGCAGCGATACCACGGGCACCCCCTGCTTTCCTTCCCTGGGCCATCGGAGGAGTGAGGCAGTCCTCGATTCACACCTCCCTCACGCACTGACGGAGGGGATCGACCTCAGGAGCTGGAGGGAGCCGCAGCTCGGCAGAGGCAGGTGCCAAGTTCTGCTGGTTTGAATCTCACCAAGGGCTCAGCTCAGCTGGCACCTCCCAGCCATCTCCTTAAAAGTGTTGACAGCGGTTCTAGTAGCACTCAGGAAGGCCCCAGGAGAAGTTACAATGTGCTGAAAGACAGGCAAGCTACGCTCCCGCTGCTATCTTTAGCCTGGCTTCCTAGGAAGATCACACTGTCTGTCTGTCCGTCTTTCTGCCAGGCTGTCCATTTGCCTGTCATTATCCTCTCCTCCCCCTACGCCCTCAGTAATTTTTTAACCCATTGCCCAATTTCAACCAAAATTGACAGACAACTGAAAGCTCCTAAGATCTCAGGCATTTCATGAAAACCAGCTGTTGAGTAGAAGAGAAAGACCAAAATAAGGGTTGTTGCAGTGAGCTAAATAGCTTTCTCTTCTGCTTTGGGTTCCAGATGGCTAAATCAGCTCAGATGTACTGGCCAGACAGATGGCATGTGTAGACACAACACATGCTGCTGCTTCTCATCAGTAATGAGGGAACACGGAAGAGAGCTAGAGTTTTAGGACTTGGCATAGAAGATGCAGGAGAGACAGACCCATTCTATTTTGCATGGTCACACTTTACCGGTTGTGTCCAAGAGGGATTGACTTTCACTATCTTGCACTCCACCTTTATGTTGGATGGTTACAGTTTTTAATATCACCCACAGTCAGCACATGCCAGGTTGACCTCTCATTGTCCGGTAACCCAGAGACGGACAAGAGCAAGCCTAGGTTTGGTCTTGCAGAATGTTGTTATGGGGTCATTACTTTCCATTTTCCCTTTGAGGCTTTGTCACTCACAAGGGATGGGACCAGTAAAAATTGTGTCAGTAAGGTGTGCAGTCGAAAACAAGGCCATATATATACACACACACACACACACACACAGAGATAAGAATGATAAACCACAACTTCCTGCATTACTGTTCTTTATACACAATCCCTAGAGGCATGCACTGTGACACAGACCCAGCTTTCATGGTACCTGTTATTATCAGTGGGACCCCAACATTTGCTAACAGCAGCGGGATGGGCCAGTCAGGGACTTTCTGTCTCATTTCAGGTTCTCAGGAATGTGGCTCTAGTAGGTTATTTCCCAAAACCAAGGGGATTTTGTTCCACTCGCTCCAATTTTCCCCTGTACTCAACTGCCCTCCTGTCTACTGTTTCCTTCCCTTGGATTTATCATCCTTTCTTCTTGGCCAACACCTTCTAGTGTCTCTCATCTGAACTAACCTTCTGTGCATTGTCCATGCCCAGGATCTTTGTTCATCTCTCCTGCAGTTCCCTATCCCTTGTACACCCATAGAAGGAGTACTGACCTCTTCTTTCAAAGCTGTTGGTAAACAGTACGTGCCTGCACACGCAGGAAAGAACATATATTAGATATTATGCAGTGATACGAATGAATACTCCAGCTCTTTGTACCTCATATTGCAGGTGGTTCACAGATTGACATTTTAATGAACACCGATCACGCTAAGGATAATAATAATCAGCATTATCTCAGAGTTATACATAGCAGTTAGCTTTAGCTGGGAGCACTGAGAAGTGATGGTTTTTAGCAGCTGAATGACAGGAGAGTGTCTGTGACCTGTTTACACGATAAGCCTAAGAATAGCACAACTTTATAGGAAGTCACTGAAATATCCAACAAAATGCGAATGAAAAAAAGCTTTGGACAGGGGAATCAAATAATTTCAAGAGTTGTCTTATGATTGTGTTATGGCTTGTATTACAAAGTTCTTCCATTCCACCACTCAAGTTTCTCAGTGTCCGTTTAAAGAGGCTTCAACGGAAACGTTACTAAAACACTGTTGTTGTCACGGTCTCTCTGTCATCAGAAGAATAATGTAACACAGGCTTCCTGCATTACTTTAACTGTACAGACATAGGGTTTGAGGTTTTTCTAACTTTAAAAATATACTTGTGGCTACCTTGATAACCACAGACAAACAAACAACCAATCAGCCTACCACAGTGAAAAACCAAACTGGAGCGACTCAGATGTTGCACATACAGGAAATGGGTAGAACTGGCACATTGTCTTTACGCAAGGTGAAAACAGCTACCTTGATTGCTCAGAGAAACCTTTTGACTATTCCTTGTTCATCTCTTCCCTTGATTACAGTAATCTCATCCTGTGGTCACCCCCATTTCTCCTTTCAAGCTAACCCAAATGTGCAACTTTTGAGTCTCTTCATCCATTTCCTACGGCTTTGTCTCCTACGTCTTTGTTGTTTCCATTGAGCTTTGAGATTGTTTTCACCATGCTTGCTAAGCTTGGATGTGGAAGTGGGGTAGACACTCTGTTTAGATAGCAGGACTCCATTGATGTGGAAGTGCCTCAGAGACCTGTTCATAACTGCTTGCAGTAGCAGAACTGCTCACAGTAGCAGTCCATCAGAGCCAGACACTTGTGATGACGTGTTGCATCCATTCAGTGAGCTCAGTGCTATTAACAGTCTTACAATATCCCAGCAGATGAGGAAGGGTTTTGTCGAACTATGTCCCTTTGAGTTTGCTCTGGGAAACCAAGAATGACTCTTGGACTGCAAAGAGTGAAAAGCTATAGATTCCCACAGAAAAAAAAAAAAAAAATCCTGGATGCTCTAGAGCAGCTGTGTGTGCAC
Organism: Chionis minor; assembly: GCA_013398295.1. Lineage (NCBI taxonomy): Eukaryota > Metazoa > Chordata > Aves > Charadriiformes > Chionidae > Chionis > Chionis minor. The sequence continues at coordinate 203,178 of VZSF01002463.1, forward strand.
AAATCATGCAACTCACAGCTTTGTCAGGAACCCAGGCTGAGAGAGCATTTTCTACTCACAATAGCAATCCAGCTGTGCTTGAAGAGCTATGGAAGAAGCAGCAGAAGTGAAGAAACCTTAGAAAAACTGTGAGAAAGATGAGCAAAGAGATTGTTTCACTAACTTCCTCTTCCCCATAGGGGCCAGGAGAAATAAAGCAATGCAAGGTAGACATTTCGTAGTGGAACTAAACAGCATAAAGACAAGGAATACTAAGGAGAACCACTAAGTTTCACTGCAAAATTTTCCATGTAACACATGCAGACACCATTCCTTGGTGTTTTAAGAAAGGGCTGCTTGCCAAGACTTCAAGCAAAACCTGCAGTTCTTCCACAAGGACCCGTTATTAGCTCCTTCCTCCAGGGAGGAATTTATTTGCTGTTGACTGGAAGCTGGTTTGACATTTCAGCCTCTCCTCTTCCACTGACTCCGAAAGGCCTGGCACACAAGGAGAATGAGGCCTGCTCGTTAGATGGCTCCTTCTGCACCCTGTGAGCAGGTAGGACTTCACCCATTGCATGGCTGGGTGCCTTCTGGAAAATAAGTGGTTCTCATAATCTTTTTTCATCATTCCCACTTTGGAATAGACTGTGTCTTCCTGTGCCTGAAATGATTTCCCTTTCCTCCTTCAAATTCCTCCTTATGTCTCATTTTTCATGTGCTTTCCTATGATAGTCTCCCCTAGGAAGCTGTTTTGTCCCATCTCTGCCTTGATCTTTAAGCACTTAGAGGTAGCCAGCTAAATAGAGCAAATGCCTCACTGGGATCCAGCCTGTTCCCACGTGCTGGAATGGCGCCACAAACACCTGTGGTACTTTCTAAATAATACAACAGCAGGAGACAATGCAGTCCCAGGCCTGATTCTTGGCTGCATGCAGATCCCTATTTATTCTGTGGTGTGTGAAAGGGCCCTAACATGAGAGTAATTACAGTTTATATCCACTTTCACATGCAGAAGACTGAAGTCAGCCATCAAGGAAAGGAGACCTATATCCCCAGTGCCCTTAGAATTACAAAAAAATCATTTCAGCGTCCTTAGAAATGACAGGTTAGAATAAGGTAGGCTTTAAAATGTACGATCTCTTCAGCCATTACTGGCACTAATAAAACTAATCTGTGAAACCAGATGCGGTGACAGTGGCGTGGCGTTGTGCACCTCCGCCTGAGCTTCTCCACACCACAGGCTACACAATCACACACCAAGCTGGTCTCACGTATAAGCCAGGGAAGTGCAGCTAATCTAGGGCATCCTTTAGGAGAACATCTTGATTTAAAGGTTTTAACTGATGGAGAGTCCTCATTGGCCCTTGGCAAGTTAGTCTCATTGGCTTTCTCTCCCACATTAGACACCAACACACGACAGGCCTACTCATCCTTCAGAATTGCCTGCATCTCCCCATGGCCCACAGAGGGATGCTTGACTTGGACTAGACACTTAACATTTGGGCAATTAATGCAGCTGAGATGAATCCCACCATGCTGTCTCTGACTGAGATCTCTCTTTGCTTCTGTAATCTGGATTCATTCAGCCCTTTAAATGTTTTATTGCAAGAAAAGACCTGGTCATCTAATAATTTAAGTACCACATCTGTGAATAAACTTTCTAATGAGAGTAAATTGTTTAATTCTCTTAGGAAAAACAACAGGAAATTGTGCAATGTCACAAAATGAAGCAAAGACAGCCTGGAACCCTGCCCCTGTGCTCCTGAGGTGCCCCAAGATACTACAGACCAGCTCTAAGAAAGCAGATATGGTGAATCCCACTGACACGCTCTTCTGGCATGTCGCTTACCTTAATGTGATTGCATGCAAGTACTGCAAGTACATCTCTCCAGCTCAGCAGATAAATACCAAGCATGGATGGTAATTGCATATATACAGCTCTTCAGATATAAAAATACTACTTCCTTTACTGTAACCTTGACAGCATCTTACAGTGCCTTTTCAACACAAGCTGTCACACAGAAGGACTATCTGCTCCTAGGAATCATACCTTATTTTTGCCCTCTATCACAGCCGTTCGCTCAGTGATGGTCTGGATCGTGTTTCCTATGTTGCTGCCAGCTTTCAGGATGAAAGATCCTTCGGTATAAGAGCAAAAGCCATGCCTGAAGACAACAAAAAATTAAGTTTTATTGATTTGGTGATAGTCTGAAACATTCAACACATAAGACAAAACAATTCTTCTGGCCGCAGTGATCAGTCAGGGAAAATGCAGGTGATGTGATGACCAGGCAAGTAGTTACTCTTCATAAAATCTTGAGCTTTGGAGCCTCATGGCTGGATCCACTTCTACAGCCCCTCCTTGAATATTAGCTCTCTGAAGTCAGTGTTAACATTTAACCCACTGTGCCTAGGAGGTCAGCATTTACAATCTGAGCCTAATTATAGGGCTGTGGAAGACCAACATTCCATTTCCAGTGCTCCTGTTTTCAGCCATTCTCATGGGTCAAGCTTGGCTTCAAACAAGAGCTCATATTATTTTCAGGCTTAAATTCAAGATGAGTAATATTTGTTTCAAGATCTATTCCGTAATGCATTGGATGCTGTTTTACTATGTGCAGGTTCATTTTGTTATCATGAAAAACGATGTAAGTTCTCATTTCTGAATGTTTTCTTTAGTTCATTTTACAAAATAGCAAAATATCAATACTGGGGTTCAGTGATTCTAAGACACAGAGTAAAAATAACCGTAATCCTGCAAATTAGAAAAACAAAGTTAAACAAAACTATACCTAATTGCCAAAGGGATTTAAATGTTCGTGTAATCTGAAAAAAAATTGAAGTCATGTTAATGAATGGAAATTTCAGGGAAAAAATGTTTTTGCCTTACGCAACAAATTGGCTTGTAATGAGAACATTCAGGTGTGGTCATGGTAGAGCTAATTTGTTTCCCAAAGCCTAATTTGGTACACATGGAAATAAACACATTGGAATGCTTCTAAATGCTGTCTGTCCCTATTCTTCTTTGAGGTTATCTAGTCTTGCTTTTCATCCAAAATTTACTTGTTGCTTGTTCAATTCCAGCTTCAACAGTAGAGCTTAACCCTTCAGCAGGGTCAAGCTCTTTCAAATATGATATGTTCCTTTGATCTTCCATGAATTTGAAAGATAACGACTGTAGTATCTGTAATCAAATAGTTCTGATGTGTATATCAGTTGTTTGAAGAAATGACCTTTAAAGCCCGGTGACTGGATAAAGGCATGTGATGCAATCCTGACCGAAGAATGAGGTTCATTTCCCTTCAGCTAACTGTGCAGCTTGCTTAAACTTTGTGTTGTTTATAATACAAATGGTACACTAACTTTACACACTTGTTTTTAATTGCACAGCTTTGCATCAAACTGGCCAGTGTCTTAGCAGATATTACAGCTTAAAGAAATGATGATACATAAACTAACTTGGGCTGCAGTCTGCCCAAATTTCTTAACACGCACTGAGAGGCAAAATGAGCTGAAAAAACCAAAAAAAAAAGCAGGACATCATTGTTATTCATGCATGGAGAAATGACAAGGAGCAATGGCATGGCAAGAAAGCTATACCTACACAACCATTTACTTCCAGACTCTGGAAAAGCCAATTTCTAATACATGATTGTTGAGGCCAGGGTGGATGAAAGACAGCTGCATTAAGACGGTTAGTGCATTCAAATGGGAAAAAATGGCTAAAAATTGTTCAGAAAGGTAGATGCCATTTACTTTGCACATTTAATGCTTTAAGAAGTCTGGTTTTGCTACAAGATTAGAACACAGAAGAAATTATAATGTTGGTAAGCCAATAACATTTCCTTGCCATGGCAGATATCAGAACTCATTTCATGATGCCAGTACTATAGGCGCACAGACAGTATCAAAGGCACGTCCTTGTGACTGGATATTTGGACAAAATCGGTATAGGAAGACAGAGAGCCCAAAATCTCATTTCATCCATACTAAAAAGTAAGTTTTAATATTTTTTTTCCTTTCCTCACAGAATGAATTTATGGGTTTTTTTACAATGTGGGAAATTTGTGCTCTTTACTATAAGAGAGAGACACATATTCTGGTAAAGGAGAGAAAGAAGGTACAATGCACTTCTTGTGTATCTCTGAACACCATCTCCAATCTCCTTTCTTGCAGGTCTGTAGCCTCCAGGCTTAGTTCTTATTATACTCTTCCTCATAATTCCTTGAAAAAGACTATATATATTTAAGTTGCAATGTCTTAGGGATGAAGACAGTGTTATGTCTTTGTTGATGCTTAGCACAATGGGGTGCTGATTACTCGTTAATATCATAATACAAGCCACCATCATAATTACAATAACATCACAATAACAAGAAAAACATATGTAAAACACTAGGTGAAATATTAGCCTTGGAGGCACATATGTGAACTCTGCTGACTTCACATACCATACTATCTCCAAACTGCCAATTACAATGTTAATGAAATTATAGTAGAAAATCGAATACACTTAATAGCTGTTGTGAATGGTTTTAATGAAAAAGGAGTCACAATCAAGCTGAGAATACATTATCCAACAGCCCACGGCACACAGCGGGAGATGCAAGTACTGTCGGACACGCCACTTCAGCTCCACGGTCTGCTGGATCAGCAAACGTTTACAAACCAGTTGCAGCGCGGCTGCCTGGCAAAGTCTCGGACAAGACTCAGAGTCATCCCTTTGGATGCAGAACCAGATGCTTTCTCTCCTCAGCTGCCAAATGCGCTCACTTTAACCTCAAATACACTAAAACAGCTTAGGGACACGAGCCACCTACAGTCTCCTGGGCTGGTTACTGGGGTTAGGACTCGGCCATCCTTCCTCTTGCTGCTGCCAGCGGTGCCGCCTGAAGCCAGTGCTTAAGCCAACAGCATCGGGTAGAGATAGGGAAGGGACAAGCGGGAGTAATTAAGATTCCTGCCTCCTAACCTTACTTCAGCTTCGAACAACAGACAATTTGTAACTGAAAGAGAAAAGGCTCCACTGAACTGAGATGTAGTCATCAAACCAAATGTTTGTGTTAAGTACAGATGCTTGGAAAGAAAGAGAAAAAAATGAAAATATAAAAATTTGCTCTGGCTGGGACCAAAATACACAGTCGTCTTCACATTAATTCAATTGATGTTTTGTTGAGTGTGGCCTCAGATAACATTAGCTACATATTTTTATGTTTTGCAAAGAAATTACATGTTACTCCAAACTACCCACTCAATAAAATAGCAAGGGTATCCTATTTGTAGCAAGAACTGCCTGCCTTTGCAGGGAAATCCTGCTGAATTTTGGATATCTGAATCTTCCTCCAGATATCTCCGGAGCGCATGAATTCCTGAAATGTTTTGTTGTGGGATGAGCCTCATTGCTTTGCATCTTCAGGAAAGCTTACAGCAGGGTTACCACCAGGTTAATGAAAAAGCACACAGTGTGCGCAGAGACTGATAAACAAGCTAATGTCTGCCAGCACATTTCTAAGCACTTCTTACACCTGTTTCCCTGCAGATCCTTTCACGTCCCTACTTTGTGGGTGCAACTGTGCATGTGTAGACACCCTATATAATCAGTGCTAAGGTGGAGGGGGTGTGGGGGGTGTACAAATGTATGTTTGTAAACATTAGGTGCTCTCAGAGCAAGGTGATCAGACACTGCTGCCTTAGCCGAGTGCTGGGAGGAGCAGAGCCATCAGGTTTCTCACCCCCTAAGTGTTTTTTCCCGTGTGCTTGCGTGCGTGCTCGCATGCGCGTTGCCTGTGTGCACGCACCCACACCCGCACGCGCCGGCACGCTTCATCCTTTGAGTCACCAGCCTGAGAAACAGGCTACTGCTTTGCAAAAACAGATGACAACACTTCTCCTCCGGGTTTCCAGAGAAGCCCAGCACGGTGGGAAGGAGGGGTGGGAGCGGATCTGCAGGGGCTGGGGTCCGGGGAAGTCGGCTGCCCGCAGCGCAGGGCGAGCTCTGCCGGCAGACCTGCTCGCCGCCCTTCGCTTTGGCAATGTACACATCTTTGGAAAGGCTGAGGGGAGGTTTATGCAACCAGAGGTAAGTTCAGCTTTATAAAAAGTCTGTGATGTGCGGAGCTGGCACCGGTGGGGGCCCTAGAGAAGTGGCCTGGGGGAGGGGAGCCAGCCTACTTCTCAAGAATACATCAAGCCCTTGAGGAAGCAGAGTGTGCCATGTTTGAAGATGCAAAGATAATCACAGTGCTGGGAACCGTCTTGTGTAGCGGAGGAAGCCAAACAACAAGAGGAAAGCAGCATATGCTCCTGATTTCGCACAGGAAGCTAGCAGCACCTCCTGCCAAAGTGAGATAAGAAAACTCCCATGGCCTATTCTGGACAAGGCCATGGTTATCAACCTTAGCTTCACACTGTCCTCACTCTGCTCCGCAGCCCGCTCCCTTTCCTAATGAGTTTCAGAGCCCTCACCTCTATTAGCATACAGCATGCCAAGCACAATAGCGTGGTATATTTATAACTATCGATGGGCAAAAGTTTCCAGGGTAAGAGTGTACTTCATGTCATCTTGATGTATTTCACTGAAACCAAACTACAAACCAGCTCCAAGCTAAAGTCCTACCTGTGAAACTACTGATCTCAGAAGGAATGTGGTTTTGCTGTCACCCCAGTGATTTATAGCAGAGCGTAGGAGCTGAGGTAAAGGATTTGTCTGCTTATTTGTAGGGCGGATTTGACTCTGTGTAACAGACAGTCTTAAGTGAAAGCCCTAGACTCAGCTTGTGTCCAGACATATCTTCTTTCCCATCCTGGAGACAGTTCTGCAATTTGCATTTCAAGTAGTACAGTGACAAATACCAGCAGAAGAGCCTCAGTCCCCATACCAGTTGCAAAAATACTCATCTTCTGTCTTCTCATCGTCTCAGCTCCTCCCTCCCAAAGTCTCCCATGTGACGCCAGAGGCCATTGCAATCTTTCCCTCCCGTAACATCCCATCCAATTCTCAAAGCATTCCCCTTGGCAAAGCCATTGGCAGCCTCAATCACGCCCTTGTTTACTGAAGTCGTATTTGGCAATTGCACCAGTACTAGGAGCAAGAGGAAGCCATCCTGTCACTAATGGGGACCATTTTTGAGTATGATTAACGGCAGGCACAATATTTTTCTCAGCATCTATCCTTCTTTTAGGGTGGCAATCAGTTCCTAGCAGCATCGGGGAAATGCTATTACGAATTCAAGTTGGGCTGACTCACGTCTTTCAAGAGGTGCTGGTCATGACACTAACTTTAAGACAGGAACTCTGGAAATTCCTGTAATTGTAAAGAATATATAGGAACTGTTTTCCAGTTGGCAGTTATCAGAAAAGATCTGAATGACATGGGCCTCGCCTGCTCCGTGCCTTGGTGTTCAGCACTGTGCAACTGGTAGTGTGGGGCTGGCGTAGCCATGTGTCCTGGGGAATATTGAGTCAATTTGAGGCAGGAAACAGAGAAGGAAAATAGTAGCAGGGAGCATGCACAGGTTGTGAAACGTGCTTAATGGGGGTGGAGGGGGAGAATGTGTGCTGGCCCCCCGCCAGCATGCTCCACGAGCTTTGGCTGTAACATTATAATGGACTTGTCTATTAAGGAGCGATGATCCAAGCATTCCCACAATAATCAGGTAGAGGTTGAAATGCTGGACCCACCACATTTGGTGGCAAAGCTACAGCCAGCTGGGAGTTCATCCCAAGCACCCTCCCCAGTACACACACACACGGAGTACGTGGGCTAGAGGGGCTAGGAGGAAATCTTCTACAGACAGCAGGAGCTGGACACAGTTAACATCATATATTGTAGTTTGCTAATTTATATTTAGGAGCTTAGCAAGGAATGCCAAACAAGCCATCCTGGTGAGAGTAGTGCAGGTTCCTCCTCTGCATGTTTCATTCTTCAGCCCTTTGCCTCTCTGTCACTGGTCCCTACTGCTGCCCACTGCAGTGTCAACACTTGCCCATCAAGAGCAGATGGGGTAGCACCAGCCCGTCTCACTTCAGACATGCTTAAGACTCCCAGAGAGAAGCAACTCTCCGTCGCCACTCCTCAGCCTCTGTCTTCAGAACAGGAGCAACTTGTGGCCAAGGACACTACTAGCTGTGCTGATAAGCTATTCACTGCTGAGCTGCAGGGTGGTTGGAGGTTTTCTCAGTGGCCTCAATGCGTGAGGCTGGGTTGGAGCCCTGGTGCACTGCACAGTTTCCAGAGGGGTGTTTGAGTTATTTGCTGTTTTGTAGGATGCTCTGTGTCCCCCATTGAGGGGGATACTTAGAGGGAAAGCACATTCTCTAGGGGAGAGCCCTGATGTCCTGAATGCCTCATCCTCCTGGGGAGCATCTTTCAAAATGGTAGGGTATATGACATTCGTGGTCTTGTTGCATATCACCATGGCTCTATGGAAGAAGAAAGTATTTGACAGCTGCACACTGCCTTTCCTGCTATTATCTACATGCAACCAGATAAACAGATAGTGTTTCCCTTTACAGTCATCCTTTCCTGAACTACTCCAGTATGCTACCACAGAAAGCTGATTGATCTTCTGAACCATCTCAAAAGAAGCAGTAAGTTCAACAGCAGTCTAACCTATCTCACCTTTCAACCCTTCATCAGCCCATGCTTCCATTTCAACAGAATTTTTTTTTAAAAAAAATCACTTCTACATCTGCACACCTTAGCACTCTGCAACACCAACTATTCACAACAAAAAATGCAAGTAACAGAGGGTGAGGGTCACCAAAACCCACATTTTGCTTCCAACTTCTTTGCCGCTACTTGAGAACCCTGGCCACTAGGGAACATAACAGAATTTAAAAGTAAATTTTGAGGTCTTTGCACATCCTGAGGTGACCTGAAAATTTCTCACCTTGAATTTCTTATCAGACAATTATATTTTGTTTCTTGACCCTCAATTTCCTGCTTCATACTGCTTAGAATTCTTCATGGACACAGAATACCACCATATTCCAGCTAATCCTTCCTTCCTTCCTTCTTGTCCGCCTCCTTTCCCTCCTTTGCTAGACTGTAATCACTCTCATCTCCCATGCGGTCACTGTGACTCAGCCTCCACTTTCTCTCTCTGAGAGCACCAAACATTCTCCACAGAGGAGCTAAATGTCAGCTAGAACTACAGAATTATCACTCAAAGCATGAGGTTTTCACAAGCACCTATAATTTCTTGATGGGGAAAACGTGTTTGATTTTAATAGTCTCTGTTGTGCTGAAAGGAAAAGATGTTTTCTGATTTGGTTGAGCAGCCAGAAACCTAAAGAGAAAGACCATGAAACCTTTGCATACAATGCCCATGCTTAGTCTCTGGTTCTTCTATTTCCAAAGAAGTTCCCTGTATATAAAGTCCAAAATACTATTCAGACCCTTCTGGCATAAGTTATATTTCATGCAGAAGTCACTCCTAACAGCTCACTTGATTTCTAGGCATAACCTCACATCTATAACCTTTATCACTTTTCTCTTTATAATACTGAAATTCCCTTCCTTTTCCTTGCTGTCCTGAGTCCTCTTCGCCTTAGAAAGGAGTGAGTCTTTACTAACCTATTTACACAGTCCTTAATACTCCCTGTCTTGCTGACAAGCAGGAAGCACAACTAACACCTTTTCCATTTTCCAACGATCAGCAGAGGAGATGAAAGGCCTGTTGCTGCATTGAGGTTGTGTTTCTCATGATGGTTTGTTTTCAGCTTCACTGCACGTAGGGGTCTGAGAGCAACTCTGGGCTGACTGGAGAGAGTGACTGGAAGTGCAGGCAGAAAACAAGGAAGGGATGAGAAAGAATGGAGGGAAACATTTTTAAGGAGAAAGGGGAGTTGATTAGAGGGAAAACAGGAAGAGAAAATACTGACAGACGTGGATATAAGACCAAGGATCCATCTTACCCCATATCCTGTCTCAACAATGACCAAAAGCAGATGGTTGGGATGAGTAAGAGCAGCACTAACTTCAGATACTTCCTCCTAATACTCCCCCAGTCACCAATTATTAGCAGCTCAAGAGCTTCCCGCAATGGAGGCCATTTCTACACTTCAGTGGATTTCTCTTCCAAGACTGTGCAAACTTTTAAAACCCCCAAAATCCTCTGGCAAGGAGTTTCACAGATCTGCTACCCACTACAAGAAGAGCCATCTCCTTTTTTCGTTCCAAATTGCACTCATCCTGGCTTCAGTTAATGGCCCCTACTTCTTGAACTCGAAAAGACATACACAACTGATCCTCAGGCATCTGTGTCCTTCACAAGTATATAGATTTCTATCGTGCAGCCCCCCAAATCACCTCTTTTTTGGGCAGCAGAGCCCTGACCTCCCTCCTTACTGGTCTGTCCCACATTCCTCTCATTCCCTGAAATTCCTTTGATCTTTTTTGTTGCCCCTCCTGGTGTGCATCCCAGTTTGGCTGCATCCTTTGAGATGAAAGGATAAGAAATGCTCATAGTATAAAAGATGTCAGAAATGTATGGATTTATGTGGAGTTATCATGGTGTTCTCTACTTTGTTCTTTATTTCTTCCCTGGTAATTCCCAACACTTGATTTGCCTTTTGAGCTGCTCATGATTGTAATTGCTTTCACAAACCCATGTGCCACAGCACTCAGATCTCTCTTTGTGGCAGTAATGATCAGCCAGCAGCCTTTTTACGCATACAGCCTTTTTACATTTACATTTTACCTGTAAAAGTCAAATTATTTTTTCCTATGCACATCACGCACATTTATCTTCAGTGAATTTCATCTGCCACTTTATCACTCAGATACCCAGATTCATATAGTTCTGCTTTTCTTCGCAATCAGCCCTCATCCTTACAAATCTGAATAACTTAATATCATCAGCAAACTCTGTCACCTTTTCCAGGTTATTTCTGAACATGTTGACAAGTACAGACCCCAGCACCAGCTCCTGAAAAGCTTCACTGGTCGCCTCCCTGCGCTGCAAGAACTGGCTGTTCCCTCTTAACCCCTGGTTTCTATTTTTTTTAACAGAATATTTTTTTCTGAGCATGATCTTACCTCATACGCCGTGTCTGTTCAAAGCCTTCTGCAAAGGCTTTTTGAAAGGCGTACATGTAAAAGGAAAAAGGATGCTAACTAAGGTTTGTATATTTTTGTAAAAGGTGTACTCAGTCCAGTAACAGTACTCCATTCATAATCACTCCTAAGCACACACAGAGTTTGACCCGGTGCCTTCCTTTGGGCAAGAGCCCCTGCTAGTGCAGGAGCAGGTTTCTGGCTTTGAGCTGGGGCGTCCCACTGGCTTGGACACTGCCAGCATGCGGGGCCTCGCTGACAACGTGCAGTCCCCACGTACAGCCTGTCACACGCTTCGGTCTCTATGGGCTGGGCCACAGTGAGGAAAAGACCAAGCAATAATGACCCACCCTCCGCATGACCCTTACGTGTTCTTCCTTAAGACTGGATGTCAGACTGTCCTTAGTAAAGCCAAGAGGCTACCCTGTGAAGGAAACAAGAGGACAAAAGTAACTTGCAGGGGGGAGAAAGAAAAAAAGAAAAAAAAGGGAACAGCAAGTAAAAAAAAAAAAAGTAGGAGACCAAGCGTTGAAAGTATAATACTAAGGAGAGCACTCCTGACCATCCGGGTGTTACTGTAGTCCTTATGTTTTAAGCTTGATTGATGACCAACTAAAAAAAAAATTACTTGGGCACCATAATGCCCAAAATTGCTTTAAAATATTTTGGAGACAGACTCGGAACACTTTGATTTAAGTGATTTGAAAACTAGCAATACTGAAATTTGAAAGCTTAAGTTTCTGGTTCAGCTAAGCCCCATAGCGAAACTGTTTACAGCTTGCAGAATAAATTCATCAGCGCGTCCACTGTGTTACCCTGAGGACAGAGTGGGGCAAACTGTACTCAGTATACAGCATATATTGGTCAACCTTATCCATCCATATGTATATGTGAGGTCTGGTTCATGTGGCATTTTGTGAGTAAAATATTAAAAAATATTTTAAAAATTCCAAAATACTGACTGAGGACAAGGATACAGATCTAATAGCTCTTTTCAGAAGACAGAAGGTAGTCACAAGCACACATTGACTTTTGGCTCACAGTGCAAGTGCAGAATGAGATGCTCCAGCCCATTGCTTGTTCAGGCTGAAGTAGATCAGATGCTATTTCACTTCTCTCTTTCTTTTGGCTTCAAATACTCTGCAAGTCCACACTACTGCAATGTATGCTCATGTCTGTTTCTCTAGTCTTTTGAAAGATATGTGAAAAACACAGGGTCTGTCTTCTGCTAATGTATTTCCTCAGCCATAGCAAAATAAGGGAATAGCTAGCATAATTATTTTACGTACACATTTTATGTACTTTTATGTTACTAGATCATTGTAAGAAGATTTTCTTATAGCAGAGAGTGGAAGGCACAAAGGCCACCAGCCAGATCCTCAGTCAGTGTGAATTTAGAGCCAAGGATCTGGCCACATGTCAAATCAAACAAAAAGCATTTTTGAACTACCTGTTTATTAATGGCATTTGACCTACTTTTACCAGCTCTAAGGACTCAGACTTCCCCTTCCCGAAAATAGAAGGTGGCATGGGGAACAAAAACAGTCGCTGTGGACAAACTAATGGGCATCAATGTTTGCAGACATCCACAATTAAATTTGGGTGGTTCAGTACATTTCTAATTAAGTGCAATTAACATTTGTTCGTTACTTGTTCATTTTACATACCTCACTGATGTTCCAAATCTGGTTTCCCCTGATAATCTATCCAAGCACATCCTAATGATTCCGCCTTTCAATCCCTTGTTAATATACTGACATAAACAATGCAGAAATGCAACTAGACTGCTGTGCACACGTGGCCTGTCTCCTCTTTCACTGAAGCTGGTGGGAGTCTGGCTATGCACTTTCATTATGGTAGTTTCAGGCTTTCTACATCTCTGCAGAAGTTTCGAGGAAAACCTCTAGTTTTCACCTCGCTGAGATCCACGACACACTCTATTCCTCCCTGTGAACTGCTGGAGAGATATTTCTGTAGAAAATCATCCATGTGACCCTACCTTTGCATTGCAGACAAGCCTCGAGGGGAGATAATATTCCCTTCTTATCCCTCTGTGTTAAATCAGTAGTGATTTCAAAGAGGACCCCCACACATCAGAGTGCTGCAAACGTCGCGGTTTCCCAAGATCAGCTCTTTGGCAGCAGCACCAGCTTAGGCATTTGCTGCACAGCCCCTGGTCTCTGCTGCCTGCTTCTGTCCTCAACTTCAGGTGTTCAGCCTCTTCATTCCCATTCACACCTTTTAGCTGGTTTTGACATCAAGAAGAGTTCATATCCTGACGCTACAGTCAAGGGAGCAGAGAATCAGGTACCAGTTTTTCCAATGACTTTGATTTTGTAGGCATCTCTACGATACTGTCATGTTTCTCTCTCCCTCATGCACACACACAGAGGAAAAAAAATAAAAGCCAAAAAAATGCAGGCTGATATAATGGCAGAATTGTATAATAATAATCTGATACTCAGTTTGAGGCTAAACAAGACTGGTAGTGCAAGGAGAGAGGGACGCAGTGGGGTGGTGGGAGAGTTGGAACAACCAAGGTGAAATGTCAGTGTTGCATCTGTTTGCAGCTTCTGGAGGGCTGACTGGTCAAACCTTGGCCAGAGCATGATGAAGCTCCCTCTGGAACTGCACACATGGAAATATCCAGAGAGAGAAACTTCCCTCAAATGACACTGCACAACCGCTGAGGAAACCAGTGCTTCCACTGAGCAATATCAATATCCCCGTGCCTTTCTTGGCAATCTCTGCCAGGTTAAGATAAACACAAGTCGCTGAAGAGATTCAGATGAAGAGCCGTTAGCATCAAGCACATTCCCAGCTTGAAGACACTCATTCTGCAGCCTCAGAGCTGGTGAGTTTTAGGTGTAGACCAGCTTGTCTGACTCCGGATTCCCTCAGCAATCCCTGCCGCCCACTGCCCCTCCACATGCTCCCACTGACAACCCAACCTGAGCCAAAACAAGGCCGGAAAGAACAACTCCGGAGTGGTAAGGAAGAGGCTACAGAGGCTGATGGACACTGCAGGAAAAGTGTCCCCTGGTACATCCACTGAGCAACCAGGGGCTGCCCAGTCGGGAGTGTACGTGTCTGCTACAGAGCAGCGGAGTCAGCTGGAGTACAATAGCATTGGAAAAGAAGTTTCTTGGTCATTTAAGAAAGATTACTCTTTATTTTTTTAATTGCATTTTATTTTAGCTCTCATTGCATCTTCTACTGCTGTTTGCCTGCCATCTCTGAATTTTCTAGCTCTGTTTAAGCTTTAAAAAATCCCAAGACAATTACTTTTTGCCCCAGACAGTTTTTCTTGACTAATCTATCTTTCCTTGCTGGGGTGAACACCAGAAGAGAATCTTTCCACCTATCCAGCTAGTTAGATAGCTAACTAACAAAAGGTTATTTAATGGCAATAGACTTCGTTTACGCAAAGAAATTCTAACAGAAAATAAAGAACAGGGAATTTTAGTTACGTTGGTCTCTGCACATTCCAAAAAGTCAAATTTGTTGAGCAATTGTACAGGTGGTTTTTGTTTTTTTTTTTTAATTTGCCATCAGAAAACTATGGAAACCATTCAATTGGCTGGCCTCCTGTTACCGGCCTGAATGGTGTAGAGTGAAGAGTGATGCAAACTGATTGTATTTATCACAAACCATTAAAATACATCTACATTTTATTTAAAAGCAATGGAAGCCACTGAGGTATTTCTAGATTTTTGAAACAGAAATACTGTCTAAAACAGAAATTGCAAGAAACAGCCAGATAACCTAATGGTTTCTATTAAGGACCCCATAGGCAACTGTCCTTCAGAAATAAAACCATCTAGTTTATGCCCTATGTGTCATTCCCCAGCTTGCAGTGATAGTACTCAAGTGATGTAAAGTTAAGCACACATTTAAGTCTTGACACAAACAGATCTGTGCATTGCAAGGTCTTTGCAGCAACAGCATCTATTTACTTGCCCAGTGGCACAGGACTCAGAAACTTGATAAGAATCCCTACTGCCATACACTGAATAATGGTAACCTGTAGTCGTTTATCAGCTTAAGGTACAAAGTACATTTCTGTGCAGAGAAATAGGCACTACTTCAGCACAAACACAGCAACATTTTAGCCTTGAAAACCTAATGTTGGGCAGGTAAACCCAAATAAATGTTATAATGGGAAAATAAGATACATTTTTGAGCTGTTGCACAAGGTACACGCACTTTAAGTCTGTTGTTTAGGCAAACCTCCCCTCACACAAAAAGGAAGGTACAGTGAAATAGGTGGGATTAAAGGGTTCTCCAGTTCTTTGGAGAGAACACCTGAACTGGCACAGACATCAGCTTGAGCAAGCCGTGCCAGCTGCTGAGGTAGTCCACTGCTTCTTTCATGGAGCAGGAGACAAAAATGTAATTATTCAGGTATTTCTGCATTTCTGTGATAGTTAATTAACATCGTATTATTCAAAGGGAGTCATTCCACTCCTCTTAGGCAAAGCCTTAAAAATGGTGTTCTCCAGACTACTTCTTCAATGAGCATTTAAAGGAGAAGGAAGGGGAGGGGGTTAAAGAGAATTGTCACAGAACAATTACGAAGGCAATTTGGAAGCAAGTCTGGAAACAACCTTGTAACAGAGCCAATAGCTGATTCAAATTGTTACATTTCTCCTTTGATCACCTGCTCAAACACACTTCTAATTAGCATTTGATTGAGTCGACAGTTTAGCACATTATTAAACACCTGCTTGCGGATATGAATTTCTGTGTCTGATGACGCGCTCTCCTGTGCTGTAGTGCAGAGCTGTGCGTGTTAACAGAAGGAAATATTTGACAATGGACTAGCACCACCCCAGCTCCCAAAGAAGAACCAACTATTTTATCAGTGCCTCACTGCGATTTCAATCCAGCATATACCTAGATGTATAAACACTTGAAAGAAACGAAAAGATTTAAAATTTTCATATATGCCTTTCACAGGGTTTCTTTCTTAAAAGATGTTGTGATTTCTTTTCTCTTACACCTTGCTCCTACAAGTAAAAATAAATCATTACTCGGAATTTTGCACCTTATCCTTTGAAGGTAACATCACCTGTCCTCCAAATGGAGAATTTCAGGTTGCACCTATTGCAGCAAAAGGAGAGATTGCTAGTGCCACCTCTTGGCGAGAAGGGCACAGAAAGCCACCCATTAGTATAATCCCAAAGCAAGACATAATTGGAAAACTATGTGTGCTTCTAGGAAGTGCTGACCACTCTTTCACTGATCACAAAGCAATTACAAGCACCCTTAATTTGAAATAAGATGTTTGTCCGGTTTAACTGAATAGGGACTCTTGTATCCCTGCAGTTAAGCATGTGCTTAAATGTTTGGCTGGATTGGCACTAAAACCCAATTCTATGAAACCGTTAAAGTTGTCAAATCCTACGTAAAACGATTAACTTCAACTGAAACTGAGAAAGTGTTTCCTAAACTTTTGTTAGATTTTTAAATGTCTTTGTTGTGCTGTGATCCGAATACCTTGCATATTTGAATAGTAGTTTAAAGCTAATGCCAATGCCATTGTGGAGGTTGAGTGTTAATCATTAAGATTGTGTCAGATTTCATGATTCACAAAGAGCTTTGGATAAATGAGTCAACACACAAACTTGTAATCGTAAGAAAGAGAGTTCAAAAGAAAGCTTAAATATAAAAGAGGATTAGTTAAGTGCCACATCAGCATCAAGTGAGCTTGTATGATGCCACTTACATTTTACCCTGTTGAAATATCATCTGGAAAATGCTGGGCACATTTGTCTTGCTGAACTGAATTTATGAATCAACGGATGATAAGAAAGATTTGACCTTCGTAATGGATTTCTGTTGAATTTCAAAAGAAGCCACACAGGGGAATGACTGTGCGTGGAGGAAAGCATGGAAATCGGCTCCATGAGGAAGTGTGTGAACTTTTCAAGACATCGTTTGCAAGGCCTCCTTCATAAAAATTAAAAAGCAATTATCGCCTCTGGATATTGCATGCATGAATAGTAGTGAACTGTAAATAAACCTAAGCAGCAACACAAAATAACAACTCTACCCTCCGTTTTCAAATAATGATGTGGAAAAAATTGCACTGTGCCTACATGTTTACTAAAAAAATACATTGATTGAAAGCATACAAACTCTACTAACTGAGCAACAGTCATGGCAAGCTTTATTCTTGTAAAAAAAATAAATATTTAAATGCAATAGTAAGGGAAGACATGCTAAATAGAAGTAAGGAAGCTGTCCTACCTTGTTTTAGAATGGTTTTGTCTACAGGGATACCACATCCATGTAATTTTAGGCTGAGGAATACCATACACCGTGCACGTCAGCACTTGTCTGCTGCTCAGTAAATACAGGTTGGGATCGGGGAATGATGACACGGCATTTTCGTATATCTGGGGTTTCACTGTGAAGCATAAAAATTGGAAAGCGATTAAAAGGAGCTCATTTCCAGTGTATTGCATGATCATGAAAATACTACATTCCCGCAGGGTGAGTAATAAGAAAAATCCCCAGGAGAACAAAAGAAAGCAGCAGGCCTGAGTCAAGTCAGATGAGTGGTTAGTAACACATTTAATTCATCAGAAGCAAGTATGTGCCCATGGAAGACAGAAACCTTTCTAATGAAAACCAGTGTCTGTCTTCTGATTCCAAGATGGGTCTGTCACCCCGCATATGGGGCTTGGATTTTGGTCCATGAAAATCAGTAAGAAAACCTGCAATGATTTAAACTGTGCATGATCAATGAAAATCTAGCTCAATGAAAATTTAGCATTTACATGTTCAGGAGAAGCATGGGAACATGCCACAAACTTACCATTTACTGTAAGAGTGACTGTATGATTCTTAGACAAATTCCACTGTCGTATGCTCAATATTATAGTATAGTTTCCAGCATCTTCCTCAGCAACATCCTTGATGATTAAGGAATAGTCTTTAGCCATGTACCGGGCACACTTTTCAGCAGCAGGTAGCCCATCTTTTAACCTGTTTAAAAGGATTCCAGAAATCAAAATTTTGAAAAATAGTGTTGCTTAAACTGCTTGCATTATTTCATTTCACAACATTTCTTGATCTTTGGGCAAGGATTGAATTTACAGTCTGAGATTATTTTTTTTTTTTTACCAAGGGTTTAGTCTTCCCTTACAAATAAGATTGCTGATATTTATAAAGCACTTTGGTAAATACCAGTCTATATATTGAAATTTATAAGGATCTGACAGGGCTATATAATATTTGAGAGTTGCTGAAAATTGCAACTCTGTCTCTGAAGATCCCAGTTTTCCATGCTTGTGCTGCCGTTTAGTCTAGAAGACAACCATTTTGGCTAAGAGTCATTCACACAAGTAAAGGTTGCATCATCCAGCACTGACCATTTCTTTATGACCTCAGAATACATCCTGGGACAAAGTATTACAGTAGCCTAAGCACAGCTGTGATTTTAGGAAGAGGAAGAGTAAGTAGATTAGATAAGCACTTAAGAATCAGATATCCTGCTATCAGGTGAGTGTTTTTAAAGATAACAGAAAATCAACATAGAAAGTACTAACTGTTGCTCACACACAGATTCCTGAAGCACAACATTTTTCTTCAAAGTCAAAAATACAGCGTAAAGCACATTTGGTAGGTTGCTGTATGAAGGTTGATATGATGTTAGAAGAACAGTGCAACAGAGTCTCATGCTGATGACAGACTTGATCAAAATGATTCACAAGTTTTAGTAAGTCTTTACAGAAAACTCTTATAGTAATTAGAGAAGCACTAAAAATCAGGTCTGAGGACTATGGATTCAGGCATTTCACTGTATCTGTATTTTACAGAACCACTGAAGAGCTGAGGCTGAAAGGGCCTCTGGAGATCAGCTAGTCCAACCCCCCTGGTCAAAGCAAGGTCAGCAGGTTGCCCAAGACCATTTTCAGTCTGGTTTTTAGTATCTCCAAGGATGGAGACTCCACAGCCTCTCTGGACTATTTGTTCCAATGTGTGACCAACCTCACAGTGATAAAAAATATTTTAAAAATTATTGTTTAAATGGATTTTTTCCTATTTCAGAAGTTTTGAATCTGTATGTGTGGTTAACAAGCTCAACCATTAAAGAAACACAAAATACCACATAAACAGTTAACATCAGCTCCACTTTTGGCCCTTAATTTTCCATGTGGAGCTATAAATGTAAGGGCTTTGTAAAACAAAACAAAATGTTTGGAGCAAAAGTAATTGCTGGCTGAGAGTAACATGAACTCTCACTGTTCATGTGTGTATGGTTTGTTTTCTTCATCAGTCTTGTCATAGGCCCTTTGTTAAAGTGTAATGAATTGAGCCAGAGCTACTTGTATTTAAAATGATTTAAACAAAAAGAAAAAAAATTGAGATCATGAATAGATAACATTGTTTTATATAAAAGTGGTTTGGGTTAATACAGAAAGCTGTTCAAAAGATTTCTTAGCGCAGCAGACGTGAGCCAAAGTCAACGCTCCAGTCACTGAAGTAGATCTACAACCTGCAGATTGCCACATAATAAAACCAATTTCCATTGCTTTTCTAGTAGTGCATGTCTGCATGACTCAACTCAGTCAGTTATTTTAATTAAAGCTGCCTTTTCTTTTTCCTCATGTGCAAAATGCAAGTTCCGGTCTCATATCATGGTCTGAGTAAAGTTGGACGCAACACTTCAGTCAAGATTGGTAGAGATATTTAGCTGTAGAGTGTCCATTGATTTCAACAGGAGACATACCTAACATATTTGAAGACCGGAGCTTTAAACTTTCCAGACCTCCTTTTTGCATTTACAAAATGGAGATAATGGTCTCATAGAATATTATTGTTAAAACCCAGGACCATCCTGAAACTGCCGACAAAACTCCACAACCATATTGTCTCCAGTTTGTTGCCATTTCAAGAGTCTTATTTGAATATTTTACCAAGACGCTATTTTTCATCTAAGAAGAGGTCCAGTGTGCATATGGAGAAGAAACTGTTGTCCTACCATATAACCTCTGGGGAGGGAAATGCCTTCACTTTTATTGACAAGCGATAGGATTTTCTTCCAGCTACAGCCTCCAGTGCAGTTTTTCTTCGACGTTTCAAATTAATGAACATTTTATCTTGAACAAAGAAAAAGAGTGCACCTATATTACTGATTTTCAACCTGAAAAAAAGATTTGTTCTACTAAAGAGAACAGAAATCCAAAAAAAAATTATCTTTAATAATTATGGCCTTCCCACATGGCAGCAGCAAGAACAAAACCCAACCTCCTAGAGAAAAGAATACCACAAATAAACAAGAAACTGAGATACAGTTCCCAGGCCGTGAATCTGCCTGGAAAAGATATGCTCTAGACAAAATTCATATGGCGCTTCAGTCAGAAAAAAAGGCATTGGTTTCAACACAAAAGAAATAAGGTGGTTCATGGTATGTGGGAAACTGAACTAGATGAGCAGATGGCCCCTCCACCACTAAAGGCCAAGAATCAATGAATGTTCCAAAAGAAAATATTCTGCCAGAGAAGACTGAAGGGATCTTCAGTGAAACAACAAAGAAAAAGGAGCAAACTTTCAGTATTGTTGATAAACAGCTGTTTCATCAAACAAACAAATCTTTATCACTTCTTTGGAACAATCTCAACCTGCTGGAATTTGTTCTTTTCCAGTTGTGCTGCCCGGTATTTCAAATTCTCTGGCAAGTTGATGGGTTTAACCAGAGGCAATAAAACAGAGTATTCATACAATATACTGCGAAAAATTTCCAATTGCACTTAAGCAAAATTGTCTCGGTGAATGAAAAATTGTTTGCGTGTCCTTTTGCGTGTACTTGCGGTGCAATATTTACTCACATTATGGACTGCCTAAGGATGTTGGATGTCTATAAACAAGTGGAATATTCAATCACGCTTGCCACATACATTGAAAAGAACATGCATGAGACAAATAAGTAGTTTAATTACAGAAGTCAGGTTATAGTTAAAGACACAACCCTGATTCTGTAAACCCTTATTCACACAGGTTCTTTTTAACATGGCTATCCCATAGATGCGGCTGCTTATGTGAGTAAGAGTTTACAGGATAGCTGCAACAGTTCCAGCTTCTCTGACTTTAATTTTAAGCTAAAACTCAGTTTGTTACAGCTTCAGGATTATCTGTTTAAGAATATAATAAGTGGATATTGTGATTCATCCTATGCTCCCAGATCCAAGGCTTAAATAGAGAAAATGGATGGAAATACTCTCTAAGAATACCAACATGGGGTGCTTAGTCCGCACTTCCAGATGAGAGAGAAAAGGCAGACCACTGAAAACATGGAACAAATCAATATTCTGAGCAGAAGACATCTGTTGTAGAAGACATCCATCAACCACTTGGTCTTTAAACCCAATGATGCTCCTAAGCTCCTGGATACTCCTAATTGTAACAAGATGCCACAAAGAAGGTAGAGTCCTCATGGATAAAAGTCCTAATTCAAATAAACTTGAAATAACACGAGAAATTTCCAGATCTCACAGAAGGCCCAGGCAGACAACAGGGAGCTTGTCTAAGCCTCCCACTGTAAAACCACATTCATGAATTGCAGTATCTTGTCCTTGTTTAATGTTTTTGAATGGTCTAACAGCTACCTGCTCTGTGTAGACCTAGTGTATCTATTTCTTCTTAATTTTTCATTGAAAACAATGAATAAGTACCATAGATGAGGAAGTGGGATCCCGTTTAAGTTCACCTTGTCTTTTTTTTTTGTTTCTTTGGGTTTTTTTCAAACTATAGTTTAACTGATTGCTTCTGCCAGAATAACCTGAGGATAGGGTCATCACAGTACTTAGCAGATCTAACTGAACGTGTCTACTGCCAACAATACAGAACAGTCATGGAAAAAAAAGTACATATTATCTGTCATCTCCCTCTTTCTCCTACCAATGATGAACTTGCTATAAATTAACTCCTACTTTATGTCAAGCTGTCTTATGACTGAACTTGGTACGCAAACATTCAGTATTCTACAAGTCTGCAACATCATATCTTACCGTAAACAATGACCGTTGTGTTAACAGCTTTGATTGAAGGCCCGCTCTTCACGTGGCAGGTATACTGGCCTTTATCAATATCGCGCACTTTGTCAACAACAAGGATGCTGTAAAAAATATTGGCTTCTGTATTCTTCTGGTCAATGCGCTGCGTTACAGAACCTCTCTTCCTTGCCTATAAAGGAAAAAATGAAGAAGAAAGAGCTTAATCAAACCAATTTTCATGATTATTAAGATTTTTATTTTACTGTACTGCCACCATACCTTAATAAAAAAATCCAGATCCCTCTATACAGCACAGACATGCAAAAGACACCTAGCGTTTCCACAGGGTCAACAATAAAAATTGTAAGTAACATTACATGGCAATTCATTTCTATCTTCAATAAAGCTGTAGTAGCATCCAAACTAGTTCTTTCCATATGAAGATCATCCTTGTGATCATGCCAACACACCTAGCCCCCCATTGCTCCATGTCCAGCAGTGCTTGTAAAAATTCCTAGAGCCACTGGCACATAGTTTGGTGCCTGGATTCAGTGTCCATAGGCAGCAGATGTATAGAAGAAGAGGGCATTAAGATAAGAAGGGGAGAATTCTGGAAACACTATAGACAGAAAAGGGACTAGATTTGGCAAGGGAATAACAGGGTGGAACTGGAGATAATGTGAGTCTGAGGAGTTATTTCCTGCAACTCCCCCTCAGCCTTTGGCCTCAAAGTTTATTTAACCCAGAACATCGCTGGTGTCTTATAAACACTGAGCACCCTTCAGTTACCATCCAAATAACAACAAAGTAGAATTTCACAAGTGCAGTGCTCAGCTAGGGCTTAGTAAGACAGAAATAAGCAATATATTTGGAGCATTTCTTGTTACTAAGTTGTTCATTTCTGAGGTGAAAAAATGCCAGGAAAAATGGCTACAGTATGCAAGAAATGATTGCATTAATCTTCCCTATATAAATTGTAATCATAATTTTAGCTTATGATTAGGCACAATGAGTGACATAATAAATGATCTTGACTAGAATCACCAGCATAAATCAAACTGACATGAAAGGAATGGGAGTTGTAAACCTTAAACTAATGTCAAATTTCTTATCAGCTTTATACGGATTCCCTGGCAGTTCTTCTGTAAGCTACAAATATTTATGAGGAAGCTCCCAATGTGGGGGGAGGAGAAGCACGTTCAAGATCATTCCTGTAGTTGTCAAAACAAGAGGATTGTTCATGTGACACTTAACAAATGAGATTTTGGCTAGCTAAATCAAAATATCTTTTCTAAACACGCTCGAGTTGGGTGCCTGACTGTCTGCCAGTCTTTGAAATGAATGTGTCGAAAAAGACAGCCTCGCCGAAAACTTTTTTGTCACGAGAGAGAGTCCTTGCCTGGGACTGGGTGATAAATTTCTACCATTTCTCCAGGTTGAAAAGAAGCTCCCAGGGACGAAACAACTCTAGCGTTCACTCGCAGTTATGCAATATAACCAGAGTACATTGTGTAAACATATTTACTTATTCAATTAAGCACCAGAAAGAGAAAAAAAAAAAAAAAAAGAAACCTCTAAAGACATGTCAGCAAGGGTCAAAACAGTGGAATGCAAACCACGGCAAGCATTTCGAGGCAAAATTCCTCCCAGGATGCTAGATGCAGCACGATCTATGGGAAACACCTGGATTCTTCATTTCAACCACAGCACTCACCTCTCCAGGATAAGTCCACGTCATCTGCACTCTGGTGTTCCAGGCTGCGGTGACAGTGCAGTTAATTGCCAGGCTGTCTCCTTTCAGCAACTTGACAAGACGCGGGGTGCTTAACTGAACATCAAAAATTGTGTTGGCTGAATGTGGCAAAGAGAAAGAAAAGTTAATAACGTAACCAGGGCAGAGTGCTGTTTGAAGGAGGGGGAGTGGAGAATGCTACTTACTTTCTCGGTGCGTTAGGTACTTTGTGCTATACTTGTGTCCACCAACGGTTGTCTCACAGCTCAGGAGCCCTATGAATCTGTAGGTTGCCTTAGGTATTCTGAAGCCTTTCGTGCTGTCCCAGATAATTGTCTTGCCATCAGGAATCAGGGTTTCTCGTGGAATCTGGAAGTGTCAAACATGCATCATAAAAGCAGCTCATCCTCATGCCACTCTCTAATCAAAGCAGCCTGATAAAAAGGGATGGGAAAAAAACACCCTAAAAAATGCCAATCAAAGTAGAAAGGATGACATTTAATTATGTAGATTCTTCGAGGCACATTTTCATCACAAAATAGAGGAAAAATCTGGGTGAAGAATGTGAATGTTTTACTTGTTTCCAAGATTTCATTATTTATAACAGGATGTAATTTATGACACAATGGATTGACACTATCATTAAGCCTCAGCGTTTGGGCTGCTATTCTGTTAGCTCCTGGTTGGCAGCTAAAGTGCTCATCTTGGCAAACCTTTGCAATTAAGTATCCTGGTTTCACCACTGAGACACAAATACACATTATTCAATGGAGGTGACAAATGGACTTAATTTGCCATCATTTCATGCATTTAGCAAATTCCTGCCAGGATTCAATCTGATGCTTCTCACGTTTATGTTGTCTAAAGGACTGGACTATTTTGCTGGTTTTTTTTTTTTTTAAAAAAAAAAAAAAGTTAAGGACACGAATGGCTGTTCCAATGCTGACAGGTCACAGAATACACACCTCTAAATCATTACATACAACAGGAAATGCAAAGCCACAAAGTTTCCTTGGGCATTTTTATTGAAAACTACTGATCATACTGAATGAGGAAAGTCATATTGACTAGAGATTTTGAAAGGACATCCAGAAACACTAAAATTACACCACATTTCCACAGAAAAAGTATTCAGCACATTTTAAAAAATTTTCACTTCTAAATCCCTCAGAAGTTGAGGACCCAACAAGTAATCAGTGTAAAGTCATCAGTTTTAAGTTTTTAAGTTTTTAAACTTAAGACCTGAAATCTAACATGGACTAAAATATTGCCACGTGGGATCAGGTGTTCACTTTGTCATCAGTACAAAATAAATTTTACATCAGGATCCTTTGAGATTTAAGTGCCATTTTAATAAGGTATCAAGAAAAACCTGGAAAGGCAAAGCATAACATAGGCCTTGAAGCTCAGACAAAATCTGTTGTTTTCACATCATGTTTTTTTGTTACGCCTTATCAATGGAATAAATGCCACCATTTGGATAACAGAGAGATCAGGCATGAATACAAAAGCCTGGATGTGACTCTGTTTTTATAAAGCCTGATTTTATGGTAAAAATAACATATTTTTACAGATGGCACATAACAGAGTTTGAATGAATTAGTGGCCTAAGCAAAGACCTCTGGGTCAACTAGGTACCTTGCAGCCCATCACCTCTCGCTGTGTACCCAGTCTCACTACGCCCCCTTCACTTCTTTCTTCCCCTTTATTTGGGCAGAGGACTTGTATGCTGGCCAGCCCTCTGCTTCCTACAGCCAAAGCCAGCATGGGTGGCTGCCAGAGGCTGGGGGAAGCGTGGCTGCCCGGCACCTTCCTGCGTGGCACAGTGTCTCTCCAAAATACAGCACCCTCGATGCTGCCTGCTCAGCACATGCCAAAAGCTGCCCTTGAGATCACCTCCGTTCATCTCATGCCATTTCCTCTACCAGAAACGCGTGATGAATCAAATCAACAATAATTACAGAGCACAAAATGCTGTGGTAGAATTCCTTATCTTTACAACAGCTGATAAGATGCTATAATAAGCATGCAAATCACAGGGGAAGTGCGTGTTACACACACACACACACACACAAAGTAAAGCCCATTACATTATAGCCTGCTGGCTACCATTCAACAGTGTCTTGGACTCTAAGAGCTCTGTGGCCAGTTCTGTTCTAAATAAAACAAATATTCGAGCTTTTGTTTAACTAGTTCATGGTTATGCTTTCAAGGGCTTCAACTGGATTTAACTCCTTGCTGCTTTGGTGGAAATCAAACTATTTCTGGGTGTATTCTCCTATAGGTTTTCATACATACCATGACGAGTCAAGTCAGAGCTTCAGAGCCTCCCTAGACTGCCATTTCCTAGGGAATACATTCACTTCACATTAATTAGTTAATTGATGGATCACTGAATTTGGATTAGCCTTACTCCAGGAATGGGAAAGTAACCAAAACACCCAGGAAGAGTCTGGGTGTTGGAAATAAAGTGCTTATAAATATGATCCTGTTTTGCAACACCGAATGTTGTTGGTTGGTTGTATATCCAACAGGCTCACCTGCTCTGGGGGCAAACCTTTGCCTGCACAGTTTACTTAACTGACACCCCTCAAAACCAGCTAAACCTACATCTTTTTGTGTAGTTTTTTTCAGCTTTGAGACTAAAAAAGTTGCTCACAGTCACACACAAAAGTATAAATTGAAATTTTTTGTTTACTGTACGGACTACTTTAGAAAACTGAAGTCTGTGACCAGAGAAAGACACCGCTATGACCCAGGTGGTCTCTGGCTAAGTTGAAGAAACAAGATACTGCAACAAATCCCTTTCAGAGGGTGGAAATGCCAGGATTTTGTCTCAGAAGAGACCAAGAGCAGTGAGCAGTGCTCGCCCTGATGGCCCTTCACATCTCTACCCTCCCTCCTTATTTGCTTCGGTTTCTTACCCAGCTCTCCTCCATGCTCTTCTCCTCTGCCAACCCCACTGGTTTAGATGACCTGTTTCCCACTCTCAGAAAAGCAGAGTTGCTTTGGTCTGCCCTAAATCAGCTTCCAGGGCACCACCTAGAGACATGGTATCACCATTATGATGATCACTGCATGGATGGTACAGGACGGAGGATCCCAGAATCACACAATAATTTAGGTTGGAAGGGATCTCTAGAGGTCACCTGGACCATCCCCCACACAGAGCAGGGCCAGTGTAGTCCAGGGCCTGGCCAAAAAACTCAGCCTTTGGTCAGCACAGAGAGAAGTAGAAAACTTGTGAGGAAACACAGTGCTGGACCAGTGAGATTTCCACTGAAGCAGCAGAGGATAAATCCCGCTAAAATAATAGCTTACAGATGGGTACCAGCAGATAGTCAAAGGCATTCAAAGAATCAATTTGTTGTGACAGCTGCAGTAAACATGGAATTTACTGTCTACATACTTATCTGCATGAACCACATCGCTGTGGCTGCCAGTGCAATCTTGGCCTTTTACCTTCTTTGTACTTTATTTCAAACTAGACTTCAGTTTCTTTTTGGTATAGGCTGTGCCTCCTTCTTTGCTCAGCACCAACCACTGAGCCTTTTTGGTACCCGCTGGCATTAACACAGTACTACCACAAGGTTTTGGGTTTATACATATGATCAAGAGCATACAGTCAAGCTGGGAAGACTGAGGTGGCATTATTAAGAATTCAGACTGGCCAGGTGTGTGACTCTCAGCATCCTTGGGTTTTTTTTCCTCTTTCTACTCCTTATGCTGAAGCTTATTTATGTCTGTTCCTGTGAATGTCATTGTTGACTTTATGAGAGAGAATCCAAAAGTAAACAGAGGGATCAAACCATTGTACCAAGAGGTGATGTTTTCTCTGTTTAGCAAGATAAGAGCAAATGAAGAGGCAAGAGAAGTGCATACCTTCGTTGCAATATGGTTTATCTTATTTTAGGGATCTTGAATGAGTCTGCCAGAATAATTTGATAGGAAAGATGGTTTCAGAGGCTCTAGATATATGTCTATTAAGCATTAGAGCAAAACTATCAATTGATTTCACAGGTCTTCATATGATGAAGAAGAGCAAGGGCCATCAGCTATTGCAGTTATAGGCTATAATAGGATCTGAAGGATGGATTTGAAATAGGAATTAAAAACTCCATACCCATTTCCTGATCCCTGTTATATTAGCTTCTTGGTTTTTAAGACTCCTCCTATGTTGTGTATGATTGTCACGCTAGAGAATACAATTTGTACAGATGTTCAGCCTGGAAGTTAGAACAACACTATATCTCAAAAGGGTTGACTAAGATAAAGATGCTGTTTTAGTAAAAAAGTCCATTTGTAGTGTTAAAGATGGACAATAAACCTTCCCTGCACTGGTCCGCTGAAAATAAGTAGTACTGCACAGGAACAAAATACTGGAAGCAGCGCTCATGCCACTGTACCAATCAGTCCTATCAGAAGAGAGAGATTACCAAAAAATATTCCATATTTTGACTTCCTGGCAATATAGAATGCTGAATCTAATGACTCTAACACTGGGATTTTCTTTCCAGCTCCAGAGGATTGCATTATGGGGACACTGACTTCTTCCTTTATTACTAAATGGAAAACACAGAATAGCTTTTGCCAGCTCTCCAGACGTAGTTTGCCTGCAGCTGTGAAATGCATTTAACACATCTCTTAATTGCTATGTGAGCAAAAACTTGCTGGAATCTTCATACATGGGTGTCACAGATGATAAATAAAGTAAGATATGATGTAATGCATTGTAGCTTACATACTTCAGGAAATTCTGGGATGAATTAAGGAACACATTTATTTTTCCTGGAATGCAAAACATGTAAGCAACCAATCCTTTCTTTCAAGACTGGGCTCCACCTCCGCTTTCTCCTTCCCAGCGCATTACATCTGGT
Organism: Chionis minor; assembly: GCA_013398295.1. Lineage (NCBI taxonomy): Eukaryota > Metazoa > Chordata > Aves > Charadriiformes > Chionidae > Chionis > Chionis minor. The sequence goes on from VZSF01002463.1 coordinate 231,831, forward strand.
TTTGATAGTGTAAAGATGCATCTTACACCATAACCCTAAGCTAAAGCAAGTTGATATGAAAGAATAGAGTAGATAGGTCTCAATCTTCTCCAAATAAGGAGAAAAAAAAAATTTACATTGTTTAATTAGAGAGAAACCTGACAGGAATTTTCTGTTAGGAATTTAATATGCTGAGATTTCAGATGCGACAATACAGTGCCCAAATAAGTTCCCACTTCCCAACACCCACCCGATGGAAAGCCAAGCCTCATCTAATTTTGATTCTATAGCCACAGAATCTTGTGCATGATCCACTCCTGGTGCACTTCTTGCAGGAAAACCTTGTGTGTACACACACATACAGTAATGTCCTAGGTCAGATTACTCTCTTTTCTCTGCATTTTGCTTTCTTTCATGCAGTTTAGCAGATGGGAAACAAGAGGAAAAATCAGTATCTACATCAGCAAAGCAGCGCTGGATAGAATTTGTAAACCTTGAGATTAAGTTAAAACACAGGATCAAAACTGTGACTGGTGTAAAACTCCATAGTCAATGAGGAATCGAAGACTTACATTGATCTAGATAAGCATCTTATGGTGGTATTGCTTGGCAGTTGCATGTTATTCTATTAAAAGACAAATTTCTTTTCCTTGCAACAGTGCTGAACATTTATGTCATTATGTATAGAATTCCCTTTATTTAGAAACAAATAATAGGCACCTCCACTTAATTTTTAAGCCAAATAAAGGAACTTTAAAGAGAGAAGCACATTCTCTGTCTTGATACCAAGCACTTTACTACAAACATATAGGTCAGTTAGCTGTTCATCTAACTATAAAGGAACTTAAGAAATAAATGTTTTCCCCAAAACATGAAAAATGTCTAAATATTCTAAAACTGTCCCCACCATCTCATCTCTGCAGAAGTTTCTCTACAAAGCGAAGCCATTCCCTGTCTGACGATAAGTGCACCATAAGGAAAAGGAAGCAGCAAAGTCACTGGTGGGAGTGAGGTAGGGCAAAGGCTTGTCGAGATCCTTGTACAGCCCCAGCAAGTCTCCGGGGACTGCACTTACCGGCTGTTCCAGAGGACAAAAGAGGAAAGGGGAGGAAGGGCAGAGGAAGAGGGGGGAGGAAATCTCTTCTCCTAACATGAAATCCCTTCCTGGGCTTAAGAAACCTTTGTCAGTGAAAATTTAATAAAATAGTATGAAAAGTTTAAGTTTCTTCAGAAAAATCCCATCCAGTATAAGAGATTTGATGAAGCTCTTCTGTGAGATACAAGACAAAGCCTCCAGGTTGAAATATTTCTAAACACACTGATACCCAGAAACCTTGTTTAAGAAATACTAAATTGTTGAAGTATTCCAAAACTATTACAACAGTTGTAAGCAAGCAAACAAGCAAAGCATCATCCACAATAACACTTTCCTAGCATGCTTGGATTGAGGTACCTTTTTTAAAGTAACAGCAACATTTGGTGCTGTGACTCTGCATGGAATGATCATTTCTCTTCCCACAGTCATGTGTATTATTTTAGGTATATCACTGTGCATCTCTACAAATGGATTGCCTGTATCTGCAAGAGAAGAAAAAGAAAATGTTAGTATCTGAACTCTTAAGATAGTGTATGGAAATTGGAATGGCGCATACCGTCTTGAAAGACTTGACTAATCCTGTCCATAACATAAGACAAAGTCCTCAAATTACTCCTCTGTTTACTTTTACCTAAATAAGTTTAGTAAAATATTACTGAATATTTGAAAATCTGTTTATCACTCAATATCAATAGCAGTACTTTGGTATCTACTTTAAAATCCAGGAGAGTTAAAGTACATTTTTCCCATTACAGCATCATCTCTACAAATCTAAGAGACGTGTTTCTTATTTCAGGGCATTTCTATTTTATTATCACCAGGAGAAATAATTAGATGGGAAGTGACTGAAATTCACTTATCAGGAAACCCCCAAACAGGACACATTCCTTCTCTCTGTAAGGAAATTGGTGGAAAAAACTCATGTTGACTTCACCGGGAGAAAGAATCTACTGTGATTATCCAGCCATATTTACAACCCTGAGAATACAGACTAGGAAGAGTTAATTGTTCTTCTCCTTCCCACTATGACAATACCTATATGTCTCTTTTGTAAGAGACAAGGTAAATGAAAATGCCAGGAAAACATTCATTCCGTTTGACTCAATAACTAAAGCTTGGCAGAGTAATTTACCGTCCCTAGAACAATCCCTTTAACAAAGGGCATTGTCATAAATAGCTTGCGCTGGGAACAGGGAGCATAGCTGCTGCTATTGTTTGGACCACTTAACAAAGAAGGGTTCAAGCCACAGGCTCTGGCTCCAAATCTTCTTTGCAGGTGTTCAGATCTGAAGGTTCAGTTTGACTTGCATCGCAGACAGACTGCCTCAAAATTCACATAAGGTTTGGTTTTTAACTCTTAAAAAAGTGGAACATTCAGATATAATTCCTTGCTTATCTACAGCTCCAATGTTTTTTCAGGCAAAACCTTTATTTTCACTTAGTCAAAAATCTTGCAAATAACAATGGAAATATTTCTTGGATAAGAAATGAGTAAAGCTAGCAAGAATTGACCCTTTATAAAACCTCAAATTGTAATACTTTATTCAAGTGTTCTGGTCCCAGACTTCTGCGTGTTGACCTATGTTCACTCTAGTAGTTCTTCAAATACATTACTTTTGCTTCACTTTCAAAAGTATGATCTGCACTTCCCAGTGTCATAAAGCTATTATGTCCTTAGCACCTTCTTTTCTTATTATATGCAACAATATTTTTTGTTTGAGACACCAAACAGGAAGAGAAGCAAATTCTACTTTAATTTATACTAGGGACAATCCTAAGGTAGAGTATCTCAAACGTACACCAGGATATGGAAAAAGTTTTCCTAAAAAGGTTTAATGAAACTGTTACACAAACTTTCTGAAATAAAAGCCACAATGCTTTATTTAATAATAGGTGTTAAATGTCCACTGAGATTACAAAAGGAACTTATGAGTAATAGAGGATGCATATGTAATAAAAAAATACCCTAAGGACTTGTTAGGCTAACGTTTCCTCTGCAGTATGATTCAAGGAAAGACCAAGAATGAACCTGTTTGTAGCATAGTGAAAAGAATCTTTTTTGTTTCAGGGGTTGCAGCCACAGAAGAGGTCACTTGCCCCTTAACATCACCAGCGAAACGGATTTACTACTCCCCAAAGACTCGTTCGTCTTTGTCACAAAATTAAGAGCTCCTGCCCAAAACCAGCAAGCTTTGCAAAGTAGTTTCCTGTATCATAATCTCCAGATCATTACAAGTGTGAGGAAGAGCTGTTCTGGGGACTACCGGCGCTGTCTGCAGACACAGTGTCACCACTGACTGATGCCAATATTGAGGCTGTGGGGGCTGTGCAGCTCAGACCTCACAGGATTCCTGCCCATCCGAAGGCAGGGACAGGAAACGAGCACAAAACACCACGCTTGGCTTTTTTCTTCTTCTTCAATGGAAATGCACATTTGTGCTTAGAGAAGTCAATGAAGTGCTCCATAAAAGTCAACTAAACGCCCTGGCTGCTCTCAGTAGGCTTTAAAGCTCAGTCACGGCCTTTCTTGGTACACTCCCTGCAGTGGTAAGCCAAGGCGTCTCCGTGCCCCCGCTATTCGCGTGCAGAGCTCCCATTGACATCACCGGGGACTTCCGCCATGGGCCAGAGGGCAATTGATGGCCCCAAGTGCTCCAAATGTCTTCCTGCTTTTGATTAAAAGAAATACGCATCATGTTTCCTAGCACAGTTTTGTTTTCATAATGAGTGTGGAGGCTTTTCCTGATTCCCTTTGATTTTATTCTCCTTCCGTCTTAATGGCCATAAGGGGATACTCTCAGTGTCTCAAGACCAGAATCTGTGCAGGCTCTACCAGCCTGGATCAGGCAAAGCCAAACCCACAGCAGCACCAGGGCAGGTTATGCCACATTGGCAGGGTATGCCAACAACGTAGCACTCCTTGCTTCTTTTTTCCCTCTTTCCCTACCATCATAGCCCTACCTACTGCCGGTTGCTTCTGCTGCATTTCCTCCCAATTCCTTCCTGAGGGGAGGTAAATGCCATCCTTCCCGGAGCAGCTGGCTGGCAGCACATCTGGGATGACCTAACTTTCCACCAGCAGTCTTCTAGGCCAGCTTCACTCACTTTTATCTTCAGAAAGCTCTAGACTTAAAAGGAACGTCATGGATTCATCTATCTTGAAGACCACATCCAAGTTATACGTAGGGATTTGGAATGGAAGACCTAGGAGGGTTGACCTTGGTTTTCTGATTTTTTTGGTTTCAGGTTTTGGTTTGGGGGTTTTTTTGCCTGCAAGATAGCGAAATGAAAGATGGACAGCCAGAATATTTGTGTATGCTAAAGGTTACTTTAGAAGTAAGTTCAGTGTGTTTTTAAATTGTGCCTGGAATTAATGACTGTGTGCTGGTTTGACTATGTTCCTTACAATATCTCTCCATTACAATCAACATGAAACCACAAAGTGCATTCATGGAATCACAAAATCCATGAAGGTCACTTGCTATATTGTTAAAGAACATAAATAGCAGCTTTTTATTAAGCTGGTTGGGAGCCAGATACAAACTTGATAAGAGACTTAACACAAGCAATATTATGTCTGGTATCAGTAACCTGTCTAGGCTATTTATGGGGTTTGCACAAACAACTAAATTAGCCAACACTGAAATGCCAAAATCAGAAATGATGGAGACGTTTTTTATTTCCACAAGCTCCAGCTACTGTTCTTGGGTTTGTTTTGTTTTTAATAATCTGAGCTATGTAAGTCAGAGTACTTACACACATATTTGCAAGAAGAAAAGTCTCTACAGGAAAGTCTGAGCTCCTTGAAATCTTTGGAAGTTTGTCCTCTGAAGTTCTTCCAAAATACCTACTTGTGCTTGGCTCATCATTAAGATTTTTTTCAAGCTACAAGAGCCAAAACATTTGCCAAGAGCCAAGTTTCCTCACATTCACATAACACTTTTTCCCCCTTGCACGTGAAGAAGACCAAAGTCTTTACTAAAGTACAGGCATGCAAAATTTATTAAAATTAATGGGCAAATCACCAAATTTCCCTTTCCATTGTAGGGATTCACCCTAACTAACTTTATTTATTCCAGCTAAATTAGTAGGGCTATTCAGAAGTAATTCGAGGAGAACCTTGCACCTAGGGTGGCTCTCATATCACTTACGTGTTTAAAGTGTAGACATTTCTCACTGAGTTAGGTGGCCAAACTGTTTGGGGGAATTCTGCTCTAGGACTCATCTGACCTGTTTTAGACATTTGTTTTATGATGACATGATTCATGCCCTAGGAAAGGCACCTATTCAACCTACTCACATGTAGGTGTCTATGCTCCTTAAGAAAAACAAAATCCCATTTTGTACATCTGGAAGCACAACACTTATCTGCAACAAGGACTTTTCCACTCTTGCCTCTTCTTAGCCTGTAAAATAGTACTCTTCAAATTCAAATGATTTCTAAAGCTTGAAGGAAGACTTGAGGTATAAGTTAATAATCACAGATGTCCAGGAAAAAAAGAAAAAGAAAAAAGAGAGGAATACTTTATATCTGGAGCACGGTCAGACATAAAGCACTGCTAGCATAATTGTACAGTGATTTTTAGGCAGGGTTTGTTTGTTTTCCTTTGGGGATAGTTATACTATGCTATCATCGATGTAGGTCCATAACTCACATAAAACACAGTTAAAACTCTTAAGGAAAAAATATTCTTACCCACATTAGACAGGAAATCCACACTACAGCAATTACTATGTTTAGAAAGCGATCTCTAGAAAGGCTAATGGACATTAGGAACCCTTTTTCAGATGTATCTCTCCCTCATGATGGTTTATATGGGAAATGTATTTTTGTTTCAGTAGGAGCTATAAGCCTTTGTGAGGAAGAAGGACCTCAGAGGGCTTAAGTGCATGGCCTTTGATGCTGCCAAGGCATCCACACATGCTCCACTCAACACAATGTGCTATGATGTGAAGTCCATGTATATGCAACGACAAAAGCATGGCAATTATAGGTGATTGACGTCAGCAAGTCCTAGAAGGCTCTGTTTTGTAACAGGAATCTCATTAGACACTAAAAATGTGTCTGCATACTTGATACAGCTGTAGCATAGTTTAATTTCAACTAGTTTCCTTTTCATAACATAAGTGCTATCATATTATTGACTCTGACAGTGTAAGCCAAAACTGTACTGCTCATACATTAAAACTGTGCCAAGAGCAAAGACGGAAAAAAGGCACAGGGGAGGAAGAGTTTCCCAGGCCTCAGCAGGTTCTTCTGTCAGTACATTATTTCTAAATAAGAAGAAAAAGGAAAAGAAGAAAATCTCCCTTTCTGTTAGCTTTCAAAGTGTTTTGTCTTACTGATTTTTTTCACCGGTTGAATTATTTTGACTTTGACACTTCTGATTTTAAGAGACCTTTTTGGGGAACTCTTTGAATACCCTCCCTGTTCTGCAGCATAGCACCTTTAGAGTTACAGGAGTCAATCCGTTCAAGCTAAATCTTAAATCCATGTCAGTTCTGGGGCTGGATCCAACTATCTGTCAACAAGTGGACCTCCCAAGGAGATGCCAAAAGCTCAGCACTTGCAGAACGCAACTCTGGAGTTTGAAAATGCACTCAAACCCCCAGATGTTTTGGCACTTTGAAGTGCTTACATTTTCAACCATTCACTAATGCTAAAGCCCTTCATTTTGAACTGCCCAACCTGAGACACATCCCCAGCCGAATATCCAAAACTAGTGGACATGTCGGACATTCTAGGCATTGGTGAGCAAAAGTACTCATGGGACTTGGTCCTTTAATTACCCAGCTCTGATCTGTCTCACCCGACTTAAATCATCTCAAAGCAAGACACCTATCTAAGCTTGTTCTCTAGATTCCTTGCAGAGTCAGTGATGAGAAATATGTACCAGAAGGTCCTTTTTTTCCCTCTGTTATGTATAGAAAGAGAATAGACAACCAAGTAAGCCTAGAGGTCCAATTTCAAAATTAAGTATTTTGAATGGCACTTGATTGAAGCAACAATACATGTCTCATTTTGCAAGGAAATATATGTGGTCAGAAGACATGCCCAGCAGGAGTGTAAGCAGAGAGAAGGAGAGAGAGAACATTGACTAAGAAATGGGCTAATACCCAAAACCCAAGGAGAGCTTCACTTAGAGAAGAATTCTCTGCTGCAGAGAATTAAGACATTACTTTTGTATACTAATAGCTGAAAGCTGTCTCCATCACAGGAGGTAGCAACACTTCAACTTGAATCAAAGTTTGTTTAAATTCTTGCAAAAAATCTGACCTGGATATATCAATGTAATTGAACCTATATGCCTTTCCTCTGTCATACCATAGGAATAATTGATAAAAGGCAAGAGATAATGAGTGTAGAGAAGGAAGAGAACTGCACATTTTTGAAGAAAGTGAATGAGCTCCAGCAACTAGAAAAGAATGTCTTGGAGATACCGAAACAAAGGCAGGCAGAATTAAAAGCCTTTAGCACTGTCCCCAGGGAAGTCTACACAGGTTTCAAACCAGCCTGCTGATAATTTGGTGTTTCTTAAATGTCTTTATTCCATAATTACCTCTTTTCAAGCAGAAAATTCCCCATGCCTCACTCCAACGTATGCACTGAGTATTCATTACAGATCTTTCCATTTTACTACTCGGCTGCACTTGCATAACAAAACAAAGATCAGAGCAGCTTTTGGTCCAAGACAGTGGAGAACTTGGCAATGAGGCTTTGCTTCATTTCAGATTTTTCCCATGGCTTGTGGAAGTCAGGCCATAAGCTTTCTTAGAGCAAAGTCCAAGGCTCTTAAGACAACTCATTTCCCTCACTCGATGTCCCAATTCCTGAGCTGTGTGTGGTCAAGAGCTACTGCAGCACACACTGCGCTCTCACTCCCCTGTGCAACTCAGTAGTGACCTCTCCAGCTGAAGGAAGGGTGGTGTCAGGACTAATTCGTGAAAGAAATGTCACCCGCCTGCCTGTTCGTGATCACCCAAACGCAGGTCTTCAGAAACGCTCCAAGTCATCCTGGGGCACGCAGGACTCGCAGTCTCCTACTCATCTCGCATCTTGGTTTTGTCTCATCTTCCCCATAGCATACACTCGTTACTAAACCAAAGGACTTACTGGGTTTATTGCTTTTTTTAAAATACAGTTCATATTCAGTATCACTCTGATTACAGAAATGAATAACATTTTAAAAACAATAAGTGATGACTTCCTGTACAAACAATATCAACTTTCCTGATTTGGATTCTGTGTTTGTAAATAGCAACTATTTGTTCTCATCTGCAGCATGCTAAGACATGGGAAACAGGCACCTCCATGATCCACATGAAGCTAATGTGGGAAATGGACTGACACAACGTCCTGCCTCAGGAAACAATACAAAACTAGGAGGGATCCAAATTTTACAAATGTTTATCTCCTAAGCACCCATAAAGTCATTTGAAATAAAACTAAACTCAAGAAAGGTAGTCTTCACAGAGGATTTTGTTATCCCCATCTCACCCCCACCTTGAGCCAGGTAATTGAATTTCATGCACATTCACGGAAACAATGACTTACATTAAGAGATTCCTTAAGTATTTTCTTTCCAAATGCTAATGCTACACTGATCAGGAAGGGTTGAGTTTTGGTCCTCAGTATCTTGTTTCTTTTCAACCCACTCAACAATTCTTCCTGAAATCATAAGTTTTTGGAAGACTGATATATTTTTCCTCACCTTAGGGCAGAGTGACACTTTCAACAGGCATTAAATGAGCAGTTACCTGGCAGCTTCCCTCGTTATCAGTAGTTTGCCCTAACTCTCATATGTGCTTACTATGACACATTAACACTTAAATGTTAATAAATTGGTTTTCAATCAAAAGGACTGTCAAATTCACAAAATTAAGATGCCAAAGAGGTCTAAGCTTGATAAAGGTTTGTCCCTTAAACATTTTATTGGGTTTTGGCATGTAAAATAAGAGGAGAAATGTAATCTAATCCTATCTTCAAAAGCAAGATCAACATTTAATGACTGAATATCCTTGAAAAATCAATAAAACCAAGACACTCAGGCAGTCTTCCTTAACTGATTATTGGGGGGAAGGGGAGGTACAAAAACTACTTCTCCAATTATACATTTCTCTTCCATCGCCATGTGCATTACATGGACAACCTTGGTTCACATACATCTAATTGAGGATCTCTTTTAGATGCAAGCAAGCTACATAGACCTTGGAAAGCAGGGAGGAATTAGAAAGACTGGTTGTGTCTTCTGTTTGTAAAAATTGAGGATCCAGAAAAATTAACACTTCAGACAGTAAAGAGAAAAAGAGAATGTAAATGAATCTCATATCGTAAAGTGGGTTTAGCAGAAAGGTTCTCAGTCGGACACAGCCATCCTTGCTCTTCTCATGTGGTGAACAGAGAGGATTGTGGGTAGATCTAAGATAGAGATGACATCCAAGGTGGGAGGTTCGAGAAGATTCCATGATGAGAAACTTGCAAAAGTCATCCAAGAAAATTGTAAGTTTTCCTAGGCAGCAGGAAATGTTGGTCACTAAATGAATAACCTATTTCAGTTATGCTTCCATGGATGCATCTGTAGTTGGATATCCAGTGAATCATATGAAAATAGTTGGGTAAGAAAAGCACTTTGCAGTATATTTCATATTAAGGAAAGCAGGATGAACAGTATGAATTATTCAATAATTCCCCAAAAAACAACACATAATAACGGGGGAGCTATCTGATTTTCTGTCCTGTAGTGAGAGGTCCACTTTATTCAGCTTTTTCACAGCACCAGTCCCACTCTTTGTGTCACAAAATGAAAACAAAGGCTAATTCACTCTAATGTGAACTCATTAGAAGCAGCAGACACATAATTTGGAAAACTTCCAGTTGCACATTCTCCATAATATGGGCTTTCAAAATCAGTGAATCCCAATATCTTACAGTAATCTATTAATTTTACTCTATAAAAATCAAGAAAAACTAACATATAAAATTAAATTAAATCCCTAAAGTGTTTATAATTTCTTCTTTTATTATTGTGTCTACTAAATTCAGCCATTATGAGAAATGTCTGATTAATATCCTGGAAGAAAACAGGAAAGAAAGCAATTTCTGTTATAGCCTAACTGACCCAATTCCAGCATTTCCCATACATAACACAATACTTGTTTGCCAAACATAATTCTCTGTTTTGTTTGATTCCATTTATTCTAGATTTTTACAATCTGTGCAGTGTGGACTACAGACTACATTTCTGAATGTGACGTAACATGCAAATAGTAATTTTCTACAGCATGAGATAATTCAGTGATCTGGATAGACAGCTTTGGCATCCTTCAGCTGCCTAGAAATCTATAATCTTACACAGACAGGTTAAAGTGGACATTGTACCAGATGTGTGGTTTTCATCAGTCAGCATCCGATTCTGTAAGGTATGATTTCTCTGATACCCATTTCACAGATTCACTTCTAGTCTACTTCCATGTGGAGTTCTATTTACTCTAGCAGACTGGTTGGATTGGGTCTTCTTCTTTTTTCAATTTTTTCCTAACAGATAAAACACTAGCATTTGTATTTGCAAGCTCTGAGGAAACAGATTTTATACATTAATTGGTAAATCATCACAGCGTTTTGCAAGGATGAAAATATCATTCAGAACCTTGTATTTAACCCCAGCTGAAGTGCCTTATTTATACATCTTGCTCTATTGAAGTGCAAGTACCAGGAAATGTTAAGAAATGTAATCTTACCGTTAATAAATACATAGACTGTAAATTCCTTCTTCTTTTTCGCCGGACTCGTTGGGTATTTGCAGCTATAGTTTCCAGTGTCACTTGCTTGAGTTCTGCTCAAGGTCAGACTGCTGCAGGACTGCTTCCCATTCCTTCCACAGGCATATTTAATTATTTTCAGCCTTTTGCTATCCTTACTTAGAGTTTCAGGCAAAGACCATGAATGAACCATTTCCCCCCTGCAAATACAGATAAGGAAGCAGAAACAATTATGTTGGACTGCAATTATATAGCTCCAGTTCCCAAGCTTTCTTTTTTATTATATCAGGCTATTTCTGGGGTTCTCTTTTATCTTGTTTTCCAAAAACAACAACAGAAACAACAAAGAACTATTAAACAATTGCCATTGAAGTTCACTCCCCACCTTTCCCCACAACATAAGTTTCATTTTTTTCTAATTTCAGTTACAAAAAAAGAAAGTGTCAGGTGTATGAACTCCCAGCCACATTATCAGAATCCAACTCAGCTGGTTTACCTGCAGGTGAGATTCAAAGTCTGGCCTGCTTGAACAACGTGCTGTGTGCCATTTATGCTCAGCTCAGGAACTTTTAATTTTGATCCTGAACTAGATCCTAGAAAAACAAAGAAAAAAACCCCACATTAACAGTGACAAATCATCCTGTTCCCAATCCACTCACATTTACAATGTTATACTGGAATGGGAAAGCAAAGAATAGGCGATGTCCTCCTTACAACACATCATACTCTTTTGCTCTGAGGGTAATCCTGCTGTCCTGACTCGGGACTCACATAATCCTCCGTGAGAATTACTCAGGAAAGAAAGGAGAAATGAAAGCTATGCAAGTTTCGGTCAACGACTTTGCTCTCAGACTGTTTGCTGACCGTACCATGAAGAAAGTTCAGGACCTTGCAGCTACACAGCTAGCCAAGGAAGTGTGCCCTCAAGCACTGCTGCCTGCATTTCCTTAGGAAACGCCGCCATGGCAGCCCCTTCAATGGGAAGGGCAAAAGTCGGCCACTTCCATAGCAAGAGCCACGTATTGACCTCTAAGATACTGAACTCTTACTCAAACAACTTGCTGCAAAGCTGGAACAGCTTTGGAAGGAATGAAAGGGGATTAAGGATCTTCACTTCCTGACTGAAGGTCACAGCTCTGTTACCCGCGGTCCCTCACTAGCTGCAGGCTTCCTAACAGTGAAGTGGTGTCAAAAGGTAACTGGACAGCTCTACGATAAATTCTGACAATAAGTTCAAGGCACCCTCCAGACCAGATTTGCTCCTGATTGAGAAAGAAAATGTGCCATCATGGCCCCTGTCATAGCCAGACCATTCTGGTATGGGTGAAGCCCTGGGGTGACCTAGGGCACTTGAAAACATCGCGGCAGGCTTCTCCCAGGCCATGAGAAGGCAATTTTTAGGAAGTCCGTGAAAAGGTCCCACAGCCAGAAGACTAGAAGAACACAGGACCTATCCTCACATCAAGCCAGCAAGTGCTGGAAGGGCATAGAGTTTTATCTTCACCCCATAACATGCTATGGACACAAAAGCTTTCATGGCAAGCAGACAGAAATGCATGCCTTAGAGAGGAAACAGCCCTTGATCCATCCCATTGCCCGCACAATGACAGCAAAGTGTTCCAGAAGCTAGGAACAAAACAAGCAAATATTTTGAAACAGTTAAAAGTTGAGAACCAGTTTAAGTCTAAATCTGGACCCAAGGGCAATTTATGAAGATTTCAGTGCTGTGAGACAGGAGCAGAGAGTACCCCAGATCACTTCACTCCAAGAGAAGTATTGCTTTGTCAACATACGAGAGAAGCAGCATCACGTAAACAAGGGTAATGAGAATTTTCCTCTAGAACACAGTCAAGTACAGTTTCAGTTAGCTATTTTAAGCCTTTCTAAGAGGTCCCTGCTGCAGCCAAATATGAACAGCTGTATGCACCAAACATAGTAGAAATACGTGAACCTTTTTTGGCTGCTATGGATCACCCACTGGAAAGGCCTCCCTCTTTCCTTGACTGCAGAAGGAATTTTTGGACACCCACTCCGGCTGAGATTGGCAACTAAATTTCAACTGTATAAACCCTCCAAAGTCAATGGCTGCTCCAAATTCAACAGCTTTCACCCAGCAGAAGATGTAGCCTCAGATTAGAGGCTGAACAGCAAAATTTTGTTCTGAGGTGTGGACTTTGGCTCCTTCAGTCTGAGAAAGGCCTAGAAACCAAGTATCCACTTTTGGAGACAGATGCTAGAAGTCCAAGGATTTTGTACAAAAGGTAAAGAGGCACTGCTCTCACCTGCTGGTTTTTGGTGGGGGTTTTTTTGAGGAGCCAGCTGCGCTCCATTTATCAGTAAGCATTTCCTACTGATTCCCTATAACTTTGGTGGAGACAAGACACCTAAATCACCTTCTGGGACTACCTAGCATAATCCATGAAAAGAAGCAAATAGCTGACTAGGTCTGCAAAACTGTTTGCTAGAGGTCTTCAGAGACCTGTTTCTTTTCTTTATCAATATAGGAAATGTACACTGCAGGGGTTAATTAACTTTTAACTAACCTTTAGCATTTAAGTTACTTAAATTTGTCTGCATTTTTCTTTTTATCCCTGTGTATCTTATTTAAGCTGTGGCTCCAGTAGTTTTCCTGTATATACTCTCATCCATCTGTATTCAAAAGAAGATTTAAAGGGTACACTTAAACTTAGACATAAACTAAATTAGAGCTCACTTGAACAGGCTTCAAGCAAGGGCATAACAGGTTTTCAGAAAAAAAAGAGGTCCTCTGAACTGCACCACAAATATTACCAGAAATTTGAATGGTGACGCTGTACAAATACACAGACATCCCTCTGCAATTTGTCTAGATAACCATACTTATAACTAGAAATTAATATATTCTGCCAGACATTAAGAGGGAAGAAAAAAGATGCAGCAAATCTTTGAAGAAGCAATTCGTTATGTGGTAACTTGCAAGCATACATCTTTCTCACCTACCATTTCAGGATCTGAACTCTGAAATGCTGGATCTGCCAAATAGTGCACCATGCTTTTATGCAATAGTCTCCCAGAGATGCTCACGGTCTATAAGTCTACTCATTTGCAGTTCTGAAATAATGTCCCTGAAGCTAAACACTGAGAAACTGAGATAAGACGTTACAAGAGCTCAGGCAGCTTCTGTGAAGAGCAACGCAGGCACTTTGGTTGAGAGGGTTTGTCAATGTCCTCCAACTAAACAATCTGATGGTTGCATGAAACCACCATGTTCCTGCATTTCTTTTGCATTCCTCTTGTCATCCCAAAACAGGAGGCTCAGAAGGTCTCCCAAGAAGGCAGCGTTTATATCCAGCTTGTTCCTTACTTCAGGGGGGAAACCTGGCCTTAAGCTTCCCTGAACTGCTCCTTATTTCAGCCTCTAGAAAAGCTGAAAGCACACAACGGTGTTAAGAAACAGCTCAATATGTATGAAAAAGCATCATTAATGGTCTGCCAGAGGAACCCCTTGGGATCAAAGCCCAGCTGTTAGAGTTGCAACACTCAACCCATTTGCAGAAGAGCAACATGTAGGTTGCTTCCAGTTAAACCTGAGGGAAATGTGGAAAATCCATGTGAGTGACAAGGGCTGAGAGTGAGGCAGGAGAGCAAGTCTGCGGCACGGTGCCAAGTGCTTGGCTTTCCTCAGCACCAGCACCGACACCCTGGCCAGCAGCAAAGCCAGCCACGCACCTCCATGCCCACACCTGACCCATGCTGGGTCCAGGAGACCAGCCCTGGGAATGTGGGCTGCTCTTGTTTTCAAAGTCTGCCAAAGGTGAAGGAGGAGAAAACTTTATCAATGTTACAAACTTCCCTCTGGGTAGCTCTGCAGGGATATAAGCAAAGAAGTCCACATGGAAATGTCAAGATCTATCTTATACGAAGCGTACAAGACAACCTAGAAGTCTGCGTGTCAGAAGGTCTGCCTCAGAGTTATTAAAATCAAATGAAAAAAAACCCCCACCCAAATAACAGATCTTTTCACCCTATTCTGCAGGCAAAAAAGAAACCCAGATATACTGGACACATATTCAAGCTTTTGCCCTTTTACATATATTACATATATCTAAAAGGCAGTATTTGTAAATATTGTGGGTGGGACCTTAACGAGTGCTTAGTGTTTGCCTGACTTTGCTCCCATCGATACAAGCCAGAGTTTCATCATTGATTTCAAGTGCATTTTTGGCACTTAACTCCAGTACTTAATCATACTAATATCAAGAGCTAACATCAATGTATTTGGCTTGATATATCAGATTTTGTTATATATTCATTCATTTAGTTTTTCACGCACAAAAAGCTGAAGTAAAAGATCCTATTTCTAGCCAGTTGTTGCTTTTGTAAGTATGTGAGACAATGCTTTTACCAGCAAAGTCTTGCTAAGATGCTAAGTCTTGAAGAAAAATAGCTTTATTTGACATCCTATCTGTTCATGGGTCATTAGCTTCCTTACGTTTTTAAATGCTTCAAAACTGATGCAGAGTACAAACGCAATAGAGTTTGACATGTTTACCAGAAAAGAAAAAATGAGGAGAATAGCAGGGAAATTCCTACTGTCAATATTTAGAAGCGGATTATGCCTTCTATGTACCTTCTCTGGGCGTTTTACTTGACACTGTCTTTTCTGAAGGGTCATGGCTCAATAGGACACGTTCACTTATCATTGTGCCTGTCACTAAGTGACCATCAGCAGCCTACCCTCACTCTGACCTACATTGGGGGGTGCAACTTCTTTTCATGTGACAACAAGAGAACTAATTAATCCTGATAACTGAGGAATCTCCTCCCATAGGGAAAGGGGTGATTTTTTGGCATATTCTATTTGTTTCGGAAGGCTTATTAGATACATGTGAAAGTCAGTCAAGAGGGTGCTTAATTGATGAGCAAATATTAATTTAGATTGCAAAAGTTAGCCATTCTGTCTAAAAGGGAAGAACATTTTTTTTTTAAAGAAAGCAGAGGGTATAATCCGTAATTTGCAAAGGAACAAAAGAATAAACTTTCTTCAATTATTTTTTGCCTTGCAAAAAAGATGATGCTCTTCCTGAATGAAGTAAACAAAAGTTGAATTATCCATTAACCAAAACCACTGATTAAAAGCAATTAAGAAAATAATAAAATAAAGGAACATGCATATATTTTTCCAATATGATGTGAGTTCAGTTCTACAGACATCTGAGTAACCATGCCCACATGATCAACCTTCCATTTATTTTAGCTAAACCTCAATTTCTCTTAAAAGGATAGAACTGCTGAGCTCAAAATTGGGACCAGATTTTGCATTATTACCTGCATTCTGATTTTTCCAGCTTCTACTTTTAAATTTCCTTTTATACACTTTGAATTTTTGCTGCCTTTGACTAAAGGCAGTAAACCCAAAAGCTAGCTCTATGGCTTAGTTAAAAAACCCCAAATGATATTAGAAGTTATTAGAAATGTCCTTGAAGCTGACAGGTTTGGTAGCCTTTACTTTTAACATCTTTTTTATCGAGGCTGAGTGACTGTCTTCCAACCACTCCAGTTATCCTGAACATGTTGACTAATCTTTTTCCACCTGCACAATGAGAGGTTAAGGAGGACCATCAGTTTATCTTTGCAACTTCAGTGTATACAAAGAATCTGACCTTCTGGGTTTAAAGTGCCATCTGCGGGCAATAAAGTTATCCATCATGAAGTAATTGTTTCAGTCATTGTTGGATTTGCACGTGTTTTAAGGCTTGTCAAACATAACTGACCCTTTGTGGTTTTTACCATCAAATATCATTTCCTCCTGATTCAAACACGTTCAGCAGAAATTTATTTTGTAGAGGACACTGATTTCTTAATAGGGTCTTCATCTCTCTGTGCTCCTTAAAACGCGGATCATTCCGTTCTAGTGCAGCCCAGGACTTTACTCTTGCTTATGAACACTTCCTTATGAGTCATCCCATTGAAGGGAACGGGAATATCCACGTGTGCTACTAATAAGCAATTGCAGAATCTGGCCAGAATGCTTAGGAGCACCGTAGTACCCCGTAGGTTGACCTCCAATGCATCTCCAATGAAAATGAGCTGACTCTCATCTGCAGCAGCACCTTAACCAGAACATGGCCACCAGTTAACCTCATATGGAGCACACAGCTTTACTCCATTTTATGAGGAAATCTGTTTTGATAGTTTTGTCTATTTCAAAGCTCATTTTGGGAAGGACTGTATTACCGACTCTTCTAAAGGTACTTCAGGCCATTCTGTGAGTAAATATAACTCTTATTTTGGACAAAGAGTTGTACCTATCCATAATAATTCCAATTACACCATCACACCGTGTCACTATTTAAAAAAAGGAGAGAGAGAAAAAAGGAACTTGTGGTCAGCTCTGAAGAACCATTTACAGTTTTGATTTACATCTGACAATAAGGAGAAATGTTGACCAACAGGTCCCCCTAGTTTAATAAACACTGAGATTCTCATTCGCATCAATACTTGCATTTATAAGACAAGAAAACTTCCAGGCAGAATTGTCTCAAAATCTGAGTGACGATTGGAAAAAAAAAAAAAAATTTTTTTACTGCCTGAAGGGCAGAAGACAGGCCTTGTCCTGCCACAGGGCTTGAGGAGGAAGGGATCACCCTGGATAATGAAGCTTTCTACTTCTGTGACTGCTGGTGGCTGGGAAGAAGAACTGCTACAGGAAGAAGAACTGCTACTGGAAGAAGCTACTCTTCCCCCTCCATGGCTGCAATACGTCCTATTTCACCTATGCTGTCTGGGTGTCCAGTGCTCAGGCACAGGCAAAGCAGGCAGCGCAGTCTGGTTCCTGCACCCAGAGGTAAAAGCACCGTCTCCATTGCCTGTACTCAGAAACAGCCTTCAGGAAAAGTCTACAGTGCCAAACCATGAGGAACCCTGAGGTTCAAAGTGGCATCTACAGGTCTTTCAGACGCCATCCAGGTCCCCATCCTAGCGGAAAGCTCATGGTCCTTCATACACCTAACTTCATACCACTTCTCTGAAGAAAATCCAAACATCCCACCTAAAGTCTGCGGAAGGGAAACTAAGACAACGTATCTGTGAGGTAGCAAGGAGGTAGCAAGCTGACACTGGCTATTGTCCAGATGAGCTCTGATCTGAAGCAGCAAAACGTAACCGCTATTTCTGTTGAAGCAAAACTTTGCAGGGCAACTAAGGGCCGTGGGGGTTTGCAAAGGTTAACTGTAACACAAGGTTCTTGGACTCTAAGGTAGCTTTGTCCCTGTTCCCTGTTCGCTCTTGTGCAAAGACAGGCACGTGTGTGTGGGTAGGTGGCCAGCAAACAGAAACACACTCAGGGCAGAAGACACAGTTCAAGCTGTCTCAGTCCTCAACAGATCTATCACTCACACATGCCTCTGTTGCAGCTGAAATGTGTCCTTGTTTGCTTTCAAGATCAAGAAAACTGTTGGAAGCTATTTACTTACAACGGACACATTGATGCATAAAAATCATCAATTCATTGATTTGTCCCTTCCAGGTTCAAAAGGGACATTCTGGTTATCCCATCTAATGTGCTGCACCACATGTCCAGTGGTTTCTGGATCAAATGCTTAAATTTGATCAACGTCAACCGTAATTTAAGAATTTAAGGTACCATTAGGATATGACAGTTAGCCAAGAAAATGGGTAGGTTAACGGATGAGAAAGCCAGGCTGCTTTATGATACAGCATCGTAATAGAGTCTGAACGGCATAAGGTTTATCACAGTAGATTAGAAGAGTCCTGGGCAGACTAAAATGCCTTGACCCTGGCTCCATGCCCTGGAATTAAAAATCAGTCAGCGGGGCAAATGGATACGCTACTGCCCAAGAGAGGTCTTCACAGGTATAGAAAGATGTGTATGTCTAGTATTGGAGCAAGTGTGTCCTTCCCCTCTCTGCTCTGGATCTCAGAGCAAGTGGTAAAAGTTTATTTACTATCTGTACGCTTTTGCTGTCCCGAGCTGTGTATACACGCTGATACAAGATTAGATGCTATAGAGGCAAAGCAAAACATCCGGTAGCTAAAAATAGAGCAAGTACAACTCTCACAGCACTTCATTAACGCTTCTGAGCCGTACATGTTATCATACCAATATGGTAAATAGCTGTAAATGTAAACAAATGTGTATTTCCCCAATAACTGCCAAATATTTTGCCAGTATTTGCCTTAGCTGTGCTTCCAGAAGCCTGTGGTAAAACCATTTTATTAAAGAGCAGGGTGGGTTGTTCATTTTAAAGTTGAAATCTAGAAGTTTAACATGCTGAAATCACAGTTGGTTATTTAAAATAAATCTGGCTCCAGTTACTACCAATTGAATACATATATATTACCATCATACCCAGGCAGCTGGAAAGCCACAAAGACAGCCAAGGCCATGCAGTTCAGTGCGCTGTGCCCAGGCAACACCTGCTCGAAGGCACTAGCGTCACCAGCTCATCAGAACACTGTGTCCTGTCTGCCCTAAAGTCACCAGGTAATTTTGAGAATGGGCACAGGCACTTTACAGAATGCCGGTTTAAAATAATTTTCAAAATTTAACATTCAGAGAACCTGGGACAAAAAAAAAAAAAATTATCTTAGTTTCCTCTTTTATCCATCCAATTTTAATAAGACTAGAAACTTAGTATCTGACATGAGCACCTTTGCCAACATGTACCCTGGCGAAGATGCTCATTTCATTAGCTATATAAGGAGAAAGCCGTTACAGAGAAGAATTAAATTATCCATAATCACAAACTTTTTATTCCCCATTGAGCACATAGAATTGAAAATGGCAATCCAAATGCACAGTTTAACACCTGTGTTACGAACCCTCATGGGACCATCACTTTGGTAAACCACACCAAGGAGGTGAAAGGCACAAATACATGGTGTGTATTGACAAAAGCAGGAGCAGTATTACAGTTGTGTCCACCTTAGTCTGGTCTTCTCTCCAACAGAGTGAACACCCAGCTTAAAAAAACACAGAATCATAGAGGTTGGAAGGGAACTCTGGAGATCATCTGGTCCAACCCCCCTGCCAGAGCAGGTGCACCTACAGCAGGTTGCACAGGATGGCGTCCAGACGGGTTTGGAATGTCTCCAGAGTCAGAGACTCCACCACCTCTCCGGGCAGCCTGTTCCAGTGCTCTGCCGCCCTCAAAGGAAAGAAGTTCCTCCTCATGTTCAGATGGAACTTCCTATGTTCAAGTTTGTGCCCGTTACCTCTTGTCCTGTCACTGGGCACCACTGAAAAAAGACTGTCCCCCTCCTCCCAGCACCCTCCCTTTAAGTACTTATAAGTATTTATTTATATATTTATAACCAGGTCTGCTGAGGCTGTTCTCAGTAAGGGCTGGTTATCGCAGAACTAGGCTGTAGCAATACTTCCACAGCCACATTTGGCACAGGTCCGTGTGGCTCACGTATGTACCCCTCCACCTCAACATGCCTGTCCTGGCCCCTCTGGGGACACACTGGTCAGACCATTGCAGGTGAGAAGGGGTTGTGACTCCATCATCTGGCCATCCAAAAGCGATGCCATGTGATCGGCCACTGGCACACACCCGGGAGTACGGTTTCATGCCTCCATGCACCATTAAGCCCGTGTTGCGTACAGGAGTGTAGGGAGCCCTGCCCATATTAGGTCTGTGAGCCATCAGATCTACTGTCTCACCTACTGACGTGTCAGCAATCACTGCGCATCTGCTCTGATTCCACCATGACAGACCCCAGTGCATAATCATCAGTTTGATATTTTTTGAGAAAAGTTTATCCCACTGACTGTCGTAGCGGGTATCAAAGACAAAGCACGTACATTCAAAATAGACTAAAAAAAAAAAAAGTAAAAGAATAATTTAAAGTTCATCTGTAGACCAAAGGGGTAAATTTTCTTGACCAAATTCAATTTATTTACCAACTTGAAGCTTAAGTTTTACTACAGATTCCCTGGCAGGACAAATTAAGCAGTATAATAGGATTGAATTGGAAGACTATTTCTCACAGATGTCTACACAGACAAACTGCCTACCTGCCAGTAACCTGCTGTCACCCAGCAACACAGGCCTATCAAATCCATTTGGGGCTGTACTATTCATTAAGCTATGCACACAAAAACAAATTATGGACTAAATAAAAGAAAACGTAAAGCAAAGTTGCATGATTTCCACTTTGCTGAAGGCTGTCGTTTATTATTTCCAATGCTCCATCATTATGGCTGAACTGTCCTGTAACACTCCAAGAACAAAAAAGAAGACAACTTTCCATCCACCCTACTTTAACCTATAAAACAGAGCTATAAGCAAAAGCCCTGGGATCAAAACAAGGGAAAATAACCAATGTCACACAACAATTTTAATAAACTAGAGAGGTGAGAACCAGAACAGTCTGCACGGAGGACTCTGTTCCAGCGGCTCAAGAGGCTGAACCCATTCTGCAGTTAAATGACCTCTAAACCACAAAGTCTATGGTAGGTGCACAAGCAGAAAGCTTCTGGCAAGCTTGCCTATGGCTCGATTTACACTAGGAAATTATAATCATTAATACTTACAAAATAGATTAGGCCGAACATTAATTATAGCACTGCATAAAACAAAGAAAGGTAGGTTTTCACCCCAAATGCTACCAGCACAACAGAAGAAGAAAATTCTCTGTATTATACAATATAACGCGATTTATTCCCACTATGTTATATCCATTTGCCGCAAACATAGACAACACCTAAATTTTGGCAGACACTAATTTTAGTTTCCTTGACCCTCAATCCCACGGTTTCTTAGTAAATAATAGTGGATTTGAGATCATACTACAAAAAAATTTCCTCTCTGGAGAATTTTATCAGATAACTGCTTCCTGCAAGGTTCCTTGAACCACCCCTGAAGATCAGATGTTGGACACCGATGGAGACATGACATGGAGCTAAATAGAGCCCTTGTCTGATCCAGGATGGCAACTCTCACGCTTCTGTTAACATTAGTGCATGGTGATCCTGATGAGAAGTTTTTCCACAGAGGAACGACAATGGGAACAAAAGGGGCAAATTCCTTTGCTCCATGGCAGGGAAGAATCCCACAGGAAGGACGCTGAAGCGAACTATGTGAAATTGTGAAATTCCTCTCATGAAACGCCCTCACACTCATCCCTCCCTACTCCCCACACACTAAGCAGGGGGTCCAGTTCCCAGAGCACAGGCTTCCCGAGGGAACTTCCGAGGAGCGGAGACATCTGCTCACAGGTCCCCAGCTCTGCGAGGGCCACCATGTCCTGCCCGCTTCACCCCCTCTTCCAGGCATGGCACAGATTTCTGTGCATGTCACTGCATTGCCACAGCATCTTCAACCCACTGAAGTCTTAGAAACCGCTTCCTTCTAACCACTTCCCCATCCTTCAGCTGCTCTAACGGCAAAGAGCAGCTTGTTTCAAGGCTGTAGCTCCAAAAGAAGGAATACGACTTAAAAGGAATTGCATTTAGGACCGCTTAGTGCCACATAACAGTGAATGCTGGAAGAGCAGCCCCACCATCTAGAGATGTCATGCAAACAGAAATCAGCCACGTCACTCTGGATTGTGCTCGGTCTAAATATGTTACAGGGGTGTCTTAACATTATGGATATGGACAAATTGATTTCAGTAGTGAAAATCAACCAGGATTTAATGGAAAAACAACAGAGATAGTAAAATCAGGTCATCGTGAACATGAACATTTTGCTTCCCCATTAACACAAACCGAACAAAAGTCTGGAAAAGATGATGAATAAATCGGTGAACTATTTCACAAGCATCTATACTAGTCTTGAATAATACAGATGTGTCACAAGCAAAATCATCCTCCTCTTCATCTTTAGGCTGGCACATTTCCACCCCCTGTGCCACAAAAGCCCCCACAAATACCAAACGTGGCTTACTACAGAACAAAGTCATCCACACTCCCAGTCCAAGTTTCTCCATACATCTCAATGGCTCAAGACTTGAGTTTCAGACAAAAGGACCTCTGAAATGTACAGTTTCAAACCTCTTCCTCCACACCCTTGTGTTTCTCAATCTGTTATTGCTTTGCTTACTTCCAGCAAAAATTCATTCTGCCCATCACAAAAGGCATGATATTGTGCCATGCTTAGCTTTGGAGACAGCACTAATGCCTGTATTTTCACTTTTCAAGCTGTTTCTTGCAGCATATCTTTTTTTCTCTTAACCACCAGGATTTACGCAGTGCTGACCTCCAAGTGTGGGGCACCTTCCTGGCAATCACGGGACCAATTTTAGGATGAGCAGTTCCCACATGGTAGATTAAGAAGTCAGGCCGTTCCCAGCAGGGACTGCTTGGGGAAGGTTGTTTCTCAGTTGCAGGAATACGCGTGGTAAGGATGCATCACGGGGGCAAGGAGAGAAGAGCTCGGTGCTGTCCATGGGTGGAATTCACACTCAACTACGCACAGAAACATTTTCCCACATTCTTACAAATATTGATGAGGATGAAAAGATCTTCTTAGGGGGGAAGTGAGATTTAAAGACAAAGTATGTCTGTGAAAGGAGCGGTCTGCAGCTTGCTTTCACTTCAATAGGCGAGACTTGCTTCCTAGAGCAGAGGTGACTGTGGTAGCTGGGCATCCTACGCTTCATGGCAAAGCTGTGTCTAACTTTCCGTTCCCGCTGGGGCTGCAGCAGGAAGACCCAGCCCCTGACTTTGAGGGATTCAAAGGAAAGATTTGCTGATAAAGCCGCACCCGCAGCCCCGCTGGACACAGATTTTTGAAAGACCGAACCTTAACCCTCATCTGCTGAGCTTCCTCCTTTCCCAATCTCAGTCAGACATGAAAACTAGCAACTTGATAAACATTGTGCTTGAAGTTTCCAAACCACATCAAAGTGGAAGGACTCAGAAACTGTCCTGAAAATCTGGACAATTTCCTTTTGTCCTATACACCCACACAATGTGAAGGGCTACTGGTTTCAGTCTTTGAAGCATTGGACAAAAAGTAGGCTCAGCTTGTTTGTTCACATCTAAAAAAAACCCAACACCACCAAACAAATCCTCAAATCTCCCAAATGACAGATTTTTAGAATGTTTTATATATTGGGTGCTTCTGGATATGAAGATCTTTACAGACACAGGCCAAGTCCTGATTTCGTCCCACATGAACTGTAAATCTAGAGGATGCTAGCCTAGCCCAAAGGAATTGCTCCAGATTTACACCAGCTGTAAGAAAATTAAATTTACCTTTGGGTAGAGCATATGAGCAAAACACCTGTCTGGTAAATCATCACTGAGTGATACAAGTGATTTTCTTTAGCAATACCAGAACATTTGATTCTTAAACCCCATGCATACATTTTTTTAAAACCTGTGCTATAGAGCAGGGTCTAGCTCTTCTGCCTTATGGGAATGGAGCCTGGAATTTCTGAGGGATCCCAGTTTCCATGAAGAGCCAGAAGAAGTGGGAAACCCTTTTTTTCCAGACTCCATTAAGATCTCTGGCCCTAATCCCAAATTAGACGGCTGTAGCTGTGTGTCTGTGCAGTTGTTTCAGCTGAGTACTCAAATCAGACTGAAACCTTAACGTATGAACTTCCATCTGAATAGCACTTTCAGAGAAGTCAGGTTAGTTATTGTAAGAAATTAACCTTAGCACTGATTAGATTTGACCTGGAATTACTTCCTTCATTTTTTCCAGCTGACCATGAAATTGAAATGTCCATCACTCGCTGGGGATTTTGATGGTCTAGTTCCAACTGGAATAACTGAGATTCGTATAGCACTGCCCACAGATAAGACTGTAATAGTGTCTATTTATCTTTTAGCTGCTAATTGTGAGGTATTGCTTCTGTGTGGACAGCTGGAAATAAAGCCGAATTATCTGCCTGTGTTTCTGGAATTGTGGCCATGTAATCCTCCATCCAGGCTGCAGAATCTGATCTTTTCAGGGTTTAAACCCAGTCCTTCACATTCCCAAACGCTATAAATTAAAATTATTGTTGTACAAAGTCTAGGACTGGGAGACTGAACTTAATATGGCAACAACATTTTCATGTTGACCATTATGTGTGCAGTCTTTAGCAGAAATGTATGCAATATAATTTGTGGAATAAATATATAGAAGCTATGAAGGAAACACATGCGGGTACTACGCAAAACACAGACAAAAGTACTGTTCTTTCCCACAACTGTCATTTCTGTGTGCACATTTCTGTGTGCACAGAAATACAAAAGGGCTGAAGTGCCCAACACTCACATGTCAAAGAAACATAATTTCCTCAATCTTATTTTTCAAATGGGCATTCTCATGTCTTCTAGCTTGCATGTGGCTTTGGGGAAATGTAAGTTATTAAATAGACACATATGAGCTAAAATACCTCCTTCTATTGGATGCTTATGAAGCTCTCTGTAGTAACTCCTGAGCCACTGACTATTTCTGTGAATCTCCTCCAGTACCTGTCAGTAAATGGAAGCTCTGCATACCCCCCCAGAGACTGAATTACAAGACTGGACCATACAGCAGTAATGAATCAAGTTTCATCAAGAGCACTTGAAAAGGGAAGTGCTGGACAGCATGAGTAAAAATTTTAGGTACTTAGGCAGTGAAAGAGAGTGAAATGGGAAGAAAAGCCTGGGGACACATGGTACAAAGCATCCCACCGCTTCACCAGTAACTTTGAAACGCGCTGTGCAAATGCAAGTACGGAGAGTTTTACCACTAACCCAGAAGCAGCACGATCAGCCTATCTGGGATGTCCAAACGAAGCTGGGCAAGGATTATTTTCTTTCCAAAAGAAAAGAAAAGAGAACAAAATCAAAGACTTCGAAAAAGTCTAAATTCCTATTTGGACCACAATCTCTCACGTGTTCAAGGAGGGGGGATACAGCTTTCCAGCAAACTGGTTGTAAAGGCACTCAGCCAAACTACAGCGAAGCACCTTTCCAGTGCCCACCACACCTGAGCTGACCCGGGGATGTGTGTCCCCAGCACCCAGAGCAACAGGTTTTCCCCTAAACAAGCCAAGTTTTTCCCATTGGAATTCATCTAGGGCGCGCATGTCCCTGACAGTCCCTGGAACAGGACGGTGAACCAGGGTCTCTTACAGGCCCTGGCTCACAGAGTCCACCTTCTCCCTGGGCAGTGGGTTTGCCATCATTTGCACAATGGAAAACCTTTCCGACAGGAAAGAGGAAGCCAGTCCCCCAGCATAGCTGGTCGCTGCAGGAGCCCATGTGGGAGCAGGACGCCGAAGTTCAAGCTCAAGCTGTGAAGGAAGCCTGGCAAGAATTTGAACCCACATTTCCTGTAGCCAGGGTGGGCTCCCCATGCCTGTGCCTGTTTCATCCTGGGCATAAGAACATCCTTGGTGGAGGCAAATAATGTGGGGAAATTAGCGCTTTCCTGGGGAAAAAAAAAAAGGAAAAAAAAAAAGAAAAGAATCCCTATGTATCTATTTAAAAATTGATGAATCAGCACTTCCCGAGCAGGAAAACGTCTCATCGGAGCGACCCCGCCAGCTCTTCCCCACGGGCAGCCCGGGGAGCGCCGCGCCGGGGCCGTTCCCGCGGGCACACCGGGCTCCACACCGCGCCGGGGCAATTCCCGCGGGCACACCGGGCTCCACGCCGCGCCGGGGCCGCCCCCGCAGCCGTGCGGAGCAGACCGAGCCCGGCGGCCACTTGCGCGGCAG
>VZSF01002463.1:259917-360172 GCA_013398295.1 Chionis minor
GGGGGGGGTGGTCCCCGCTCCGCAGAGCCCCCCTCCGTCTCCGCAAGAGGAGCCCGGCAGCGCCGCGTCCCGTCGCCGGTTCCCGGGCCGGGGGCCAGGTCGGGCCGGTGCGGCGCAGCCCTTCCCGGGCTGCCGGGCGCGGTGCTCGGTGCGCCCCAAAGCGCGGCCCGGGGGGCGCGTCCCGGCGTCCCGGGGCTCCTCTCCCCGCCTTCCCCGCGGAGGGCGAGCGGCGGGGCAGCCTGCCCTTTGCCCGGCCTGTCCCGGACGGGGCGCGGGTCCTCTGGGAGCGGCACGGAGCGCTGAGAGCGGGGAAGCCAGGAAGGGGCAGCACTGGCTAAGGATGCTCCAGGAGTCTGCCCTGCCAGCGCCGCTGCTGGCCTTCACTGACCCTGTGACATCCAGGACCAAGCTAGAAATGTGTTTCTCCTCCCTACGCACTTACCTCATGTTCTTCATACTTTTTTTTTTTTTTTTTTGAAAGACCAGAGGAGAGCCCGTGACAGCAAACCGCAAGTCCCGTGTTTCCACTTTTCCCCTGCGTAGCCAGAGGAAGGCTATCGGGTGAGTCAGGTCTTCGGTTTGACCCAGTATGGCCCTTCCTGTATCTTTACGCTATGAAATAAGTTGCAAGAGTGTCTGCATGGGGCAGGTAAATGTGATCGCCCCCATTTTACAGCGAAGGAAATGGAGGCACATAGAGAGGTTAGGTGGTTGTCCAAGGTCATAGGAAGCCGGTGAGAAGAGACAGAAATAGAACTCAGATCTCCTGTGTCCCACCAGACCATCCTGTGCAAGACAAAAAGATGAGAAGTTGGTGTTGTTTTTAACTTGAGAACTGTTTAACTTTCAAGTTTAAAGTATGTGAGAATATTTCCTGCACGCTTCTGTCCGACTTCTATTCATAAGTGACACCCAAAGCTAAGAACTTAAGTCTGCATTTTCCAATCTTCCTGCCCCCAGCTGAGACCTTGAAAATAAAATAGTTATGGATACCTTCCCCCTCATCTGCTCACCCCGTGGGGGGAAGAACCCAAAGGTTTCTTTCCCGAAGAGGATGACTCATAAGAAATCACCTCCTCCAGTGGAGAGGACAGCAGCTGGGAAAACAGTCGTCAAGTGAGGACAGACCAACCAGAACTAGGACACTGGGCATCCTGACAGCTCAGACCCCCTAGGAGCAAGGGCTGCCTGCGGAAGGAGCTAAGGGAACTGTATGTCCCTGCCTTTGACCTACCCAGTGCTGAGTACGTGCTGAGTCTGAGATGATGCAGGCCCCATCACCATCTCAGCAGCCATGCCCCACCAGTTCTTCCCCACCCTCTTCACACCTCCTACATCACAGCTGCATTCAGTCACGGCCCTCCAAAGACCACAGCACTTTGGCAAGACTTGCCCCCTTCCTTCTCCAACAGATGTCATCAGCTCCTGATCCACCCAAGGATCTGAGGACCAGGGGGGGCAAACCTGAAGATCTGCTCATAACCCCTCATCACTCTTCATACACTAAAGCCAGGGAGAGAAGAGCTGTGGAGCCTACATGAAGACTGAAAAGACCCCAGTATTGAGATACGGGGAAGAAAGAGGCCGCAGACAGTCCCATAAAGCAGAATGAAGGGAAAGCCTGCACCTAGGACTGGATGAAAGGCCTCTCTAAACACATAGGCTGAAGCATCTGGACAGATGGACAGTGCGTGTGTGAAGGGGAGGGCTGCATGGAGCCTATTTGATCTTATTTTTTGTGTAGTACCATGTAACTGGCAACACCTAGTAGGGTGAGAACTTATTTTGAAGAGTGATTTTGATGCTATCGCCAAACAATCACTAAGAAGCTGGTCATAGACCTGTCCCAGGCAAATGCCTGTCCTCCAGGCAATACGACCTCTTCGTACCAGAATCTTAGGTCTTGGTCTGATGCTAAGTTGTGGGTGGCATACGCGAGGACAATTTCTATCCTTGGAATAAAGGATATGTAACTGTTGTTACATTCCCTTCAGCTCTGAAATGTGGGAAATATCTTTTTTCTAGCATTTTTAAAAAAAGACTATTACTAAATACTAGAAAGGAAAACAATACAATTTAGCAGCTGAGAGTAAGCCCTCTGAAACGTATCAGGCAAGCATCCTTGCTGCAAGGCTGATTACCTGCTCAGTCTCCCGCACTACAGAAGCTGCAAAAGGCGGAGGATAAACAGCCTTCACAGCAGACAACACCCATTTTTAGTGTTCACTTGCAACCCAACAGTACTTTGTATTGTTGAATTTTACCCTGCTCTGGAGGAAGATGGCTTCTACCAAACCTTTTGCTTCAACAACCCACACATCTGATCATCGAGCCATCAGGCAGCAAAAGCACCGACTCCCTGGTAAGCATCCCTTACCCTTCCCTGGCCAGCAAGACTCCTTGGAACAACATAGGAAATGAACAGTAGGAAATTTGATTGAAAAGACGAGTAATCAGGGCATTCAGCTCCTGGGTCCGCCTTGGGCAGCTGACTACCATGCTGCAAGGAAACAGGCACCACCCTGAGTACATAGGACCTTTCACAGCTGAATGCTTAACCAGGGCATTGCCTCTTGTCTGCTCTCTGCTGTCTTTATGACTCTTGCACGTCTGGTTTCAAGAGTTAGGTGGGGTGGAGACTCCTCTCAACCCGGATATGACTTAGCCAAGTTGCTGGGACACATCCTGAGGTTGTGGATTCTACACCCCGCTGGAATTAGGACACTTGGAACATCCTGAGTTAGGGCTTTAGCCAAGTCTTCTGGGAGGAATCACTTGAACAGTTCCCATGGACCTGGCAAAAATAAAGAGCCTGGAAAATCCCACTCACATCAGCAGCCGATACCCTCCCAATCTGACCTGTCTCTTTCCAGTCATGGAAGCAATTTTTTATTCGCACCAGTGTTCAAAACAGCTCCTTGTGGCACTGGTTGCAATGCTCAAAGCATTACACAAAAGGCTATGACCAGCACCTGCACAGCAGGTGCCTGCCCGTAGAAGACGACTGCATGGGCCAGAGTTACAGCTGAGGGACCTTATGATACCTGTTGATCCCACAGCAGAGTACTCACAGCAGAGATGTAGACGCCTCACAGGAACAGACCAGACCGCCTTCGAGATGGTCCCAAGCTCCAGCTGTTGGGAGAGAAGGAAAGATGTCAAAGCAGAACAGATTGGATCTCCCTCTGCAGGTCTTCTGCGGAATCTGCATCTGCCAACTCACTTCTTTTAAGAGGACTGGGTCCTCCCAGGACTGAAAATTTAAGCAAAGCAGTATTTCAGTTGATCACCCGAAAACATCACAATTTTTTACAGAGCCAGTGGGGAAGGGTTCAATGCTCCCTGTTCACCAGTGGGAGCTTTCTCCATCCCCATCGTCCCTTGTTGATTGTCAGTTCTACTGGCACAACCATTTCTGGAGCTTGGTGTAAAACAGTTTGGTGAAATAATCCAGGATGTAACTTGCCTGCTTTCTGTGGAGGGCCACTTAGAACCTGGGTCATTTCACTGATACAGCTTACAGCACACCTGCACTGCGGGAGACCCAGTGAACTGTGACAACTGGAAGAATATTGGAGCTTTTCATACTGATCTAACTACTGGGGGTACTGTAACCTGGAGCAAGATCCTAAGTGAGATGGACTGGATCTACTCACCAAAGGCTTTCTTCTGACTCTTTTACTCTATCTTTTCAATGAGGTGCTTTCAATCATGTTATTTTGTCATCCTCTGGTCCCATCTCCCTATGGCAGGAACAGAGTTTAAGCAGCACATTATCAAGTAAATCCCAGTTACCATCGTCATTATAACTTTAGCTGCTGCTGTTATTTGGATTTGCCTGCTACATTGAAAACAGCATGTAAATCAAAGTAAAGTTCCTTAGTTTTCTCCAGGACTGTGAGAAGAAAAAGCTGAGACCTCTTCTCTGTGCTACGGTGTTTACTGGGACGGCTACTTATACCTGCCCACCAGGCACATGCATAGATAAGTGTATGCAGACATAAGCTACGGCTGCCGTTGTGCTGTAGGCTGAGCTTTACCTTACGTTAGAGGACTCTTGGCTCTGTACCCAGTCAGTGCGTGCGGCAGCGATAGCCAAAAGCTGCAGCAAAGAATTCGTCTTTGTAGGACAACCTCACAGCACTGCTGCCCATCCTTCACTGAAAGGTACGACAGCTCAGAGCAGTGATCGTGCCACCTCCTCACCCAAATTTCCCACCTGTACCAAAGCTAGGTCCACTTTTGAGGGCAGGCAAAGCAGGCAGCTGCCTAACCATAGCAAGAAAGTAGCTGCAATGGGAGCGTGTAATTTGCCACTGCTCCTTTTTTTATTATAATGGGTCAACTGGCAAGAGCAATTAATCAGATTACCTGGTGTTCTGTTGGGAGGTTAGGAAGCTAATGAGTAAGACATCCTGTAACACTCATGCCCGAGTGTATTCCCCTTCCAGGAGTTTTGAGGATCTGAGGAGCTTAGCTGGCGGAGTAGCCGATCAGCGCCTTCGCTGCCAGTTGCTGTTGTGGAAGAAGCTAGAGGTGAGGATGTGCCCCTCCTGTCCTTTGGGAGCTGCTCTGGAACTGAGGCCGTACCACTGGTCCCTGCTTGTGCTGCACCATGGTTGTGTCACAGCAGCTACACCCACACCCGGTCTTGTGTCTCTGCCGTTTTGAGTCTGACGCGTAGCCTCTGCCTTGCCTTGCCTTCAGACCTGCCTCGTCACTGGGGGACCACCAGACTGTACCCGAGTCTGATCACTGTCTCCAGAACTGATCCTGACCCAGACTTGCCATTCCTCATCCCAGCTCCTTGCTGGCGCGGTGACTTTTCCCACCTGCCTTTTTACTGTGCTTGGCTCACTCGGGAAGCAACCAGCCCTTGCTGGTCCCTGGCACATCCTATATGATTTTGGCTCTGCCTGCATCTCCCCTTCCTGTCAGGACCACAAGGCAAAATGCCAGTGATTTCATCCCTCTTACTAAAAGCAAACGATATTACAATACACATTTTCTTTCAAAATACCACACAACTGATTTTATATGTATATTCAGCAATATTTCACTCGACAGGAAAAAAAAAAAAAGAATGGAACAAGAATTTTTTTGTCCCTGAAAAACACAAGTACAATAGAAGAATGCTAGTAAGCATTTCCACTATAGGCACACGTACGCAGGCAGGACCCCACTCGCACGTATGCACACCTGCATCAATATGGGAATGACCCACTTTCGGCATAGCTGGGTTAGTGTGGTGGTGACGTAGCGCACTCAGTGTCATCTCCCAGGCATCCGAAATCCAGTCTCCAGTCATTGCTTCTTCCTTTTATCTGGGAGGATATATATATGCCTTTCCTGGAGCCATCAGCACATGAGTGTACCAGGGTAAGTGTTTAGAAAGAGGCAAGACCACATGAAAGGATCGATGGCATCTCCTCCCTGTGGAACCAGGCCAAGGTCACTGCATTTCAGTGGGAAAGACAACCAGAAGGTCAGCAAAAGAACCACAAAACCAAACCAAAACATGTCAAAAAGGGAAAACTACCCAAGAAAATATTAAGCCATGAAAAGAAAACCAGCTTTACAATGAAGAGCTCTTTTCCTCTTACCACCCCAAACGCTCAGCCCCTGGAGGCTTAGTGTTTCCCTCCCCATAACGCAAACCAGGCCCCCGCGCCAGGAGCCCGCACAGCTGCTGCTCGCAGAGGAGCTGGTGACTCAGTGATGTGCACAAATGCCCATGTCCTGATTATTTTGGAACAAATCAGATACAAAATGTGAACAAAAGCAAACAGTTATCTGACCACAGAAACGATGTTCACAGGAGTATCTTGGGGAGCTGTACTGGGAAATGTGGGATATGTACAGCACTGTCAAGGTCCTGCAGCGCTGGAATAATGCATGCGGTTAACACCACGTGTGCCCCAAATAGTAGGGTTGGTGGAGTCCCTGCCCAATGTGCTGGTTCACTTGCACGACTGCAAGCAGAGCAATTTCAGGAAAGAGGATTCAGGACAGAATTTTGGAGCTCTGGGCACAGGGAGGTTCAATTGGACTAGATGACCAGTAATGCAGCTCCACCAGACTGGTGGAAAGAAAGAGGCCCCACTACAGTGTTTGCCCAGAACCTCATTAGAGCTATCTCTAGCTGCAATGTTTGCCCAGAACCATGTCAGAGCTATCTCCAGCTCCATCTGCACGTAGCAAGTTTTACAGAGGAAGACTAAGAGCTGCACCAGCCTGGGGGGAGTAAGAGTTTTGTCTGAAATACACTAGAATTGTCTTTTGATTGAGATTTTCCAGACAACAGTTTTAAGATAGCTCTTTTTCACAACACATTTCATTGAAAATAAGAAGTAAAGCACAAAAAAGTGCTAAAAACCCCCTCAAACAAAACCAAACAAAAAACCCAAACAGTAAAAAAAATAAATTGGCTGCGAGGAACAGTTAAAAGATTGTTTCACTTCTAGTTCCATAAGATACTTGTGGTGATGTTATTACCTTAGTGATGCAACAGTGTAATTTCCACGCTACGGAATGAGCATCTTTGCTTCCTTTGGTGCAGGAAAACCATAACTGGCAGATCAGCACAATGTGGGGGCAGAAAAGGGCTGCCTGCTGACTCGGCAAGGCTCAGAGATGCTCATCTGGGGCTTTGAAACCCCGTCTGGGAATGCTCTCTTGTCACCAGGTCCAGCAGACAGGATCCAGCACCGGTCTAGGAGGGAGAATGATCTGTGCATGAACTAATCTCACAAGCACCAGGAGCTGCAGATACGACTGATGCGTGTCCTTACCTTGCAAAGCTACCACCTCATCTCCTGAAGATGAGGTTGAGGTTGCTATTGGCAAAAGGGGAAAGACAAGAAGAGCAGATCGGGAGATTTTGGTGGCAGGACTTCTCTTGAGATCCCCAGAGTTTGCACTGACTTCTCCTTAGTCCCGTTAATGGGCAGACAGAAGGAAGATGGAGAAGCCAGGACTGGGCAGCAGTCACTGAATCCAAACCCCCATTTATTTGCCTGAACACCACAAGGCAATGAAGAACATGACATCATTTGAAGAACATAGCATCATTTGAAGAACAGTTGTAGAAGGTGTATTATTTTATACACACACAGTCCCTGTTGAGGTAAAAATTGCCCCAAAGTTCTCTGTCTGTAGAGGACTAACTATGTCTTTTTTAACTGTGTAATACAAGGGGTTGAGCATCGCCCGGAGAGACCTGGGTTAGAAAGGCATTTAGACGTTTTATTAAGTGTGGGGTCTTTCTGGGACAGGCATTGTGCAAGGACTAATATCATTAGAAGAAACTGGTTAAAAGTTATTTCATGGAGTCGGAACTCACAGGCAGCATGAGCTGTCAAAGGGCAGAGCCCTCAGTTTGTGGGGTTCTTTTTAACTCTCCCAAGTAGAAACAGATCTTTTTTTCCCCCCAAAGTGGGACATAAGCAGAATGATGGAATCGGAGAACGATAGAATGGTTTAGGTTGGAAGGGACCTTAAAGATCGTCTAGTTCCAACCCCCCTGCCACGGGCAGGGACACCTTCCTCCAGACCAGCTTGCTCGAAGCCCCATCCAGCCTGGCTCTGGGCGCTTCCAGGGCTGGAAGTGCAAAGACCCAGGAGATGCTGTGAGTCGCCGTGCCACCTTCAGCCCGCGGCGGGACAGCGGGAGGACCTCGGGGGCGCAGCAGAAACGCCGCTCCCCCCGGGGGGCAGCGCGGGACGCCCCGCAGATCCCTGGAGCCCCCTTTTCCCCCGAGCCCGGCGGCAGGAGGGGGCCAGGCGGCAGCGGGCGGGGGGAGCCCCCGGCGGCGGGCGGAGCGGAGTGGGGCGGAGCGGAGCGGGGCGCGCTCCTTCCGCGGCGGCGGCCCTGGCCGCGGGCAGCGGAGCTGCGCTCGGGTCTTCCCCTGCGCCGGGGAGGATGCGGAGAGGAGGCCGCTGCCGCTTCCCTTCCCGAGAGCCAGCGAGCCGAATTTCCCGGGGTGTGGACGGTCAGCAATAAAAAGAGAAACGCACGATCCAAGTTAATTTTCCACCCCCGAAAGGAAATGCTGCTTCCTGTATTATGCGAGGCTGGTGCCAACAACACTGACACAGGAGTCTATTGTCCTTCTCACAAAGCCGTGGTGGGGAAGGACGCCTGAGAAAATAGTCCTTTTGCAACAGCAAGGAGCTTTTGATCTTTGGGGGTAAAAAAANCAAGGCAATGAAGAACATGACATCATTTGAAGAACATAGCATCATTTGAAGAACAGTTGTAGAAGGTGTATTATTTTATACACACACAGTCCCTGTTGAGGTAAAAATTGCCCCAAAGTTCTCTGTCTGTAGAGGACTAACTATGTCTTTTTTAACTGTGTAATACAAGGGGTTGAGCATCGCCCGGAGAGACCTGGGTTAGAAAGGCATTTAGACGTTTTATTAAGTGTGGGGTCTTTCTGGGACAGGCATTGTGCAAGGACTAATATCATTAGAAGAAACTGGTTAAAAGTTATTTCATGGAGTCGGAACTCACAGGCAGCATGAGCTGTCAAAGGGCAGAGCCCTCAGTTTGTGGGGTTCTTTTTAACTCTCCCAAGTAGAAACAGATCTTTTTTTCCCCCCAAAGTGGGACATAAGCAGAATGATGGAATCGGAGAACGATAGAATGGTTTAGGTTGGAAGGGACCTTAAAGATCGTCTAGTTCCAACCCCCCTGCCACGGGCAGGGACACCTTCCTCCAGACCAGCTTGCTCGAAGCCCCATCCAGCCTGGCTCTGGGCGCTTCCAGGGCTGGAAGTGCAAAGACCCAGGAGATGCTGTGAGTCGCCGTGCCACCTTCAGCCCGCGGCGGGACAGCGGGAGGACCTCGGGGGCGCAGCAGAAACGCCGCTCCCCCCGGGGGGCAGCGCGGGACGCCCCGCAGATCCCTGGAGCCCCCTTTTCCCCCGAGCCCGGCGGCAGGAGGGGGCCAGGCGGCAGCGGGCGAGGGGGTGCGCGGGGGGCTGGGAGAGGGATGCACCGGGCGGAGCGGGGAGCCGGTACCGGGGTGCCCCTCGCCGCGCCTCCAGCTCCGCTGAGGCGGCCAGGATGCGCCAAAGTGCCTGCAAATGTCTTTCCTTTTCCATAAAAAGCGATCACACGGCTTCAGCCCTGCTTCCGATGTCTGCAAGCCGGAACAAAGACACCAGGGATTAAGAGCCTCTTCCTGCCTTCCCCTCCCTTCGTNATGATTTACAAAGCCCCGGTCCCCGAGAAGGAGTTGATGTCTCCCCCGTCGGTGCCGGGGCTGCCGCAGCCCCCCCGCCGTCGGCCGGGACATCGGGGACACGGTCCCTGCCCTCCCGGGGGGGCCGAGCGCTCACCGGCTGGGCAGAACTGGGGGGCTGCAGGGCACCAGGGGGCCTGGGTCCCCTCTGCCCGGGGGGGCCCTCTCTGCACCGGCCGCAGGGTGCTGCGAGCCCCCGCAGTCTCTTAGCAGGAAAAGAGAAGTAACATCTGAAGAAGAGCCGCGCTGTTGCCAAAGGCAGTTTGGGGCACATGCTTTCCTGTCAGAGGTTTTTAAAATATCATGGCTTTCTTTCCCTTAAATCAGTAATAAAGGGTGAAACACTTTATTCCTACTCTAGAAGGATCATATCAGTCCAAAAGAGAGTACTTGGATCCTTGGATGCTTGGGTTCGTTCCATTCTGCTGGTGCCAGCCCTTGGTGCTGATGCTATCCTTTTGTTAAATGATTCTTAAGGAGTTAATCTTTCCTTAAAAGAGGCTTTTAAAAGAACAATTCTTATTCTTGAAATAGTTCTTATAAACTTTCTTACTAGTTCTTATTAAAGGCGAATTCCTATCTTTCTTAATGGGATACAAAACCCATTTCCAAGGGAAGTCTGTTCAGCAAGAGCGGCAGGGTCGGGCTCTTGCTTTGACTGTTTTCTGGCAACTGTCAGTCTGCAGGATGGAATCACTTTGGCCGACTAATGACTGACAGTGGCTCATTACGAGAAAATGCAAATTATTTTCTTTAAATATGCCTGCTTGCCATCAAAAAGAAAACGTAATGTTCCTCTTCACACATGTAGATAGGCTGATTTAAAGGCATTTTAGGGAAAGAGGATATGGGGAACCTTCAAGAATGATTATGAATCTTTTCTACACAAAAATACACCCGTATTTCCCATGTCCAAGAGCAGGGTTCTTTTAAAAAATCCTAAATCTTGCCCAATTCTTGTGGGTCCTTTGCTGTGAAAACAAAACAGAACAAAAATCCCAAAGTAAACCAGAACATCTGCATTTCCAGCAGTTTGTAAGGTGCTCAGTGCTGAATAGAACTGGTTGGGAGCGATGTTCAATATCACCGGTGGCTTTCCAGCCCTACAGCTGTATCCAACCCTTCCGGTGTATCCACACAGCCTTGCCTCCCTCCACAGAGACACGGGTTTGGGTCTGCAGTTTCTAACACCATGCCCAAGTCTGGCCCGTGGACCATAGCTCCCATCTAACTTCAGATACGGCCGTTTTTAATGCTGTTGGCATGCCAGCTCTTCAGGCTCTTTCCAGGCTTTCTACAGAGGCCAGGCAGACTGCAGGCAGGAAAAGCTGTGCTCTTTTTGCCTGTGGTACTGCCCACCCTTCCCCCAGCCCTTAGATGTGGGCAATTCAAGTTTATCTCCCACAGACTCTGCCATAGACTTCTGTTATCTGGAATAAGCCCCAGAGGCACAAATCCTTAAAGGCATTGAAGTGCCTAACTCCCATCAGAATGAGGGATGTAGTTGTCTAAAAGCCGCTGATAATCTACAAAGTTGCTCACGATTTGTATAACAGAGATCACGTAAGTCCCTACAGTCTGACACAGGCAAAGCGCGAAGTAAAATTTCCTTTATTTTTCCTGCTGCTGTTGCTACCGCTGTTATTCAAAAATCCGCGCTAGGGTGTACTCACAAGTCCGAGTCGGGAGTTAGGAGTCCACTGGGAGAAGGAACACAAGGAGCAAAGGTTCTGCTTATGAGATTTCACAGCCCAGGAGCGCGCTGAGAAACAGCCCGAGCGTCCGACACAGAAATGGTAACAAGGGGAAGATTGTCATGAGCTGTCTGAGCACAAGAGTGCATTCAGCATGCCAGCCGCCTTCTGCTTTCAAGGGTTTTTCAGGGCTGATAGCAGAAATCAATTTGTAATGTCACAAGTATGTTTCTTCTGCCCCTCTGATGATGGCTGGTCACTGGGTATCAGATGATGCCCAGTGGAACATCTGTCACCAACCCGTGGAAAAACAACTTAGCCCAACTTCGTGGGCCTCTGTTCGGAACGGGCTGGAAATGGGAGGGCTCCCTTCCTTTCACCCACCTATCTCTGTACGTGTCCGATGTCCTTGTGGCAAAATACAAGGAGCGCTTGTGAATTCGGAACCTTGGGAAATGGCTAGTCATCTGCTTTGCACTGGATTCAGCCAGCAATGGAGTTAAGATGTCCACCATTTTGGTGAGATGGATGAGGTTTATTAAGAGAGGAAATAGGCATAGCCCTAAGGGATAGGATATACCAAATGAGCACCTAAAAATAAACTCTTTGTTTTTCCTGTTCCATGAAAGCTATTGTTGAAGTTGCCACAGAAATATTTCATAATTGTGAAACAAATAACCACCCAAGAGGTAATTTCTCCTCTACCTGTGATTTCTCGGTACAGTACAAACTTCGCAAAAATGTCAGTGTGCTTGAAATAATCAGTACTTCCAGATGAGGACAAATTTAGAACTGTTCATCATTAATATGAAAAAAAAACCCAACCCCAGCCCAGCCACTGTTAGTAACAGATCTAATTCAAACACTTTAACATATGATCCAGCTGAAGGTGTCAGTTTGTCTGCCTTGTGAGGGGTAAATCTGTACAAATGTAATGCTAGAGGTCATGTAAAGATGAAATGATGTGTCCAAATTCACACAGCATGAGTGACAGGGTCAGAACATGCATTCTCTCGGTCCAGTCATCAAAACCAGTCATTCTGCAGACAGAGAAGTTGTTCAATCCCTTTCACTGTGTATCCGGCTCCAGTGTTACAAATGTAGTGCTGTGACCACAGGAACTATGGAAACCTGGTTTCCTACATAGCTTGAGGTTTCTGTGTTGAGAAAGTGTGAGCTCTGCTCAACGCTTTTCCCGTGGGTGAGCATTCATAAGGTATTTAAATGCCTTAGTGAGCCCAGGGACACACTGGTGAGTGACTGAGAAGGTCTGAGTTCGCATTAAAGCCTTTCCCTCATTTGGTTCTCATAAGGGTTCTCTCTACTCTACCTAGTCCCTATTTGCTTGAAAACTGTAGGAATATAATTACCTTTACACCCCATTCTTTTATATCAGCTTTAATTAAAACTGGCCAACAGATTCCAAAGGGTTTTTTGCTGAGGTAGGAACCACGTAGGTACACAAAGGGGAGACATGCAAGTCTCAATTTTTAGAAAACAATGCTAATTACTTAGATTTTTTGCTGTCCTAATTCCTTCTAAAGACAAGCTGTATCAGAACCTTATTCCCCTACTTTAGAGAATTTCTTCCAATTTCCAGCCTAAGTGAATTCATGCCGACTTTACATTTTTCTGGTTTTATGCTTCGTCTTTCTAGCTGAAACACCATCTATTTACAGGTATTTATTCCTTGATAAATACTTATGTCAGACATGGATTCAACTTTATTTTTACTGTAATTGCTTCCTCTCTGCCCTAGTTGACATTCCCTGCACCTATTCCAATTTTAACAAATTTTTCTCAAACACGCAAAACCACCATACCTTTTCATGGCAGTTTCACACTGATGGGTTATGAATGACTACATCTTTTTTTTTTTTTTTTTTTTCCTCTGTCATTGCCAATGTATGATTGCCAAACTTATAACAGGTATTTTTGAGGAATTTACTCAGAAGAGAACTCATAACTGCTCTGCTTCCTGGTCTCATGAAGTTGTGAGTATAGCTTGACTCAGAAATTTTGCTAAGTTATTTTAAGTATTATGTACAAAAATATTCCATTTCAAAAGCTGGTTTTATTGGGGATCTTCTGCTCCCTTATGCATATGTACACAGCAATTTGGAATGTGAGACTTGCAACTACAGGGAATGAAAACTACTAGTTCTGGTTCACCTTGCCAAGGAAAGAAATGAGTGCTGTCTGCAGAAAAGAAGAACACAATATTGAAAGATAAACCAAACCAAAACACACTGTTATTCCAGGAGACAAACCTCTAAAAATGTAGCTGAAGGAGTTTTCAACCACCAAAATTGCATCCTCTTTCAGACGACAGCTACACAGCCAAAACAAAAAGCAAGGTGCCTGCAAAAATCCAGCCTATTAAAAAACAAAGATGTGGATCTGAAGGTGAATGCTTAGGTTTGCACTTCACAGGAAAGGTACCTGTTTGCATTTCTGTCTCTCTTCCCACTTAAGGATCCTGAAGCTCTTTCAAAAAAGCAACAGAAGAACGTTTGCTACATTTTGGAAATAAGTAACATCCTCCTTTCTGAACCAGTCTGCTTCTCAGTGACCACACACTACTTGAAGGCATGAAAAGGCTTCACCAGCCTGTCTGTCCAGGATGGAGTGTTCCTTGAAGACCTGTGACGGGAAATATTTCTCCCTTGAGCCCTGTTGAGGAGAGGAATCTTTCAGTCAGATACTTCTTCATGTTCCCTCAGCAACCCTGCCATTTTGGCCGCCACACAGGGCTCAATTTCATCACCAAATGTAGGTGTCTAATCCCACCTGTAATAACCTGGGGCATGCAAGCTGTCCACCCATGGATGGCATGGGTCCAGCACAGTCAGGCCCCTCAGGAGCAATGGCCAGATCCCAGCATGGATTCCCTGGGGCCTGTATGATGATCAGATGCCAATGTTTGCACAACTGAATTGTGCTTCGGGCTTCCTTCTTAACATGTCTCAGAACTGTCTGTCTTCCCTTCCAGCTAAGACACTGCTGAGTTCTTTTGAAATGTGTTGTAATTTAATACCGCTTAATACCTGGTATTTTCTAAGGAATTTACTTTCAAAGGCATTTAGACCTAGATTTAGACTAAGTCCTTGTAATTGATATTTTATGTTGTCTTTGAAGGCCCAGAGTGAGCCAATAGGAAACACAAGGCATAGGGCCCAAAGTGGGCTTTGGTCTACCCGACTAAAGGACATGACCACAGCAGTGGATGCAGATAGACCTCAAATCATACTGGTAGTACCGTTAATCCTTGAACTGGAAATACTGAGGAGCTGAATGAGTTGAGCTGACTGAGTAGAGCCAGCCTGGATCTGGAAAAGTTACAGTCATGTTTGGTTGAAACTATTTCTGAGCTAAGACACTGTACTGCAAACTGCTCCATGGACTTGGCCTGGTCTCCACAAGGAAGATCTACCTCCTAGGCTCTTCCTTTTTGTGGAGACATACTTTGTGATTTTTTTCTGCATTTGCTCTTAAGCAAAGGTGGAACAGCAGTTAAGCTGAAAGGCCTTTAGGTTGCATATTTCAGCAACCAAGTCTTGTTGAAAATGGTGAATGCAGTTGCTTCGTTGTCAACTGGTAACATGCTCCCTGGAAGGTATGAAAAGTGAAACTTCCTGAACCTTTCTCCTTTCTGAGACAATGAATTTAAAAGCTCTGGTATTGGTTTTCCTATCTTTTTTGAGGTGCTGAAAACCTTCTTGTGTCAGTTTATTATGCTGTCTTGTCAGCACAATCAAGATTTTCTCGCAATGCTTGTTCTGCACCCATCTACAATTTTTCTCTCAGTGAAGTCAGCAACAATCCAAACCAGAAGTGGTAAGTAACTGGTATTGATTTCTACTCTTGCCAAAATCTAAATTAGATGCAACTACTTCCTCACATAAAACTTTACATAAAAGTTCCTTGTTACAATGGCATACCATAACACCTGAGATATTCCCAAATGTATTGGGATGGTGGTTGCCTAAATGCTGGTTTTACACCTATAAACTGAATAAGGAACACTTCTGTTTTCTTTTTTCCATTTAACATTCTTTCTCAGGTTTTGTCACTCTTTTGTTAATACAAAGAATACCCAGCCTTTTAAGTGAAAAGCAAATCTGAAGACAGTCACTAGTTGTTGTTGTTACAGAGCTTTTCACCTAATTCAGTGAAAAGCTGGCTAAATTGCTTTTATGCTTATTTTCCCCTGATTCATTTGGCTTGCCTGCTTGAGCAGAGAATGTGCGTGTGTGCGTGTTCTTCTGTCTGAGATCTGGAAATTAAAATTATTCTGCAGTTCACTGTTTCCAGGATGAAAATTAACCCACAGGCAGTAGCTTGAGGAACTGTGTTTGAAGAATTGATCTTCCTTTAGAAATTCAATCTGTGCTTCCCTCATTTGTCAGTAGTTGTTTCCTTTATTCTGCTTTGGATAATATTGTAGAAGGCTTGTCCACCTCTGAACAGAGTATAGCACGCTCAGATGCCACAGTCACTTTGGTCACCTTTCTTTGTCATTGTGTTTACAACTTCCTTTTATTTCAGAGAACAGAGACTTAATGATGTTTCCTCATTGCAACCATCAGGACCTTTAAGTGTTTCCCCATAAGTTAATCCTCACCTGCAGCTTTCCAGTTGAATATTTTTTTTTTTTTTGGCATCTTTCACTTCTATTGTGCTGGGAAATGTGACAGTGTCTAGTACAGTGTTTCATTTTCAGTTGGCACTCTCTTACGAGTGTTCGGCCTGTAGTCTCTGTTGTGGTTTTTTTACTGTTTCCAAGGACTTTTCTTGTTTGGTGTGAATTTGCAAGTCAAGAAGGCTGAAAGACCATTTCATTTTTCTCTCCTTCCAGGTGACCACAGCTTCTTTGGTTACATTTTCCATATATTTCTTCTTCTATCTCCTTGTTACTGCTTGGTTTTTTACTTAATAAGACTTCTACCTGCTTTACCTAGAAGGGGTAATGCTTCCTTTCATTTGTTCTTCTTCCTTCACACTGTTCTTATTTATCTAGACTGTAGTTACACTCGCTGGGAAATCAAGAATCATTGTTGAAGGTTCAAAGCTATTAGTTTCAGCTGAATGGGACCTGACATCTTTCCACCATTTTTTGAAAGGAATAGAAGAACAAGAAAATTATACAACTTGTCCCTACAGTTAAAAAGATCTGTCATAGAACAGAAAATAGAGCCCATGCCATCTGGCTAAGGTATCTTAACCACACATTTATCTTTTCTTCAATCTCTTTCTCTAGTTGCTGCAATTACAGAAGAAAAACGTCCAGGTAGTAAATCATTTCACCCTTTTATATGTTAACATTTTAAATATTAAATCTTTTCAACATGTTTTTAATATCTTTACAGAATAGTTCGTCAAAGCTATGCCACAGTCACTGTGCCAGAACACAGCAATACATCATTTTATGCTTTTCTACTGGGTGTTTCCAGCTATTAATTAAAAAAGAAAACATGAAGTGTTGACAGACGGCAGTGGTCCTGGGCACAAAGACATAAAAATAATAGTAACATGATTGGTATAGAAATGGAAGTAGTCATTAACTAATCACAGGGAAAGAAAGATAAGAGTAGCACCAGAATCAAAGAACAGGAGGGGAACTTTCCTGTAGAAGCAGGAAAGATTTAAAAAATACTCCACAGAAATCAACTACTTTGGTGATTTGATGGTTAATAGCAGGCAGATGAACCAATCCTTTGGCACTATAATACTTTTTCTAAGAAGAACTATGGAAAGCATACCTTAAAATCCATCTCTTCTGCTCAGATAATTGGAAATTGCTAGAGACAACTAAACAAGACCTCATATTTTCCTACTCCAAACCTCAGAATTTCATTTAGCCCACACCAGTTAGTAAGGTACCCCAGAGCACTGTCAGCAGAACTTTCAGAAAAGGTATTACAAAGGACAAGAGAAGATCTAGAAAAATTATCAAAATGTATACAAACACAGTTTATTTAAATACCTGCTTACCTGCAATCATTTATCTTTCTTCTTTTTTGAAGAAAAAGGCCAAGAACAAAAGCTATTTACCCCTCTTCAGCCAAAAAAGACCAGAAGCACCCACAGGCCCATGTTGCTGTTGAATCACCTTCCCTAACCTAGCCTGACTTTCTTATTCAACATGGTGTTATTCAACTGGCCAGATTTAAAGCCCTTCTTGAAAGACAAAACATAACTCATGTTTCTTACAATTAAAACAAGTTATGGCAAACCCAGATTTCAGTAAATACAGGAATTGATAACAAACAATTATGAACTCACGACTCCTGTTCTG
The DNA here is from genome assembly GCA_013398295.1 of Chionis minor. Classification (NCBI taxonomy): domain Eukaryota; kingdom Metazoa; phylum Chordata; class Aves; order Charadriiformes; family Chionidae; genus Chionis; species Chionis minor. The sequence goes on from VZSF01002463.1 coordinate 277,158, forward strand.
CTGGCAGCATATCTCAATTGAAGGTCTCTTATCATATGTTCTCGGTTCTTTTTTTTTTTTAAATCTTGGTTATCTCACCCCCCTCTATTCCAATGAATCAAAGGTTGACTAAAGTAATGGATCATGGGTGGATGGGTCGATGAATTTTAATGGAGGAGCTGGGAGACTCTCCACAGAGACCATGGGAAGTGGCTGTATAGAGAAGGAAACAGTCATTACAGAATGGGCCTCTGTGTCCTTGCAGGATCTTGGCAATGGTCAAGCTGTTCTATGTCAGGGAAAAAATAAGCGCACTAAAATTTGCTGTCAAATACAAATGTTAGAGCAATGGATCTGCAAATACCTTCTCGGGGAGATCAATGTCATTATTAAGCTTCATATCGTCCAAAGGTAAAGACAGGAAGCAGATTGAATTCAAATCATCATGAAGTGTCTCTTGAACAAGAGAGAGAAAACATAATGGTCAGTATCATGATCATGCTTAGACCATGAGAAAAGTGAGGTCCCAAACCCAAACCTCAGCCTGGATGCCGTGAGAATAGAGAAAAGTGTCACCTTTTCTACACATTGTTAATGTGGTAAGGGAACGGATGCACACATCACAGCCAGAATTCCCACCAATGAAGCAGTGGCGTTGCCCACTCCTAATTATGAGCGCCCAACTAGAAGCATATTAAGCAGATCTGATTTTCAGAAAGGACCAGGTTCTGAAATTCCAGACTTTCAGAGACTGTCACGTAAGCTCCCCACAAAATTAGGCAACAATATCATCTCCGACAATTGGTAAATGCTGTAGTTACTTAACCACTTCTTGAAGAGTGGCAGCAGGGAAGCCAGGGATGACAGTAGTGTCAGGAGATAAGACTGCAATAGTGGGAAAGGGCAGTCCCTGACTGTAAACCAGAGACATTGGTGACAGCAAGAAAACTGCCACCTAATGAGGAAGAAACTTGAGAAGAAGTGTAAAAACTCCTCCATGCTAGCCCACGCAGTAACCATAGAATTGCCCTTCCCATTCCTGAAACTAAAAGCAGTAATTTCTTAATCTTGGAGTTTCAGGCCACTAACAAAATCAATCAAATCAAATCAAAAGAATAAAAATGGAGTGTGCAAGTTTATCAGGGGACCGCAGAGGCTTTTGTTTCCCCAGCTAACGCTGTCAGGCACACTGTATGTAGCCTTACCACACTCGACTGCTGATCCCACAGCCTCCACCCCTGTCCAGTGTCAGTATGAGACAGGCTCCAGCTCACTGAGTGCAGAAGCCCCTTGGGCCCAGCTCCATCTGGAGCTATCCCTCAGGACAGGTGAGATGTGATCTTCTCTCCTCCAGCATGGCTGCAACAGCACGGCGTTTCACTAACCCTCCTGAAACCCTTTTTTTTCATTTTGATATTGTTTCTCCTGTACTGTTGATCTAAAGGGATAGCAGAAACATTTCGATTAAATGTAAACCATATGCTTGTGAGAGGAAATTGGGAAAAAAGATTCTGAAAAATCGCAGTGTCTCTCGCTGACTATTTTTGCTGTCAGATTGACCATATTATTTACTATTCTGTATGATTTCACTCCCTATACCCCTTTGCTCTAGATAATGTAACTTACTGTTCAAGGTCTGTCTGCCTATGACAATTTTGCCTTTCTGTATGCTCTGTAATATATGTAAAATTGTGTGGCGTCTCTGTGAACGCTTTGGGAGTCCTTTAGCAAGTCTCTCTTTCCATTCCTTTTCCCGTTGAAATCCATCCATCCGAAGCCTTCCGCAGCAGCAGTGCAATAGGAAGGTAGCAATATACGCAAGTTTACCATTGAAATGTTTGGTTTTTTTTCTGATTGTGCAAAAGCACAATCTACTTAGTAGCCCAATAGAGGGGCTAATATAAGGTATATATTAGTTTTTCTGCTTGTGCACCCTGCAGGTCTTGTGACAAAGACTTATAAGAGTGACACAGGTTAAAAAGTTCGTGCTGAGCTTCTTGTCTTAGCGTGAAAACACATTTCCTTAATTCTAAAGGTGCTGAGAATTGACATTGTTAAATGAAGTTAATGGAAGGTACAAATGTTCTGCCTTCTTTGGAATAACAGGACACAGTTACCAGCTTGGTTGTCTGGTTTTAGATATCTATGGTTGAAGCCATTTTAAGCAGTATATCTGGCGGGGTCAGAATGCAAAGAAGGTAAGCCAAAAGGAAGTGGTGGCTGAAGTAAGAGGTAGGATATAGCCTCAGAATAAAAGGGGTCAGCACAGCATATTTTTAGATACTTGGGAATGGGGCCCAAAAAGAATAAAACCGTGCAATCAAGGACACTGCTTCCCCTTCCAATCATATACACACACTCTCTATATTGTATCTAATCACTCACAGTTATGGAGTCATTTCCTTAGGACTTCTAAGGGAATCACGTTTGGATTCCTAAATGTGTAAGCAATGCATTAATTTGATACTATAGAAACTTGCATCGGAAGTCCTTGATCAAAATATTCAGCACGACGAGTACGGTACCATTCTTCCAGTCCCTTCAGAGTTTTCCACCTGGAAGGTTTTTCAAGGATGTACATTAGCTTAGAAAATAAAGAGCAGATATTAAATTGGCCCTGAACTGAAAATGAATTCTTGCATGACTTCATTGTCACATTAAGGAATATATTTGAAGACAAATAACTGGAATCTTGACTAATTTTATTTTCTGAGAAAAGGCCTGTAGAAGGAAGAGTGGGTGGCTGAATAAGATCCCACAAAACATTCAGCATTTATGACATGAAGGCAAATGCATTGACAAGTGAAGTGAAAACTCAGTGTGTTATCACTGAGTCACACATTGAGAAGCACATCTGCTGACAAAGAACGTAGAAAATATCAAAAGACTACAGTATAATGCCAAGCAAGCCCTTACAGAAGCAGCAGAATGTAAAAGGCTTTCAAATCATTACACATAAAGAGTAAAATCATGTTACAGCCACACAATCTGGCACTCGTGCTGTCATTATGACAGATAGAACAAAAAAATTAAAAAAGCCATTTCAAAGCAACCACTTGTGCACTGAAGTGTAATAACAAGATACCTCTGTATTTTGTATTAGTGTCAATATCTGAAACTCCACCTTGTTTGAAAAATCAGTATAGTTTTGAGTGGCTGCCCTCTCAATGACTGATAATGCCAATCAACTAGACATATGTTACAACAATACAGGCACTACAGTAATATATATACGTAAGGAGACATGATGATTGTTATTTCACTTTTAAGAGTCACTATGCCCTAGGGCACAATTAACAGGCAATAAATTCCTACATGCTACTGAAGTTTAGAGATTAGTGTTTGCCAGTCAAAGCATGGAAACACATTTACACCTAATAAAATGAGGCTGATTAGCTGTTTAAATAATAGGAAATGTCAGTCAGGGGCCACAGAAGGCTATGAACAATAACTAAACCCATCACCAAAAAATTAACATGTGTGTTTAAAGAAAAGTCAAACATTAAGCATCTATAAGAGCCTTAAACGTCTGCCACGTCATCCGAAAGAGAAGGAACTTTGCTCAAGTGATGAAAACAGCAGTTAGTGGTAGAAACTTACTGGACTACAGTAGGGCATGTCACTCCAGTCTGTGCACTTCTTTGCAGATTGATTTAGGAAAAGCTTTTACACGCTGGACAGGAATTTGGTGAGCGTTTGGAGCATAGTACAGCTTATTAGGACATGCTTTGGCCTTGTCCAGTTGTAGAATTGCAGGTGATATCAAAGGGTATGTCTGAACCACAGGGCAGATGTGCTTGGCGGCGTGCCCTGCACTTCCCATCTCCCAGCGATCCACAGCTGTTGGAAGATGTGCATGTCCCTACTGTCTGTCCTTCCAAGGGAATCGGGGGCATAGCGGGAGGGTTAGATGGCTATGAAGTCTTGCTCTAACATGAAGTCAGGATGCTACTACTATGAACTCCCAGACGCCAAAACTAGAAAAGCCCAAGACCCTCACCGAAATATACCAATAGAAAAAAATGCTTTGGATTTAGGACTATATACACTCACTTTAAAGTAATGGAAGGAGAGAGGAGTTGGAAAACAGCGCTGGTGTGATATACCACTCAAATGGACAAGTGACTTCTCTGTACTTGTGACTTAAGCCACCGCCTCTGGCTGAGAAGACAAGGATGGGCACAGATGCAGGTCTTCCATACATTCATAGAATCATAGAATCATAGAATGGTTAGAGTTGGAAGGGACCTTAAAGATCATCAAGTTCCAACCCCCCTGCCATGGACAGGGACACCTCTCACTAGAGCAGGTTGCTCAAAGCCCCTTCCAGCCTGGCCTTAAACACTTCCAGGGATGGGGCCTCCACAACTTCTCTGGGCAACCTGTTCCAGTGCCTCACCACCCTCACAGTAAAGAACTTCTTCCTAATATCTCATCTAAATCTCCTCTCTTCCAATTTAAAACCATTACCCTTTGTCCTATCACTAGACTTCCTGACAAAGAGTCCCTCTCCAGCTCTCCTGTAGGCTCCCTTTAGATACTGAAAGGCTGCTATCAGGTCTCCCCGGAGCCTTCTCTTCTCCAGGCTGAACAGCCCCAGCTCTCTCAGCCTGTCCTCATAGGAGAGGTGCTCCATCCCTCTAATCATCTTAGCGGCCCTTCGCTGGACCTGTTCCAACAGTTCCATGTCCTTTCTATGTTGAGGACTCCAGAACTGGACACAGTACTGCAGGTGGGGTCTCACAAGCGCAGAGTAGAGGGGGAGGATCACCTCCCGTGCCCTGCTGGCCACGCTTCTTTTGATGCAACCCAAGATACGGTTGGCTTTCTGGGCTGGGCATTAATATAGACCAGGCAGCTCTGTTTGGTAGTGATCAAGGATCAAAACCTGGATCCTAGCTGCTGCTAATGACTGAATTTGTCCAACCAGATACCTGATTATTTTTAAAAAACCACTATAAATAAATACTTTCCTGTTAGTTTTAACATCTTTGAGTGTTCTCCTCCTGTTTTCTGTTTTTTTTTTTTTTTTCTCTAGCTTTGAATTTAAGAGAGGTTGAAGCAATCATTACCCAGCGCCTATATAAAGAGACTAATAGCATGCTTCCTGATTGATTTCATGGTTTGGTCTTGTACTCAGCACCTTGAATCTGACAAAAGTAAGCTGTATCACTCAAAATAGAAACTACATCATAAAGACATGTTTTTTTCCTGGTGTGAACCCCCAAACGGGTACAACAAAAGTTGTTTTTTTGCCTGGAGTACTTGGGTTTGCCAAAATTCCACTGAGCATAACCCTCTCAGAAAAGCATTCACCACCCTTCATGAATGTTTATGACCTTACAAGGGCAACACAGTTTCACACTGAGAACAATTTGTTGCTCAGTGGAGACACCTAGAAAACATACATTAAAATAATATGTTGCATTAAGCAGTGGCAAGCTAAAGAAGAAGTCATCAAATACAATTTTGCAATTAAAAAGGTTTTGGAACCAAAGTTCAAAGGCAGTTAGTGTTTGCTGATTTTGTGGAATTTTCCCATTCTGGAGTTCTTCTTGCTGATGGTGGAGAGACAGCCCTTAGGCAATGAACAGAAATGATCTCGCGTGGTTATGAATAAAAGCAGGACCTGTACAGTACTTGTAATATATGCTCGCTCTTCTATACTGTCTGCTTTGCAGGACTGTTCCCTTGCAGCACTGAATGATAACCACGCATTAATCAGAGCATATTCAGCAGACTGAGGAAAGTGGGTTTCCCCATTATGTTCAGCATTTATAAGATAAATCTGAACTACTGTGCCCAGTTTGGGGATCTTCAGTCCAAAGAGACAGACAAACTAGAGCAAAACGAGTAGAAAGGCTACCAAAATGTTTAAGGGGATGGACTACATGACACAGGAGGTGAGGGTGAGAGAACTGGGTTCATTCAGCTTGGAGAAAAGAAGCCTAAGGAAGGATCTGTTTGCTCTCTTCAACTAATTCATGGGTGGTTATAGAAAACAGATTCTTCTCAGAGAGGCAAGCTGCAGCTGGGAAGCTCTTATTAGATTCAAGGAAAAAAGCCTTCCCAATGAGGTGCTCAGGTGGGAGAAGAAGCTGCTGAGAATCCTCCTCCTCAGAGATAATCAAGGCCCTGAGCAACATGGTGTAATTTCAAAGCTGACCCTGTTTTGCAGGGGGGAGTGCTTTTAGACCAGATGAGGTCCCAAGATCCCTTCCAAGCTAAACTGTTGTAGGATTTAGAAGATCATGACAGGAACACAATGAGGGGCAACACCTAAACCACATAATGAAATCCAGTTCCGTTTCAGTGGCATTTAAGCATGTGTTTGAATTATTCCTGAAACAGAATTGAGAAATAAATATAGCTGCATGATGTAAAGAGATAAAGTGCCTATATATAGCTTCAAAAATTCTTGAAGAGGGGAAGGATGTTCTGTCTAGCCTGCCAGATTGGAACCAAGGAGACTGTCATTTCCAACATTTTTTTACAGGCTCTTTTGTGATTTGGGGCAAATGACTTAATCTCACTATAAATCAGCTGCTGACATTAAGTAACAGGATAAATCCATTAATACTTTGATATTTGTGAGTCCTCCAAATAATACTAAATTAAAATTCACAAGTGGATTCCAACCGGGCAAAGGAGAGGATGCATCTCCTTAAGTTCTGAGTCATTCGTTTTAGCATATGACAAACTGTGCCATAAGCGCGTCATTGACAGCAAAGCTAAGAGGTTTAGCTCCAGGGTAGACATCTATCATGTAGACATCTGTATTTGGTTAGAAGAATCTCACCCAGGAAGTTATGATGCAAAACTGCTTCTTCATGCCAGAAGCCGTCAGATGTAGCGTTAATCAGAACAGAATAAGGAGTACGATGGATGTTCGTTTTCTTCAGTCTCTCAATAATTGCACTTAGTGAGGATTGGTTTTTTGGTTTTTTTTTGTTTTTTTTTTTTTGCACTGTTGCCAATAATACATTGGTAAAACCACATTGTAATCTCCATATTAAAAATCCCCCTAGATTATTATAATCAGAAAGCTGCCCCAATGACTTCCAAGAAATAAACTTCTGGGTGAAAAACAAATGGTTCAAATTAAACTTGGGCTAAATATGAATGAGGGTTGGGAAAAAATATCTTTGGAATTGTCCTACGACAGGTACATTGCCTGCTTAGATACACAGAGATCTTTGCTAGTTCTTTAAACAGCACAAATCCCTTGTACTCTTCAATTTGCACTGCGCTCTTTGAATGCCAAGATCACCACAAAAATGAGACGTGACTTCTTCCATATGATGTTTAGTAGATACTATGTCCTGTGTTTAAAACCAGTGGTCGGTCTGCCCGTGCTTTCCACACGTCCCAGTGCGATTATTACTTCTCCAGGTGTGAGGCAGGAGGTGAAGCAGTATACAAGTGAAGGAAAAGTGAACCTCCACCAGTAAAAGTAGTTTTTCTTTTCAGTAAAAGAAACAATCCATTTCAGAGCAAAAAACCTCTTCTCCAACTACTTTATCATTGATATAAAAGCATGGAGTTCTCCCAAAAGCAAATGAATTATCTTATTCAACTTATTATCTGCTGCCACATCTATTTTCCTAATCATGCTTCTAGAAAGTCCCATCTCAGCTTTCTCTTCTGATGTCTTCCACTTTGACATTCTTCCTGGAATTAATCAGCCTGACTTAATTTAACTGGCGTAAAGATGATGTACATGTGTTCTACCACATCATTACTTACAGTCTTATAAGCGTGCGTCTATATCTCCAAGGTCATCTTAGTCTATGTCTCGGGCATTTTAAATCCACATCACTCAGCCATGACACAAAAAGATTAAATGCTGTAGGGCTGGTCTACAGATTTCACTGCTTGACTTTTCTTATACTTGGACTGTAAACATGTTACAGTAGAAATTACATTTTCATTCTGTCTACATACATTGCCTAGCACAATGTGACCCTTGCCCAGCGTTGGGATGCCTGCATATTTTATACTAATACAAATGTCAGTGAGCAAAATCTTTTTGGTGTGTAACAGAGAAAACCTGCATGGGAAGGAAGTGACCTATACTTTAAGGAACCAACGGAATCTATGCATTCAAGGGTAAGTGAAGTCCAGGATCAAAAAATTATCAAAATCCATTGTCACTGCTGGCAGATCTTAATGACGGGATGTAATTTAAAATGCTCAAAACCCATACTGATTTTGTCTTGGGAAAATCATAAGGTGATTTAAGGTGCATAACTCAAGCAGATAAGAACAGCAAACATATCACTCCAGCTTTTCATCAGAGTCTGGGCTAGTACAAGGTCTTGGGCAATCCCACTGAACCAGTGTGTGCGAAGCGTGTGGGCTTCCTTATGCCACTGCTGCCTGGTTTCCTCCTCCCTGGGAACAATGCAATGAATGGGACTGGGAGGGCAGGAGAGCATCCAGGCCTGGAGGACAGCTATTCACGCCGCTCCAGTCAGAAGCCTGTCAGCATTTCCACTCTTTCACACGCATCCCAACTTCAGACAGGGATTACATCACTTTAACCACTTTTCTCACATTTAAAAAAGTCAAAATTAGTCAAAACAAAAACAGCAGCCATGTGTGCTCAGGGATGTGAGCGGAGAAATAAGGATAAACAAATCTGCTGTCTTGCATATCCTACCAGCAGTTTGTCTCAGCATGATCCTTAAAAACAGCAGGGTGCCAAGCCTCAGCTTTTATCAAATAACATTTATAGGACACCCCACATTCCCTACCAGTGGACCACAAAGAATCAACAGGGAACTAATAGGCTGGCCTTTATTTTTGAAATGTTAGGGTCCAGCTTACTTAAAAAAATACTATGATGTATTTTGTTTTGTTTTGTTTTGTTTTATAGCATGGGAAAGAACGAATGAGAAGTGACCCATACAGGCTTACTTATGAAAAATTACAGTCCGTATTACAGGCGTGTTTATGAAAACAACTGTGCACAAGGGCAAATTCTCTTCAAAATCACAGTTCTGCATCTGCACGGACACATGAAGTTTGCTGTCAAGTCTGTTTTAAGGGAATGTCAGTTTCTCGCTATAGGAAGAGGGAAGGCAGGCTCTAGTAGTCTAGACAGATGTATTCAGGGGTGTTGTCCCTAGACAGCAGAGGATATACGGCCTTTAAAGAGGACAAAGATTGGCTTTGCTATAAAAGAACAAGCCACTTCCTGGAGAGGAAGATGCACTGATTTTTTAGGAAAATGCAGACACATTGTCAGCTCCAAGCAACAGCGATCTAGGGAGGAAGGAAGAGGCTGCGATGTGAGGACTAAACATTAGCTACCTATAAACTTTGTAATTAAGGCTCATAGCCTGTTATAAATGCGTCTTTGTACAATCTTCACCTAGATGACAAGAAGCAAATGCTTTATTTTATGTCTTTATTGTTTTCCTCTTCTGCTTCTCTCCTGCTTGAAGAAAAAAGCCCTTGTAAAATACACCTGTAATATGGATTTCAGTCCTAGTAAGGAGGAAAACCAAGGCAGAATACGCATTTGAACAGAAGCAAAAGGCTCTTTGCTCAGTTAAAGACAAAGAAAGTAAGAGACTACAGAGAAAACCTGCTAATGAAAGGGGATTTCCCAATGAGGTGCCATGAGTCCATGTTTAGGCACTGACTCTCTGGATGCTCAGTGCTTCAAGGAAAAGTTGGTGCTGTTATGTTCACAGAATTCAGATAGAAAACAGGAAAGGTTTTCCAAAAATTTTAACAACATATTTTGCAAAGTCAGCAAGTTACATTTTGCCACAGGAAAGCTCTCAGAAAAGCAAGAAAAGTATATAAGACGTAGACAATGGAAAACTGGTTTTTAGCTTTCCTATTCCAGTAAGTAGTACATAACATCCTCCCTTTGGCTATAAGACAGAAATATTCTCTAATATTTTATTGTGAATAAGCACAGATACAGGTTCAAGGAGTTCTCTTCCATGACTTCCGCTGTGGCTTTTAACTACTCAATAAATTTCTTGAGTTGAGTTTCTTTCTTGATCATTTTCCAAATGATGGAATTATTTTAGCAATATTATGAAGACTAATGTATTATCATAGCTCAGTAGCTTGTGATCTTAAAATGTTAGGACAGGAAGTGGGGGGTAGGACAGATGTAAAATCCTTTGAACAGAAGAAATAATCCTGAAATCTACTCTTCTCTTTCTTATCACCTAACATTCACCTCTTATTATGTTCAAATATGCCAGACAGTGGTTAATAATAGATAAGTGTATCTAGAATAAAGGCCAAACACATCATTTCATGCTCCTTATCTCTGTAATCTTCATTCAGAGGAATTCTCTTCTGGAATCTGGGGAAACTTTTCTGGAAACCGCAGCGACAGCAAACTCAGTAGGTTATCAGTCCCCACAACATGTGTGAGTTGTGGCTGGAAGCAGAGCAGTTGAAGGTATCAACTAACAGCCGATTTTTTCCATAATATCTGTCATTAGACTAAAGAAAGCATGAGCTCATGGCACATTGGGTATGAAACGAAGGATTAATAACTTCACAAGGCTTTAAGGAAAACTGTCACAAAAAGTGTGGGGAAATGTAGCATTGAAACAGAATGGTAGATTAATGGATTAGCCTCTCATTGTCAGTCTGGTAAGAAGCTAAGAGAGATTATTGTTGAATGAATCGGTGGTGTCCGTTTAGCAGACTTCCAGGTGAATATCTCAAAGACAGAGCACAACTTCTAGTCTGTCTTTGAAAATCATCCAGGAAAAGTCCAGAAGCACATGTTTTAGGCTGCATCTGATGAATGTTTCAAGGAATAAACACAATATTTGACAGGCAGAGATAAATATGGGTAATGTAAAATGCTAAAGCACACCTGATGTCTATAATCTTTTCTCTATTTAAAGAGTGGGAAAATACTGATATGTAGAGCTTTGGAAACACGCTGGATATGTTTTGTTTCAAGAATTTGGTGACTAACACCAGCACAGAGTAATTATTGCCTCTGCATGGTAGCTGCATGCAAAGTCCACTGCTTTCGTCTTGTGTTCATAAAAATGGGTGTGAAATAAGAAAGAATATAAGCATGTTCAGAAATATCTCCCATTCTGAGGGAGAGAACAGTTGAAACATCTTACCACCCAATCTCAATGCTGCTTCTCAGCCTATAATAAAATCAAGTTGTTTCTCTTGACCACAGAGCAGATGCACATGCCACCTTACGACTGTAAAAGTTCTGATCTCCCTCAGTCAAATCTTGTGCACTGAGAAGCTACAATACAGCACACCTTTTAGGGCATGGTTCTTATTTATGCTCTTTAGACAGAAATATCCCAGAGGAGAAGGCTCCAGACACTCTTCCTTCCTCTCTTTTTCAAAGGATTTTTTTTCATCTTTTTAGGACAGTCAGCACACTATTTTCAAGCAGAAGTCAAAAGCTATACCTTTTACTACAACCAGATTTAGTTGGAGTTTAGAAGGAAAATCAGACTTGGAAAAGATAGTAATAATCATAGTTTTAATGTAGATATAGTTGTTCGTGAGATCTGGTGTACATCCAATTTTTATTTAGAGCAGAGCGCCCAAAAATGAGTATTCTGCCTCAGTTTTCAAGAATGAGAAGGTACAACATGGTAGCAAGGTTGAATGGTAATTTTGAAGAAACCTGTAGAATTGGAAATGTCTGTTTCCAATATGGCTGAAAAATTCAGGCTGAAAGGCCTGAATTTAATCATCTAGGTAATCTTCATCCTCCAATACTCAAAGAATCAGCACAGCAATCACAAATCTTACAATAAGGATTTTCAATGAATCTTACAAATTTGTATTGGTTCTATCTAATCACTAGTGGAAGACCTAGGAGCTACATTTAAGAAAGAGAGGGAAAGTGTATTCCAGATAACAGTGAAGTTAGTAATCTGACAATAACAATATGCATAATTTTAGAATAAACTTTGAAGGAGAGAATAATTAGGTGTTGGGTAATTGGAAAATAACATAGACTGAAAAACGGATTTTCTATGAGGAGGCTGTATCAATGCAATATAATATCCTTCTTTGATCATGTAAAGTAGGTTTTGGAAATAGTAAAGTACAGCTCTCATCTAGCGTAACTTTAATTTTGTATTTGCTACAGTGTCACAAGGAAGAATATTGTTTAAGATGGTGAAGAAGAGTGTTAATGGTAGAATTGAAATTTGAATAAAATATAACTCAGACAAAAGACTATAAAGTGCCTTGAAGTGGGATGATTCAGCATATATTGGACTTCCTCAGGGACTGTCTTTAGGATTAGTCTTGTTTAATATTTCCATAATTGATGGTCCCACAAGAAGTAGGAGCACGCTTATTAAAGTTAAAGGTAGCCCAGAAAGTCAAGAAGTCTCAAACCAGAGGAATATCAGACTAATCACATGCAGACTACATAAGAATAATAGAAATGTAACAGAATAAAGCAAGGTCATTGAGTAGAGATTAAGAACAAGACTTTCCGCAGCAAACTGGGAGCTTGCCAGTTTAAAGACCTCTGGTGAAGAGAAAGCCTGACAGCAGCCTATGAAGCACCAGTGTGATGCAACTATGAAAAAAAGCAAATGTGATCCTGTATGAGAAGAATCGTATTACTGTAGCTGTGCAGGCACTGATGTGACCTCATCTGAAGCGCTCTACAGAATTCTGACTGCTCATATTCAAGAAAGGTAAAACTGAATCACGTTCTAGGAATGATTACTGGGATTATCATAGCTGGCCTGGAGGCTTCATGTCTTCTTCATGGAGTAAGAACCACGTGAGCTAAAAGCCAGCAGAGTCGTCAGAACAAATAGGCATAAACTGGCTCTAAATTATTTCTGCCTAGACACAAAGTTGCATCACAACCAGAGCAATGAGGTTCCAGCACAACCACCCACAATAAGAACAGTCAAGGAAGAAGGAATAGGAATGGGATCAAGTTAACTTAATATGCAAGCTTATTAAGATGTTAAGAAAACAATTATATAGCACGTCTCTTTGTAGCAGCAGTGGACAGGACTCAGTGAGCCAAGAGGAGCCCTTGAATTCAAATGTGTTCCTATGTCAACCTCCCTTCCCCCTCCTCATCTCCCTTGAGCCAATACATCACTTTGATCTGCCCACTCTGATCCTCCACCACAAAGGTATTCACACAAATTTACTCTGAGAGGAGGATATGACAGTCTCTCTTGAAATGTCCACTGTATATATTTCCCAAACCCTTTCAGGACTGTTTACTCCTTTGAATAAATGGCTTGGGGTTTGTTTTTCCGGTAATCTTTTACAACTTAAAAAAGTCCTTCTGAAGAAGAAACCACACAAGTTTTCACAGCTCATTTGCATCTTCTTTGTTCCAGCCTAAATCTAATTCTTTAAAATATTTGGGGGTTTTTTCCCCTTGTATTTTTTTTTTTTTTGGTTGTTTTAACCTGAAAGGTCACTCTGAATCCAGCTCATAATCTTTCTTTACGAAAATGGAGTTTGTAATTTCTTCTGAAACTAAAAATAGAGGATTTGCCTGGTGGTATTAACTTGTTTCCTGTCCCTTTAGTTTTAGCTCAATATGTTAAACAACCTCTACAACACTGTAATGGTATGAGCTTCAATAACTTTGTGCCAATAAACTTGTATCAGCTATCTGCTCCAACATTCTTTACTTATTAAGTACAGGGCTACCACTGTCTGAATTCATTGACAGTTTCTGTCACAAGCATTTCCTAATGGTGCTATATAAACTGTATAGGAAACCTCATTGTAAAACAAAGTCCCAGCAGCACCCTTTCAGCATCTTTCAACAATAAACATGATTTAAGCTGTTAGTATATCATATATAACAAAAAAGTAATTCATGTCATAAAACAGGTAGCTGTAGAGACTCAAAATTAAGAGATGCAATACAAAGAGTAAAAAAAGTTAAGCCCATTGTGAGGAAGACCTACGGTAAGGAAGTATGAATAAAATCGTCCATGGAAAATGTATAATCATGCTTTCCAGAAAAATGAACAAACCCAAAATTAATAATACATTATTCTCTCCATAGAAACAATTAATTAACTGCCAACACCCTTTACAATATAATAGCATTGAATTTCATAAAAGCTTTTCCTGAAGAAACACTGTAATAGTTCTTCTGTATAAAAACAACGTCGCTGTTTGGCTGTAGCCTTGAGTCAGTGAAGTCCGCTTTGTGGGTTCATTGCATCCACGTGGAGCCCTCCAAAATTCAAGCAAGCTCTCTACAAGTGTCAGGGTCTGCCTACAAGGCTTACTGTAAGCTACAACTTCTGTTTACCCACGCACAAGTAAACTTTTCTATCAGAAATGAGTCATCGGATTCAAACCTAAGCCCAAGCTTGGCCAAAATTCAGGAGGCTCTAGACCCACTTCTGCTGTCGATGGCTAAACCTAGGCAGGATGGCTCACATCCTGAGTTCCAGCATAATGGCCTTTGAAGATTTGAGCCTTAACTCTTTCTAAGCCAGCCGTCACCACGCCATCCAAGCGACTGACTAACGAAAGCATTCTTAACCAGCACATTGGGGCCGCATCAGAAACTTTGTCGCGGTTTTGTTTTTAAAATGACAGAAAAAAAGGACATGAAGAAAACTTTCAGTTGACAGTTTCCTATAGGGCAAAGAAACACTATTTTTAGCAATGCATACATTTTTGCTGAAAATGTCTGTTTTCCGTGTCAAATGCCAACTTTTCAGTTTGGTGACTATTGGCTCATTTATTGTAAGAGGAAATTAAGGTGACTTCTGACTATCTTGCTGCTTAATGTATATGGTTATGAGTCAGAGCAGTCTCAGATTCCCCTTTTGCTGCTAGGCATTTTGGCAAACTCTTAGGTGATTTTGTTTTTTTTTTCCTGCACAGTAGCAGGAATGGGAAGTAATGTTCCATTCAATTCTTTCAGCTGTGACTACTATTAATTATTGTCAAGGTTTCCCTTAGGAAGACAATCTCACAGGAAACACGCTTTAAGTCTCACCTATATGTGCAGGGTGGTTACGCTTCTGGGAGGCAAATCACTCCAGCCTAAGGGGGAAGATAAAAATGGGTTTTTTCTGTGAATTCTCATGAGGGACTGGGTTTCAGTGCCAAAAAAAAGAGTTTATGGAGCAGTGAGATCCTGACTACATGAACACTGGATAGGTTAAACATTGGACTCAGGCTGAAGGATTAGTTTAAGAACTATATGGTCACGAGGAGGTAACACAGTTTACTGAAAATAGCTATTAGCTATTCAGCCATTAATAGGGAAATATTCCTACTGGCATTCCCTCGAGTACTGCACACACAGCTTCGGCTGTCGCATACACATTGCTTTTCATCTTTCAACCCTCCTCGTAATTCTCATCGCCTTGCGAGTGAGCAAAGAGAAAAAGTACTCAAAATCAGCCACAAGCATGGAATCCCCGGCCAAACTGAGGAGAGGCAGCGGGCAAGCGCTGAGGATTCGGGGTGTTCGGCTCCTGAGCAGCCCCTAGCGACTGGCTCTCCCCATGGCAGCCTCCTGCTTTTCCCACTCCACCGAAGGAGCAGGGAGAAGAGAAGCCCAGGCTCCCCCGAGTCCGAACAACGGATTATTACAAATAAAGAAAGAGTACAGACACCACCCCGAGACTTAGAAAAGCACTGGCAAGCTACAAAGTACGCCATCACTTCAAGACAACAAGGACCTCTTTAACCCAAGCACATAACTTGGATTAAAAAAACAACTGGCACCCCCGTTTGACCTACTGAAATAGGAACTGAAGACACTTCTGCAGATATGCTATCTTTTCACTTAAAATTAACGAATGACTTATAAATCAAACAATGAAACCAGGGATTGCTGGTATTATTTCCCCACTGGATGCTACAGCACGTTAAAAAAGTTTACATTTCACAGAGAGATAACAACGGACTCTTTTTGGTCATCTGTTGCACTGCTTGCTGCTTTTCAGTGATGAGGATGGGCAAGTTTTGACTCAAGAAAATCCCGCAAGCTGTAGAGTTTGCTGGTAAACAAACAGGAAAAAATCATCTGCTTTGGCAATATGTGGGTTTTTTTTTTTTTTTTTCTCCCTGCAACAGTAACTTTTTTCTAAATACTTTCACCAGCTTCAGGAAAGGGTGGGTTAGAGTCAGGGGTTTCCTGAGCCTTTTCAGAACATGGTTTTAACGTAGCCGTGTGTTCAGAAGAGCCCCCAGAGAGTTTTGTTTTGGAACACTCTGACGCCTACACATTATTATCTTTGCTACGTTTTGCAGTTTTGTGTGAAATTTATTTTTAATCTTTAACAAAACATGCCCCTGTTTATCTTAAATTCAGAAAAGGTTTAATAATTTAAAACAAAATAACTTTTTAAATAATTAGATTTACAATGAATGCCAAAACATAAAAGTATAAAGCAAGTTAACAAGAAAGGACTTCTAAAAGATCAAAGAAAATGTGTTTATTTGATTTGATTAAAAACAAATAAAAAGTACTTTCACTTTAACAGGTTATAACTGGCTGTTGACAGAAACCAGTGAAAGAGTTTCCCAGTCCCACAGGATAAAGGTTTTCTTCTGATAGAGGTTCACGTACTCAGAACAGATTGCCCACTGATACGTCAAAGGAATTGTATTTTGAAAAGCGACAAAGCTGCATCAATATTAAAAATGGTGGATACAAAGGCAAGTTTCCTTGGACAACATACTCCTTTTGCTATTATTAAGTAGAACTGATGGTGTAAATCCATGGGTATTTCTCTCTTCCATCCCTCTATACACAAAAAAGCTCTGGGAATGGGAGGGGTAAAAAGTACCTTTAAATTTAGTGGAAAGACGGGATATTTTAGAGTTCCCAGAAGAGAGCTGGCTTCTGTACATCTCCTCCTCCATGGGCTGAGGAGGTTGGTTTGTGGCAGCCTTTGCCCCGCCAGCCATGTTGTGCCTCTGCGTGACAAGTTTCGAGTCCACCGGGGAAGCCTCTCCCCAAGACTTCAATGGGAAGTGTACAGACCTCGCATGAAAGGATGCCATGCTGGGATCCTGGCAAGAAAAGCCTAAGTAATTGAAACAGGAATTTGCTTTAAGTCAGGCTGTCTAAAACTTTGTTTAATGAGGTTTTATGTTTGTTAATACCAATTTAGCTGCTAAAAGAACATTTGAAGCAGTATAGGTTTTTTTAAAAGACTAAACACTTTCCCCACTTTTAAACGATAAAAGAATCCGTGGTCTAAAGACCGCTTGAAACCTCAGTGAAGTCCCCCAGCTAAACCAAAACGACCAGATTTGACATTCCAAAAATGCTGTGGTAAAAAACATCCGGAAAATATTTAAAACATTCATACATTTCAGACCTTCACCAAACAAGATGATGAAAAAAACCATTCTTAAAAAAAAATAATAATTTGCAGGTTATCTTTAAAAGCAACATGTGAAATTCATCATCGTAACTTTGCAGAAGTAATCATTTTAGAGGAGCGGTAGCTATTTTCACACTAATTTTAGAGTGTCCACACACTCTAACGAGTATGTCCACATATCCTTTTGAGAGCGTCCGCATACAAGAACAGCCTCTTTAGCAACCACAGGCACCTCAACTCGCTTCCCACCCTGTTACCATCGGCCTGGAAGATGCCTTCAGACAGACTATCCAGACCGGCACACCAGCAACATTCCCTGGCATGCAGGATTCAGCACGCTGGGCCCGGCATGCTGGGGCTGCGGCGCCTGGCGCAGTGCCCGCGGGCTGCTGGCTGCGTGCTGGTGAGCCTGGTGCTGGGGGAAGACTTCAAATCATCTGCAAGGCAGTGGGCAGCCATACCTACTGCTTCTCAGCAGTCGAAGCACCAATCGGCTCACCGCACGCTTTCATTTCCCAGCAAAGGTTTGGTCAGCCCAACAGTTGCTCGTGTAACCCCTATTAACTCGCAGCGGGGCCGCAGAGAGGAAAGAGATAGTACTCCAATCACCCACTGTTGAGATGCTCACTGTAAAACCATTAGAACGAAGCTGGTCGTGAAAGAAACCGAGCCTTGCTCCAATTTAAAATACTTGGTAATTTGATGAGAAAATATGTGTGTGATTTCTGTTTATGTCTGGAAGTTTTCCCTAGCGTGAAAGCCTTTAAAGGAAAACCAGATCTTTCTTGCCATGTATATTCTTTCATGTTACGCAGCCTAGACTGTGGATTGCAGTGATGTCAAAAATGTACATGGAGTGATTGCATCCTGTCTGTGTCCTATAAGAATGACTTTGAAAGTTAGATGTTTCATCTCTACAGTCATATCCTGACCAACAAACTCAGTCAATAAATAAATACATTTAATGACAAACCTAGCTTCTTCTGTAAGCTGCAGTTAAACAGGAACTTGGGTTTTGTATTCACATCTATTCTATAATAATGAATTCAGCACCACAATATCCGAGTACCCATTATAATTATAAGATCAGAGAAACCTTTGTGGTACCCTTTTTCCTAAAAACGATTTAAAAAAACCAGTCCTCCATTCTCATTCTTTTGAAGTCTTTGCTCCAAGCCTAAGACCTGAATACAAAGGACCAGAACTTTGGCTGAGAATGTGGGGTTTTTTAAGTGGTGAACTGATTTTGCCCAAGAAAGAAGAAAACAGAGTATAAAGCATATGATTTTTTCATTCATTTTTTCCAAAGCTGAGTGTAGCATGAAAACATACATAAAATTCCTATTTAAATATGGTTTTTTGTGCAAGATTTGGTCTTCAATTGTCATGCGCCAAATTTGCAGCACCAGGGCAATTTGGGACTAAATCTGAAAGGGTTGAGTGAGCTACACATCTCAGGAAAAATATGTAAAATAGATACTCCAGAGACCCATCTGGAGCTATGCATCGAAATCTGTGGCAAACTTTCTCATGATTGTTGAAAAGTCTTTCAAAGTTCTTTCAGCGCAAGAGCGCAAGATCATTTTAACGCCATTACCATATTGTTACTGTTGCTATTAATATGCACCTATTAATACAGTATTTACCCACTGTTCTCAAAATTCATTTCCAAACATTACCCTGCTGTAGGCCCGTCCCTGTTGGTCACTGACAGAAGATCAGGGTCCTGAGGGCTGCCCATGACCCCTGGTGCACCCTGGCACCTCTCGTTTGTGTAGTGCCACCCAGGCAGGCTCCATGGCTGTCCCACCTCCTGAGGCCATCTTTACCTCAGGAAGCATCGCTGCCTCTTTCCGCTCCTCAGGCTGTCAGCACTCTGATGCTGTTGTGGTCACCCAAGCTCTCTGCCTTTGTTGCCTCTGGCTGTCCTGGTTTGAGTGACATGGGACTAATTTCTCTTCTAATTCTTGGGAAAACTGTATTTTTGGAAGACTCTGGTGGCTGAATTAATGAAAATATCTACTTCATAGCCAGCTATGGTGTGCGGGTCTCAAGGTCTCAGTGTTTTTGAGTTAGGCGGGTGCAGAGATGAGGAATGAATCTTGGGCACTTGACCCCAGCTGGCCAACTGGATTATTTCATACCATGAGCATCACATTCAATATAAATTATGAAGTTTGCCACGAAGTTTGCTCCCCTTTGATGGCGACGACCCAGAGAACTTCTTGCCCCAGTGCTGGACCCCTGAGCCCTTCCCTTCCTCCCAAAGCCATAGCACTCAGTGTCCAACATTTGCTGTCCACTGCCAGGAGTGCATGGCTTCCGACTGATATAGATGGCTGAGTATAATCCTTGTATAGTATATATAGGTGTTGGGATAAACATGGGTTCTTTAATGTTAGTTAATTATCTAGTTCTATCCTATTAAATCTGTTTATCTTTCAACCTCCAGGTTTCTTTGTTTTCTTCCTGATTCCCCATCCTGGGTAGGGAGGGGTCATCAGGTGAAAGAATAATTGTCAAAACGACGATAAATTGTTATGGGTTTTCTCAAACCGTAACACAGGCCCACTGGGAGAGGACAGATTAGACCAAGACAAGCACCCCTCACCTGCCACCACACCATGGCCGCCCTGGCCTGCCGGCCAACTCCAGCAACTTCTTGGGGCCAGGGTGGTGCCAGAACACCTGGGTTTTGCTGGCACGTGGGAACAGTGTGGTGAGCTGGCAAGCCAACGAGCAACAGCCCTGAGAGCACGTAAGCCACGGCCAAGGAGGGCACGGGGCCGGAGAGGCAGCCGGGAGCCCTCGCCCCTCACACCACCTCAGGCCTAAGCGGCCGCCATCACCCACCCACCCCTCAGGGCGGCCGTGGCCCCGCCCTCCCACGAGGACCCACCCCCCACGAGGCCCCGCCCCCCCCGCCGGCGGGCGGGGGGGGGGGGCCTGCTNCCGGCGCGCGTGCTCCGGTGTGCCCTCGCTGGGCCGTGGGGGGGTCTCCGGCGGCGGCGGTTGCTGGGCGAGGGGCGGTGGGGCCGCGCTGAGTCACGGGGGCCGGCGCGGCCATGGCGGGCGCTCCCGCTGCCGGGTCGGGGGCCCTCAGCGGGGCAGAGGCGTCCCCCCGCGCCGGCCGGTCTCCGCTGCGCATCCCCGTGGGCCCGGGAGGCGCGGAGGGTGCGGGGCTGCGGTTGTAGCCCGTCTCCTGGGACCGGGACACGGCGCGGGGCGGTAGCCCCGGTCACCCCGCGGCCGGGGGCTCCGTGCGCCGCAGCTCCCGCGGAGGGCGGTCGGGCCTGCGGCTTCCTTGGTGCGGCCGCCTGAGACGGGCTGGGCGCTGGCGTGACTTGAGGGCGTTAGTTTTGGGGAGCGTTTCATGGTTTTTCTCCCAGCGTTTGACTTTCACTTTGATGTCGCCTCTTGTCACGTCTTCCAGGGAATGTGTGTCGCTAATGCTTTCACTGACAGCAGCCTCAGAAAGGTCCGGTCAGTGTTGAGTATGTTAGCTGCTCGATGTTATATGCGTGTAATAACAGCTATTTTGGTGTATTTTAGGTTATTGCTAGTTAACAGGTTAGTACAAAAGACTGTAACTGTAAGCAAGAATTTTCTGTTGAATCGGAGCGTGCTGCTGGAAGAAACTCCTGCACTGAACAGCTCACCGCTGTCACTTTCCAGAGATTATTGCTGTCACCTTCCAGAGTTTATTATACATTGGCCTATTGGTGGGGCAATTTGTACGAACAATCCTAAAATCACTTCAGTAAAATCGGGCAGGTCAGCGTGAAATTAGTGGTCTGGGTTAAGATGGCTTTACTTAATGAGTCTGTGGAGTTGTGTTGTTGTGAGCTGCTGCTACAAGTTACTATTTTACCTTTGCTCTTCCAGTTAACTGGCTTGCCAGACCGCTTGATTACACCTTGTCCTCTTTATGGCAGTCTTAAACCATGGATAAAATCAATTTGATCTGACTTGGTTGTGTCTGTATTGGAGTAAATGAGGGAATGCTCAGATGTGTTCCGTTCTCTCCTGTAAGCTGAGGGTGACCTGCCTTCTTCCTTTCCATCCCTGCAGCCCAGGATGGGAATGAACAAGGGGTAATTGTGAATTTAACTGTTTCAGACAGATCTAAAAAAATGTCTTATCAGTACACTTAACTGTTATCAGACTCTCTGAAAGAATTCTGATTTAGTGTGGTGTTTGTGTTTTGGTCTTTGGTGGTGTTTTTTGTGGTTTGGTTGTGGGTTGTTGTTTTTTTTTTTTTAAAGAGACTGTAAATTCTAGGTCTTGTACATGAGTAGTTGAAGAAGTCTTTGAGTACTTTGTTTCTTTTGCCTGGCCTAATGGCCCACGTGAAAGGAGTCTTGTTCTGTTAAAGTAACACTCACTTTTTTTGTTCCAGAATTCCCGAGGTGCTTCTTTGTTGAAGGATAGTATCCCAATTCATGAATTTTCAGCTTCGGGACCGTTTGAAGGTCATGATCTTCTGCGTAGAGGGTATGCTTTACTTTTTCTTGTTGAAATGTGCCATAGCCAATGTTGAACTTCAGATATATGAATGTTGGCTTTTTAAAGAAGGTTCTTGGAAAGTGTATCACAGAAACTATAGCCTAAAATGCCTGTATTTAATCTGATTGTCTTTCAAGTGTGAAGTTTCTGTGAAACATCACTTCAAGAAGTAAATAACATTAATGGACTCTTACCTGTGTGATGCTGCTCTTTAGAAAAGAGATGGCAAAGTATTAATAATTATGAAATACATGTTAGTTTTAATATGCATGTGTATGAGTGTGCCATGGCACTGTGGGAAATGTTTAATTTCAGCATTGGTAAAAAAAGTAAAGTTAATATAGTAAAAATGGTGGGCTTGGGTTTTGCCATTTTACATGAGTGCGGAACTATGTATGCATCTCAGATAATGAATCTAAAATAAGTTTGTGGAGTTTAAAATGTGAGTAATAAAGCTCAGGGGGAGAAGGTACATGCAATATTCATTTGCAAAAAAGCTTCGAGACTTCTAAAATCAGATACCATGCAGCATAAATTTAAATGTCATACATTTAATTATTAATATCTTTCTCTATTTCTGAAGGGGATTGAGGAAGAAAAACTGTTGTTCTGTTTTGTCAAACATAAAGAAAAAGGATGCCTGAAATTTAAATTCTTTTTCTTCTGGTAGTGCTGTAGTTAGAGGTCTTACTTGCTGCTTCGCTATTAAGCTTTTTCTTTTTTTGTTAGTTCAGTCTCTGCTAATTGTGTGTCTCTGTAGGTTGATGTTTGTGACTCAGATTTTGGAATGCAACTTAAAAAATGATAGCCCAATTAATTTGAGGTTCAACTTTTTTACTTGTATTTGTAGCTTTACAAGTGTGAAAAGTGAATTGTTGCCCAGTCACCCACTGGAGTTGTCAGAAAAAAATGTAAGTGTAACATCAAATGTAGCCATCTTCACTCTTAACAAATTATGAAGTTTAAGTTAACAATGTGGTTACCTGGACTGCTTTGTGTGGTAACAAGCAATGAGCAGGGTCTTGCCTTTAACAGAATTAGAATGTTAAATAGTAACATTTTATTTATACAAATAACACTGTTGGCAAATTTGTTTAATGTTAACCTTCCACATGTGACTCTCTCTCCACTTCAAGAGGCTTCCAAGTGGGGATTTCCTTAGTGAGGTTTAGTCGTTTTAAAAGTTTAGCTAGTTGTGTATGCAGCCTCTATAGCTAGGTGGGAAGCACACTTGTCACACCTCCCACTTTTGCGTATAGGTTTGCCATATATCTTCATTTGCAGACTTTGAGTCTGTGAACACATAAATATTTTTCATTAAATTACTTGATCCCATCTGGAAACTTTACACATACAGTTTGTCGTAAGTGTATGCAATCTTGTTCAACTTGGTCATCACTCATGGACCATTTAAGAGTGGTCTGTGGACCATAGGTTGAAGGTGAAGGGAGACTAGACTGGCAGCCTTGGCTAAATGGCTGGTTGAACCGAATGTTGTCTCTGGTGCTTGTTTTGTCAGCGCAGAAGATTTGATGTAATAAAATCTCCTGAAGCAAAGGCAGTATTTGGATAGAATGTTCCAAATTGCTAAGGCTAATCAGCATGATGAGGTCTGAATGTAATGTCTGATATATTCTAATTCTAACCAGTGCTAGTGCTGTCTTGAGCTAGTGTTGTCTTGAGTTAAAAGGATGATGTTAATGTGACACCAACTTAATGAGCTTATTTATAAATACTATAAATGTTTCAGAGCTCTTTGTCAATTGATTTTTTTTTTACGAGTGGCTGCTATAACTTAGTTTTTAACTCTGTTCTTGCTGTATAAAACCTGCATTATTAAAAGATTACATGCTAGGGAGAAAAAAAAATACACTGAAATAGTTTAAAAGGACAATGTGATCCCCTAAGAAGTATCTGAATCTTTTAAATTGTTCTTTCCACATATTGTTTGATTAATTTTTCTGTAAGTTTGTTGCTGATTTATCTAAAGAGTTATTGTCATGTACATTTGAATGGGAAAAGACTTGCCTTAGGCTGAGATAGTTATGGTTGGTTTTACTGCCATGGGTGGTGGGTTATTTAGGCAACACTAGTCGAAACCAAATCTTTCTGCTATGCAGATAAGAACCCCTACCTCTATAAAATAACTGGAAAAATAATGTGACTAGAATCATAAATTTGGGATGAAGCATATAAATAGTATCTTCTGCTAACTTTTGAAGAGCATTCAATGTAGGTTGTTATGAGAAAATGCATGTTATGCCTTTGACTTGTAATTTCCTGTTGTTTCTTGAGGTCCCTTCACATAAACAGGATGATACTAGTAGCTTTTGTCATGGTGATTGAGTACAGGTTTTAAAATAAGAGATTTGGATTGTTTATTTTACTTTACAATGTTGTATCAGGCGTGTAGTCACTACTATAAAACCCAAATTTGAGACTGGATTACTCAAATTTAAGTTTAATATTAAGCATAAGTTACTCTTGCATACTCAGTATTTGTGAGCACTTTTTCATTAGAAGAACCCTCTACTAAACAGATTTTGTCTTCCTGATCAATTTTAGAACAGTTGGTAAAACTATGAGCTTTTGCTTTTCAGAGTCATATGGAATATATGTGGTGTTCTGTCTGCTAGATGAGAAAAGATGTATTTCAAGTGTTTTCAAGTAGAGCCTTTGGTGGCTAATAATAATATCAATTGTGGCTTCCAAGTTTGTGTTCTTATTTAAACCAGACCTAGCTTCCAATTTGTGTTGCCAATATTGTGGTAATGTAAAGTACTGCAAAACTACACCACTTGGTGGTGTTACATGTCCTGAATATCAAAAATAACAAAATAAAATTGCTACTATTGATTTGTAATAAAATCCAGCAAAAAGCCATCTCAGTTTCATTAAAAAAAATTACTGCATTGCTGTTTTTGTGTATATTTGAGACATATGACAGAATCACTGAATTTTTATGTATAAATTTAGTAACCATGTTCACTTAAGTAGGATGTCACAAATCTCATCTATGACTGTACATGAAAGGAACTTTTTCTAAAATAAAAATAAATATTGTTACAGTTCCAGTTAAATCAAGATAAAACAAACTTTGCCACTCTGAGAAATATTCAAGGACTCCACGCACCTTTAAAGCTGCAGATGGAATTCAGAGCAGTGAAACAGGTAGGCATTTTTATCCAACTGGTGTAACTTAAACCACTTGAAACAATATTTATCTCAAATTGTGCTTTGAGAGGGGCATCTTTCTTTGTTGAAATTTTTTTTCTGAAAATTTTCACTTTACTGTGAGGGTGGTGAGGCACTGGAGCAGGTTGTCCAGAGAAGTTGTGGATGCCCCATCCCTGGAAGTGTTTAAGGCCAGGCTGGATGGGGCTTTGAGCAACCTGCTCTAGTGAGAGGTGTCCCTGCCCATGGCAGGGGGGTTGGAACTTGATGATCTTTAAGGTCCCTTCCAACTCTAACCATTCTATGATTCTATGAAATACCTCATGTTTCCAAAAGAAATTCTTTCACTGGACTGCTTTTATTAAAACCAACCAACCAAATGCTACACTTAATAGTTTCCAGAACAGTCAGTATGTTAAAGCCTTTCAGCTGCTGTTCTTTTATTAGTTACTTAGTGAAGTGGTTATTATTCTAGGTTTTCTGTTGACTACCTTCCTGTAAGCCTTCAGAGAAAAGCAGGAAGAGTTGAGTATTAATTCCTAAGATTAATACTTTCCTCTGTAGAACATATGACCTTCACAGAATCTCTGTATCCGTAGGGTAAAGAGACTCAGGGATCTGAGGCAGGTAGTGATTTGGGAGTGGATATAGAAGTGATGTGAAACCTGAAGCAGAGAACTTGCTTTGTGCTAATTATTGTTCTGCAGCCTTTCTTGTAAGATCAGGCAGGGGAGGTTGACAGGGAATTAAGTTCAAAGGTCTTATCTCTTAATTGGGAAGCTGAGTCTGTCTCCTTTTCCCTCTTATCTCTGAGGATGGAGAGTAACTGGAGGGAGTTTGACTTTGTCCCTTAGGAAACATGGAAAGCTCATTGGTCCCAGCAAACTTTTTTGGCTTGTTGAAAGTTGTCAAGCTGCCAAGATTTGGTTTTCCAAGTGAATTGGAGCAATTTTATACTCCCTTTCAGTGGATCAGGTGCTAGTGAACCACCGTAAGCTGCATTAAACTTGGCAGAAATTACTGGTCCTGAAGATGTGGGAGTCAGACAGGATGTACAAAAACATCCCTTGATCTCAGCTGTGCTGTCTTGTGAGGAAAAGTCTTCTTCCTAACGGATGCTGGCACATAGCAGAAAATGAGGCAGGTGAAGATAATCCTGCTGGTGTGTCTCCACAGGTATTCTTGGGGCGATGGGTGGGGGAAATATGAAGATCAGCAATTTTTTCACTCCCAGCTTCATGTTAGATATACAAGTTCTGTTGTGGTTTAATTTCACTTTTTTAAATGATTTACTGGAATAGTGTATGTGAACTTCTGACAATTGTACCAGTAGAGATTATGGAAATCTTTGATGTATTTTGTGTGTAAAGAGATAGATATGACAATTTTATGGTTGTAAAATACGTTCATGGTATAACTGAAGTGTCCTGGTTCCGGCAGGGACAGGGTTAATATCTGGCACAACACAGGTATTCCACACCACGTGACGCCATTCGCAGTATTTAGGGGGAGCTAGCCAGGAAGGGGAATTCCCAGTTTGGGAGCAGGCAGGGACGGTCCGGGTCCAGTCGGTGCGCGTCCGCGTCCGTACGGTACCCCTATTTATACATTCCTCTGCCAGTACTATTGTTGTTTTGTCGATTTTTCTTTGTTGTTCTGTTAAATTGCTTTTTATCTCAACCCACGAGTTTTTGCCTTTTTATTCCAATTTTCCCTCGCTGCTGCGAGGTTTGGGTGAGCGGCCGGTGGTTCTTTGTGCCGGCTGAGGCCAAACCACGACAGAAGTATTTCTGCTAGTAGTGAATGCAATTTTAAGTATGGATATGCCATTCTCAGAATATTGAAGATCAGAATGCTGTGTGTACCACTTGGAATTTTTTTTGGATTACTGTGGGTAAAATGTACAGAAGAGAATGTTGACAGTAACTGGGAGTGAACTTGAAGGTTAAGAATTGGTGGGGATCAGAGAAATAATTATGATTTAGAGAATTGCAAGGGGGAATATGTTTAGATGTGAAAATCAATATAGCTCTTTCTTACATTTACATTCCTGACTTGCGCCAGAGATGTAGGAAACTTTCTGCAGTATACATCGGTTGCCCCATACCACCCCAGCGTGTCAATGTGCTTTTTTGTAGTGAGCTTCCCCAGCTTTACATGATAACAGAGGAGGAAGAAAAAAAACAAAACTACTGCTTCTTTTAGCTACACTATTTGCTGTAGTAGCTGCACTGCAGTGAAAGCTACAAATCTAGTGAA
Organism: Chionis minor; assembly: GCA_013398295.1. Taxonomy (NCBI): domain Eukaryota; kingdom Metazoa; phylum Chordata; class Aves; order Charadriiformes; family Chionidae; genus Chionis; species Chionis minor. The sequence continues at coordinate 304,406 of VZSF01002463.1, forward strand.
AGGCTGCTCTTTTCAAAACAGAGAGATAAACAATAAAAGATGGTGGTGCTAGGTTTTGCTGTTTGTGCTGGTAATTCTTTTATTTCGTCGTCGGTTTTGAAGGAAGAAGTGACTTTGCCTGTTGATCTTCTTAGTCACTTCTGACTGAGAAACCCAAATACAAAACTCAATTTCAGGCTTGCAGAAACTTGAGCTCTTGTTGTCTTTCTTACAGGTCCAGCGTCTCCCATTTCTTCACAGCTCAAACATAGCACTGGATACTCTGAGGGGAAATGATGAATGCATCAGTTTTGAGGATATCCTTAATGGTAAATATGTTCTGTTTTGAATGTTATGGAAATATTTAAAGGTAAAATTTGTGAACTGTGAAGTTCTTTGCTTCTGTGAAATAAGAGAGTTAAGTGCACAAAATACAAAGAAAAAATTGAATTCCTAAAGGCAAAGAAGCACTTCAGAAAGGAAAAATAAATGTGGTTCAGCTGCTAGTTGTGTGGAAATTAGTCGGAAATACTGAGCAAGCCACTATTTTGCTTGTAGGCTGGATTTCTAAAGGTGTAGAAGATTAAGCACTTATGTTGTATGCCTTGTTCCCCCAGGAACTTTGAACTACTTGTGCAGATTTTGACAGGTAGATGTTACAAAGATAGAAAGTTTTTATAAGTTCTATAATTAAAAAGAAAGGCTGTAGGAGGGATACTGAACTAATGAACCAGAGATGTGGTGGGGGAAGGAAGGCTCCCTCAAATTAACTCAGCAGTTTGCCATTGTGTGGTGGGCTACTGACTGATGGTTAGTAAGTGTGGAATAGAATAAACATGGAAAAATAGTTTAAAGAAATTATTTTTCTAGCTGGTAGTTAAGGATATGGAAGGAGGTAGAGGGTATTTTGAGGTGGGATTGGAGAATGGAAAGAGACAGGGAGACGGGAAACTGGACATAATGGAGGGGTAGGTGGGGAATCTAGAGGCATGAGGTAAATCTGGGATTACTTTCTGAGAGATATACAGGGAGCAAGGGAAGGAATTTTAGGTTATTGTGGTTCAGGGGCATAGAGCAATGTCAAACACGTTTTATAGGAATTTGATTATTAACCATTGCTCACAGCAAGCTGTTACGTATTTCTACAGTACTAAAGAGTGAGTGGGTTAAAACTGGTTTGGTAAGGTTCTGTGTATCAGCTGGGGCTGGATTAAATAGTTTTAGTGTCTCTGGAGGAATCAAAGGCATTAATATGCCTTATCTATGGAAGGAAAACACGCTGATACACCCATAAGGAAAGGTGTAGTTCTTCGAAAGTGCAGTCACAACTTTTTTTGCAGCCTTTTTTTAGTTTTTATTTTTTGTATGGGAATTAAATTCATACTGTCAGTTTTAGTATTTCTTGTGCTCTCTGCACATTCCCTGCTAACATTTGAGTACAGTGGCTAATATCAATCGTACTTTACAGAACAGAGGAAACCTCAGAGATATTTAAGGGCGTAGAATTGCTGTGAAACTAAGGCGGGCAGGTGGAGAAGAGAAACCATGAGTATGTCCCAACTAACAGAAGGGCTGGAGAGTGAGCACCTGTTGTGCACAGAAGTTGCACTGGGAAGATGTGGGGCATTTATGGGGAAAAGCCTCAGTCAGACTTGAGTTCTCTTAAACACAAAAGTCGATCGGCCTTGAGATTCAGGCTGTAGGAGACTCTTTATGTAGAACTGGTTGGTTTTACTTGAAGAGTGTGTGTGTGAGGGGTCCATATGAAATGCTCTTCCACTGTAGATGTATTCATTATCTGATAATTGTTTTGGATAGAGACATTGTGAAACACTGTCAAATATCGGTCAAGTAACTGTTGCACTCTGCATTAGAATGAAGTAGGGAGAGAAAAATCATGTTCATAGTTATTGTTGGTCTTTGTAGCTTGCTAAAAGCCTCATGCTGTTGACTTTTTTTTTTCCCCCAGATCCTTCACAGAGTGAGGTTATGGGAGAACCACACATGATGATGGAATACAAGCTTGGTTTATTGTAACAAAATGTACTTCACCAAAATGTTTTGTGCGTGTCTTTGTACTGAAGATCGAAATCCATGATACTAAATTGACACTCACAGTGTTAAGCAGTCCTACAGTTATCATTTGCCCTCCTTGTTGAAAAGGCGCATTAAATGTTTAAAGTCTTTAAGTTGTTCTGTGCTTGTTGTCAATTATATAAATGTTCTGTAACTAGGTAGTTAAAATAATGTCTCTTCATACACTGCTCAGGATAATAGCTTAACTATGGAAATGCTGTATATGTATACAAGAAATCCAAAAAGACCCAGGCATTTTAAAACTGATTACTGTAGGTAAATGCATTTAATGAATGTTCTTGCAGAAGAACTTTTTAAGGGGGGAAAAGAAGGTATTTTCCATTGAGTAACTCTTTGTTCATGAAAATTTCCATACACTTTTTAAACTATTGAATAAAAGTTTGCTATAAATGCTGTTGCGTTCCAAAATATATTTAATCATAAATCAAGAATCTCTTATCCACAACACTAACAGTGTTGTTCCTTTTTCTTGCCATATTTTTTAAAGATCTTTAACTTCTGCACTGCCAATGGAATCCTGCTACATACATTTTATCCCCCTCTGTTGACAGTTGTTCATGAGTGAGCCATTAAGGTCTTGTGTAGAATTGGAAGTACAAGTAGTAAGTAGTACTAGTAAGAAGGGAGGTAAAGCTCTGAATTTTTTCATCTGTGTCCCTGAGAGGATATTCTGGCTTCTGAAAGTAGAAGCAAGTACCACTTGGAGTTTAAAGAGGTGTTTTAAAATCCATTTGGGAACATAATCCAAAAGCGCACTCCTAGATCTAGATATTATAATATTCAGAGATTAAGAAAGAACACCGTGCCTCAGTACTACAGTACCTAATAAAACTGCTGCAGTGAGAACATGAAGATACAGTGGTACTAGATGACAAATACAAAAATAATTTTTTGTGGGTTTACCAAAATCAGATCTTTAATTAATGGAGAATGAGAGACCTACGCTTAAATACACCTTTTTACGGAGTAGGCCACTGTAAGGCTTTCTGTGTGCTGAAGTGGCGGCAATGTTACTAATTTCAGGGTTGTAACAACTATTTTTTTATTTCACATGTGCATATGTCATAAAAATCCTGCAAGGCAGCTAATATGATGTGGCATATTAGGAGGAAAAAGAGTGTGGTTCAAAAGCCGTCATCTCTCGTCATATGTGGGGCGCTTGAAATGGTATTTCTGAGACAGGAAGTGTCTTTATTCAGCAAGTTTTAATGCCTTGGTTAAACTAAGTGCACTCAGTATTCCATTGTAGGTAATTTTAGCAGAAATGTTGCTATAAACCTCTTTTCACAATCCCAAACATCTCCAATGTGCTTAAGTCTGCCACAAATTCCCTACCCGTATGGGTGAAAGCCTCCAGCTTCCGTCCTGTACATTTTACAGTGCTTTTATGTGCATCTATTGCACATAAAAAAACATTGCAGCAAATTAAAAACATTGAGATGACACGGTATGAAAGACACTTCACTGGCGGTTTTATTTGGTTTTATTTTTAAACTTGTTTCATTTAAGAAGTGAAACTTCCACAATTGTCTTTCACTGGAGAGTTGCAGAGACTGGAGGCTTATGCTATGAAACACCAGCTATTTCATTTGTGGTTTTTGCCTTACTGAGGTTAAACACAGGACCAGTGAATTGAACATGCAAGCATAGACCTACTCACTGTTTTCCAGAGCTCTCCTGGTCTTTCTGTGAGCTGATGCGCTTTGCTAAATAGCAGAATTGGCAGCTACTTTGTAATTTACAAGTTTCTTGACAGTTCTATATAAAGCAAAAGTAAGCGTGTTATAGAGCAAGCTTGGGGTTCAGTAGGCTTTGTGTTGCTCTAGGCTCAGGCTAGAAAGGCTGAGAGATTGATTACCTTGCCAGGTCTAGGGCAAATTCAGGTACAGGCACAGCTTTTTAGAAGGATTTTCAGGTCTGCCTTCCTACCAGCCCTCTTCAGAAAACAGGGAGCCATTCCATAGTTGTATGCAGTTACTGGTACCTTACAGCTGCCTGCTCTAGTGTATCCAGTTAGTTGGCCTTTCCTGGTGTTGGCTGGAAGGGGGGTGCTATTGTATCTGACCAAAACACTAAGACAAGTAATTTAGCAGGGCTTCTCATTAGTGAAGAGTGGACACAGATTAGGAGGCTGGATGTAATTCCTAGGTGGTTTTGTTCAGCAATTAGTATACTTCTAATCTTCAACAATTAGTATACTTACAGTCTTGGGTGAGAGAGATCAAGCCATATTCAGAGCAAGGAAGTTGCATCGTTCGCTATGTCTGTGAGGAGCTAATTTTAGGAGTTGGCCAGGCTGGAAAGCAAATGGTAGGTGCAAGAGGCCTGTGCAAGTTTATGCTGTTAATGAAGTAACAGGAGTCAAACAGGAAAGAGCTTTTGAGATAAAAAGGAAGGGTTACGCTTGTGCAGTGTGTTGAGCTGGAGACTTCTCCCTATTTCCACGAGCCTTGTTCTGGGAGGCAGGTGCCACAAGCAGCAGCCCGCAGAGGGGTGCCAGGTGAGGCGCCCTGCATGGCAGCTGGGACAGACCCAGCCTTGTCTCCCGTCGGACCCAACCTGGGCGAGGGGAGGAGGGCGCCTGTAGGTCCGCTGGCCTGGCAGGTATAACACGAGCCCCCACGCTGACTTCTTGCAGCCAGCGGCGCTCTCCCTGCTCTGCAATTCCCTGCCTCTTCTGGGTGCCGATGCTCTGGGCAGTTTCCTCTGCCCGAGCGTGGGAGGGAACACTGCTGGCTGGCTGTTGTGACCCCAAAAAATGGATGATACTGTAGCGCCGCTGCTTCTGTTCACATAAACGTTCCTCCACCAGTTACCCCGTTGGCTGTTTGTCAAAAAAAAAAAAAAAAAGAAGCAAGGACTACAAATACAACATAGAGTTTAAAACCACAAACTTCATTATTAATTTCTGTCAAAATAATTTGCATTTATATACAAATACAGCAACTATTATAAACTTGGAAGTTTTTGATTTAATAATCTTAAGCACATTAGTACCTGGTTTCCTCAGCTGGCACCGTGCTAGGCACTTCAAAAAAAAAACCCCAGTTCATATCCTTCATGTGTTTTAACCTAAACTTACTGCCAATTCTAAGTGCTGCATCTACCAGAAATCTTTGCCAACAGCATGTATTTCTGCAAAACAGCAGAATCAAACCATAACAAAGCCATTCCTGAAGTGTATGTGTGTGTTCTCATTTGGACCGACATAATGCCACTGTGGAACGGGCTTGCTTTGTTGCTACCTTCCGAGTGCTACCAGAGGTGTGCATTGAAAAGGAAGTGAAGGCACGCACCCCTTCTTAATTTGCTTTACTTTTTCCCAGCAGTTTTGTGTGAAACAGTTAATTTCATAGAGCCTTACATAACTGCATAATGAAGAGGCAAGGAAGACAATGTAATCTTTGTGCTGAAATCCTTTACATCAGTTTTGTTAATCTCTCTAAAAGTAGTCATTATGTTTTGGACCCGCTGATTACTGTAAAACTGAGCTTGCTTCTCGAACAAGTTGGCAGCAACTTGGCCACCTCAAGGGAGGGGAGTTAAGCAGTTTTATTTACTGGCCAGTGTCTAAAGTAGCTAGGAAAAGCTAACGACGTTTAATTGCCAACATCAGCCTTGGTAGTTCAGGACAGAAGTGCTAAGAGCTGGCTATAGTTATTAGCTGTGTAGATACTTATTGCCCCTCTTCTGGATTAACTGCACAGTTTTCACCAGTGACGGCCTCCTGGATAGCATAAACTCTCCTTTACCTTATTTGAACCCTCTTCCAAACTTCTCAGTGATGATGATACATAGCTTGGAAACGATGCCGTCGTTCCAACAAAAAGGATCTACACTAGTATCATGATGTGCTACTAGGTTTTTTGGTGGAGTACCACTGAGAAGCTCTGAGGAGTACTCTGTTCACATGATGGATATTAATGGCTGCAAGCAGATCATTGATTATACAGCATATGCATATGCGTCTTCATTTTGATCCTATGCTGTGCGCATGTGAAGTCAGCTCCCACATCGTAGTTGCTTTCCTAGAGTCTTCCTTCTCTGAATGTCAACTACTTTATGTTATTTTGATTCCTCTACCTAATCTGTTCGGGGGAAGAGAGTCACATACAACCTACCTCTACTTTGGGGGATCAGAACAGCATTAGCTGTCCCACCCTCTCTGAAAAAAACACACAGGAGTGGTCCTTCACATGGTGTTATATTTACACTTCTGCTGTGCTGTGCATCCCAGAAGCTAATACTCTGTACAATTTCTACTTCAAGATTTCAAGCAAGAAGGTGAAGAGTCAATGCAGAAACTGGTTTCTAGGTTTGGCAGTCCCACCTGTTTGCACTGTGGCCCTGGGGAAGTCACCTGTCCTCTGTGTTGATTTCTCTGCCTCTGCAACAGGGACGATAATATCTATTATGGCAGGAGGTTCTTAACAGCATCTGTGAAGTGCTTTGAAGATGAGAGATACTGTTTAAGTGCTCGTAAATTATGCTGCATTCATTGTGAGATGATTAGATGCACGATTCAGATTTGGTCACCTCATTTCAGGGTTGTTAAAAAAAGATCCACTGAAAAGAAAGGCTATTACAGCCTTTCACTAGAAGAAACATTTAAGCTAAGTACAGCCAACAACTAGAAAACAAGAAATATCTATGAGACAAAAAAAATAGAGGTGTCTGTATGCAGTCCCTAATATATGGAAAATGATAAAAATAAATGTGCAATATGGCTTCTGCAAGATGTAGGCACAGGCCTAACTTCACACTCTGCAAGCTGGAAATTTTCTAAGTATGACAGTTCTGTGTGAAAATCCATTTTAAGAACTAAGTCACAGGCAAGGTCCACACATCATACATTAAACTTGCACAAACACTCTCTCTGCTATCTGCAGAGCAGTAAGTCTGCTTACAGCAGGTGCAAGTACTGCCTCCAGTTGGTTGCTTTCTGAAAAAAGTGCCTTTTAGTTTAGTAATTTTAGACAGGTTTTGGGGCATCACCATTAAGACAGGCCTTTTAAGATGTACACAATGGGCCGCATCCTCAGCTGGCATGAGCTCCACTGGCTTCAGCAGAATTGCCAGCACCCTCTGAGCTGATAAGCATATCTCTCTCACCCTACTTAGAATGATCCAGGATGTATCGCAATCCACAGCTGACATTCTCAAACTTGAGAAAGGGTAAGTGGAAAGAGAGTATCATCCTACCTCATTTTTTTCTTCATGCTGAAAGCAGCATTAAAATCTCCCCTGCCAGCCTGTTTGCATAGTTAAGTACGAGAGCTAGCTTTGTTCAAGTGCTAAAAAGAGACTGGGTAAACAGTGCTACCAATTTAGTGCTTATTGCTGCAGGGCCACTTTGAGATTGCATCTGCAGCTGTTGTGTTCTCTCTGGTCTCAGTATGACATAATGGTCTCTGCCACCGCATGTCACATTAGAAGACTCAGGTAGATGAATCCTTCGTTCAACTATCAGCGCTCTCTATGCTGGATACTTCTTCAGGTACAAGCAGAGCCAAGTCCTCCCCATGCCAGCTTGTGCAGAGAAGCCAGCTGTAAGAGACAGATAAGACAGATACCTTTAGCTGGGACAGCTAAGTACAGCATGCTGATTCAGCAGCAACAAACACACGCACAGCTCTGTTACAGCCATCTTCTGTGGCACAAAGCTGTTGACTTTTCTTAGCAAACAAAAAGTAATGACGGTACTTGCCCTTATTATGGAAGTTAGACAATATCATTACTGCTCTCTTTGATAAGTACTAAACCACTATGCCTGATTTATTACAGACTGGATCAACCACCCTTGCTGCTCTCAAGTAGCAACATTGCATGGCACTCTCAAGGGTTTTAGAGAAAAGTTATTCAAAGGGTGAGATATCTGAGACACTAATGACAGAAGGAAAAGAAAAATAACTTTCAAAAATGTATGGTGGTGATGGGCTACAGTCCTGATTGCAGGATGGACCAATTGATGGCAAATATCTGGTACCTTTTGCACAGAAGAGAGTGCTTTCTTAATAGAAACTTTCTCTACCATACAGCACTGAAATAAACTAAAACTAATATTTAATAAAACAAGTATTTACTAGGCTGTTGTTAATACAACTGAATTCCTCAAGTTTTTATTACTTTGCTGAAAGGTATTCTCCACACACACACACAAGATCCCTTTGCTTCCATTTCCTTAGGTCTGAGACCCATCACTACCTTCATCTTAAGTTACCATTAGTGCAGCTTCTCTGAACAGCCTGTAAAACACTCAGGCAGGCACAGACTTGAAATTATGTGAAATGTTATAAATCTATAGCATTGTCACTGCCTATTTAAAACTTAAAATGCAGCTGATGCAGAGATAAAAGGGGACTGAGGTGAAGTCTAAGCGTTAGGAAAGAAGATAGAAGTCTCCAGCAAGAGAAGTCTCCACCCTCTTAAGAAAAACAGCTTTCCCCTGCTGAATATAAATCTAATGAAAAGCGATCCTTCTGTCATTTAGATCTATGTTCCAGCATCCTAAAAAGATACAATTTATACTGGAAATAACGTAAAGTGAATTTTGCTTTTGTGAATACTCATGAATAATGACCTTTTGCTGCCAGTATTACTAGATGGTCACTAGACATGATTAGATGCAAATGGTATAGAGCCATATTTTTTAAACATGTCTACAGTTTTATTCATACAGTCCTTCAAGTTATTGCAGATCTTTTACAGATTTTAGTGGCGCTGGGTCACAAGGTACCCCTGACCAAGGACCAGGAGAGACAGTCAGCTTTCCATTAAAGTCACCAGGTGATTGGTCATGTTTGTAACCCTCTTTAGCATCTAGAAGAGCTCAGACCGCAAAACTAAGCTCATGCCTTTCAAGTGATCTGTTACTTCTGTTCTTTGTGAATGGCCTTCCTGTAAGAAAGGCCACGTAAAGGTCTCAAACCAAGGGAAGGCACACACATGTAGTCAAGGGTATGATGTATCCCACTAGTAGTAGTACATTCAGGGCAGATTTCAGTGCGGGGGGGGACAGGTGACAAGTTCACAGCATGGAGCTGAGGGGAGGTAGGTGGATCAGGGTCAAATAGGGCTGGTGATGGAAAAACTCCAGCAAAGTGTAGGGGAGTAGGTGCTGAAGAGAGAAAAATCAGGAAATTATAGCTACCAGCAGCTGCAGAGTCATTCCTTTCAGAGACTGGTCATAAGCCTCACTGAGAGAATGCAACCCCCACATAGCCTGGGCTCCCTCTCTCCTATCCATTTCCCCCAGGGAAGACACTGCCACGTCCCCTTGTTTCAGCTCTGCCCCACTCCTGGCAGCACCCTGTACCTCCCACAGGTTTGCCAGATGTAAGCAGTTCCTGAGCTTGGTGGAAGCTGGAGGGAAAGCTACACATGAAATAAGCCCAGCACACTAGAAAATACTGAAGTTTGAGAACTAGTGCACTAAACAATTCCACTTCAACTCATGTCAAAATAGAAATTACTGGTAAAAGCAGTCAGAAGCACCCTCCTGATCCGTACTTACCACAGGACAGCCAGTGGAATTAGACAAAGGCCTGCTGACAAGAGGAAGCTAAAGCCTGAGAACCATGCAACAGTAGCTGCATAGAGAATATTAAAAACTGAAAGTGAAATAGTGCCGGTCACAACTTCTAAACAGGCAATACAAGCAAACACAGCACCTGCCAAAAACAAATGGATGGATTACAAACAAAAAATAAAACCAAAACTCCTTCAAAGTACTAAAGTTTTTAAACTTGTTTTGAAATATGTATCTACAGTATTTTAGCAAGTATGCAAGTAATAAGCACCAAGTACCATACATCTTTGCTCTCTAAGTGTCTTCTGTGGTGACTCCTACGAAAGACTTGTTTTTTAAATGAAAAAAAAAAAGACAACATTTTGCTCATGGAAACTATTTTTCTGTGCTACTGTTCTATCACCATACCTACTTTCTTGAATCTGCTTATCACATGAAGTTCAAACTGTTCATCCTGACTAACCATGTTCTGCACATCTCCATCCTTTACCCCTTCCAATTCTCCTCTCGATTCTCAATCTTCCCTTTTGCTTTTCTTCCTTCTCTAATCTTCACCCTTGTATGTGGAAAAGGCTCTGATTCTACAAAGACTTGGTTAGGTGCTTGTTCAGCACCTAACCATCTCATTTTTGAAAGGAAAGAAGCACCCTTTTTGCACTGAACTACCCATTGGGGTAGCAGTCTCTTGCTGAACATGTTTTCCCAAGCCGCATTCATATTCATGGGACCATAAACAAAATCACCATAGATAAGCAGAAAAGGATGACAAGAGGCAACCTGATTCCTGCATCAAGCTGCTCAAGTAGCCAAAGCCCTGAAGAATGACAAGAGACTGCAAAAAGAGGCGTATTTTAGCATAGTTAAGCACAAAGAGATCTTTGTTTTAGTGTATAAAAATATGCCTTTTAAAAGGTAACGCCAAATGACTCAAGATAATGCTTCTAGAAAGCATATGCTCCCCAAAATCTAGAAAGCATACGCTTGCCAAAGCAAAATATGGGATACTAGAGCCACACTTTGAGGCCTGACATGCTTTTTTCTGTGTTCCATAAGGAAAGGACTTTGATAAGTAATATGTTGTATCTTTTGGTACACGTTTAAGTAGCCACAGGCACCTGTGAAGCTGGGTACATAGCTCAGGATCCAAACCTAATGGTTTTCAAGTGCTTCGAAGGTTGACCACCTATTGCTAACCTTTCTAAATTACTGAGCATGACATTGACTAAATAACAGAAATATATCTGTCTCTGTGTGTCAAATTCTTGTGAACATAGAAGCACTTGTGAAATCACAGCTGTACAAATCTTGAGTACTCCTCTGCTTAAAGTTCCCTGTGGTCTTTATATCTAGAGCAATATCTCCTTTGAAGGCTGAAACTTGCAGTAGTTTTTATACACAACGTTGTTTATATTAAATTCAGAATCAAAAGCCATTAATATTGTGACATAGGGTTACACTATATGGAACTTGAAAGAAAAGCAATCTTAAAAATAACAATACATATCTGCTTGTTTAAAGGTAATCTTGGTGCTAATGCATGGTATGATAATACCATATTATTGTATTGTTTAAAAACAAATCCTACTCACCCTGTTCACCAGTGAGAACCACTTTTGACAGCATGGATCGGAGAACAGGAATAGGCATAAAGCAGAGTGAAGACGGCACTCTTACTGTAAAGCAATAAATCAGTTATGAGACACTGAAGTAATAAAGAGCCAGGATTTTACAAACACATTGCAAATTAATTAGTCATATACTTTTGTATGCTCAGTTCCCCAAATAGTAAAAGGCAATAGAAAAGTCAAACTAGGAGTGCACTGAGACACAATTATCCAAGCACAGAGAAATCAATAAATCAAATATATCTGTATGGCACTAAAACCAAATCATAAGCAAATAATTCCATTCCCTCGCCACACACTTAATCTTTTAATTAAATCGTAAGTCAGTCTGACCCAACCTTGTATATTTTACCTCTCTATGACCCTTTCAAGACAGAAGGTCCAATATCTACCAACTGCACTCACTATAGATAACATAGCAGTATTTTCATATATATTGTTGACCATGGAACAACAGATTCTGAACTCACCTAAAAACATGAGCAGGGTAGTTTTGGCAAAGGCAGTCATGACCATTCCTCCAATGTAAGAAAATATCCCAATAAAGACAATATAGATGTCTTTGAGACATTTAGAAAATAAGTAAACTCCTAAAAAACTCGTCAGAGAGACAGAAGTGAATGCAGCTGCTCCATATCCAATGTATACTTCATTCCAGCAGAGTGGCTCATCCAGTTCATACAGTGTAAAAAGCGAACTCCCACCAACCATAGTAAACAAATAAGTCATAAATGTAAAAAGTAATACAATTATTAAAACTCTCTTTTTATAAGGGGCAGTTTTAAAAAGCATATACACTCCAGAAAATGTCTCTCTCAGAAGTTCTTTACAAGATACTGGTGCCTGGTCCTGGAGTTCAGATACATTTACTGTATCTTCCAGAAAAAATATAATATAGATAATATTAACAACATGAAGCAGAGATGCTATCATAAATGTCCATGTAAATCCTATTCCTCTTAGAAAGTAGCCAGATGACAGTCCTGCCAATCCAGATACAACTCCAAAAATCAAATCCACCACAGCTATTCGTGTTGTCTTCTGCTTCTCATCATGACACACATCTGCTATAAAAGCAAAGCCTCCTCCAAGGAAAGTGGCCATACTCCCAAACAGTCCAGTAATAAATGCAACCGCAAATAGGATAGAGAGTGAGAAGGAAAAATATGATATTACAGTGAGGCAAATATCAGCAATCAAAGCTCCCATTGATGGTAAAACTAAAGACCTTTTGCGTCCCTGTCGATCCCCATTAGCTACAATGACAAAAGCAACTATAAGGCTGGGAACTGCTCCAGTTAAGTCCAACTGCATATTAAAGACAGAGGCTTTTTCTTGAACTGCCTGCAAAGAGAAAACAAAAATAACTGTAAATACTATAATACATTGTAAAAAAAAAATCTGTAATAATACTACACTTACATAATGATTAGCATGCAATATAATGTCTAACACAGTACATGTTTCTAGATTATAAATCATATTACTATAAAACCTAATATAGACAACACCAAGATTTGTCCTGGTTTCAGCTGGGACAGAGTTAGTTTTCTTTCTAGTGGCTGTTGTGTTTCAGATTTGGTATGAAAGGAGTATCAGTAATGCATATTGTTTTAGTAGTTGCCACATGCTGTTCATATCTTTTCAAGGACTCTTTTCAGCTTCCCATAGAACCTGAGAAGGAGCACAGGCAGAACGATGGAATGGCCAATGGAATATTCCATAGACACCATGCTCGGTATGGTGTCTAAATGGGTTGGTTGGAGGGTGGGTACTCATGATCCCTGCTTGGGAAGGTACCAGTTCACTGGGTGGGGACAGCAACTTGTGTCATTATTACTGCTATTTTCTTTTTCTGTTATTATTCTATTAAACTGTCTTTATGTCAACCCACAAGGGGTTTTTTGTCTTTTCCCTTTCCCCCCCTTTTCTCCCTCTTCTCCCTACCCTTTTTGAGGGAAGATGGAGAACTGCGTGAGTGGCTGCATGGTCCTACTGGCTGCCTGGAGTTAAACCACAACAGATTATATGACATTATAATATATTATGCTATAATAAAATACAGTACATTACTGTGTGTTTGTAAGATTGCATTATATTACAATAATTGCTAACACAATGGAATTGCATATTCAAAGATTCCCACTTTTGTAATTTTACCTTCAATAGTGCTCAAACATCTCTTGTTACATTTTAAGCCAGAACTTATTTCCTAAGATACAGTCTTACTGCTATTCTTGACAGAAAAGTTTTAATGGAGACAAGAGATCAATTCTTTTGAACGTGCATTTAGAAGAGCTGGTGCTTATACTGTAAGTATCTCTTTTAGTACAGCATATGACAAAAGGACACAGGGCTTATTTTAACCTCTCAGCAATCAGTAGTAAAACAGGCTTTGATTGAGGAACATGCCCCATGCTCCCTACTCACAGGCCGTCATTTTTCCTCCTAAATAATCCTACTGAGCGGGTTACAAGAAACGATTCACTGCCTAGCATATTGTACAAGTAAACAAATCAGAATTTGCTCTGACATCCCAATGGACAAAGTTAATAATAATAATAACAACAATAACAATAATAACTAAAATGTGGAACACAGCATTAAAAATTATACCAACTCACCAATATATGAATTAACTAATATTTAAAACACTGGAAAGCTGTGGGTTCAGAAACTGTCCAAATCATTAATGTCTCTATAGACACGCTACAGCAGGTATTCACATAAGGAACAGCAGCTAATGCTATAACAATAAACTGTAAACACCCATTATGGGAAAAATTTCGTAGTTCTTTTAAAAAGGTATAAAACCCAAATGTAGCTGTAAAGCAACTGGCTGACAGAATGTGAATGGCTCCAGAAAAAAGAACCAAAGAAAAGTCAATTAAAAAAAATGCTATCTTGTTATGAAGCTAGCTGCTAAATGACACTCAGCAAGTTAATTCAAATCTTGCTTTTAATATATCAGTGCAGGCTAGATAGACAGCAGCCACAGCAGCTCTTTCAAAGACAACCACCTGATCACACAGCGAGCAGCAGGGGAAAAGGAAGTAACTTCATTTGCATAAACACTTTATAAGATAAACTTTCAGATACAGAGAGTAAAGTCACTCTGAAAGTTTTCTTCAAGTTTTCTGAGGCATCACACTGACTTGGGCAGGGGCTGCACTCTTCAGTCAGTAGCAGGTACAGCCTGTAAGTCCCACCAAGTCATCCTCAGCCTGTATTTGAGCCACCTATATTCCACGTTTCAGGTGTTTCCTCTGTAGCCAACAAAATCCCCACTGAATAGCACCCAAAAGATGAAAAAACCCTAGAATTTCCAGGAACATACTTTGGGCAATTCTAAAACGTCCTGAATGCTTTATAAATTTGTATTTGTATTTACAGGGAAAGACCATGAGTTTCTAGTGCAATCTCTTTGTTCACGACATACCGGGTTTTATTGCAAGAGGAAAATTCAGCTGATCCTGAGGCCCTCAAGGAAAGCCCTCAAGATCCCCAGAACTCTGGACTCTTTTACTCTCTTCCCTTACGATGTCTGACTACCTTGGGATTCATGATGTCCCGTCCACTGGCCAACACTCTCATCACCCTGGAAGGGTCAAAACCACAAAGACTGAACAAACCAAGATGGAAAATGATGTTCTGATCTTTAACTCCTCCCCTGCTGACAAAGAGAACTCTGTGTAGTTGCAAGCATTGTTTCTTTAGTAGCATCATCTGGTTCACAGACATAAGTGTCAAAGAAATGCTAATATTTTATGAATAAAACTACATGTCATTATACATACTCTCAACCCACATTAACCATACAATACAAATATTATTGCTAAACCATAATGAAGTGTTAAACTGGAGGAACAGAAAAACAAACACTTGGGTTTCATTGTTTTGGATGTAGGTGTGCAACACAAAGAACATGGCTACACATCCAGAAACTTCAAATGACTATAGCCTGGCTGACCTAAATGACTTGCTGTCTACTGAGGAGAAGACTAAAAGACAAAAGTACAGAAAAACTCCATTTAGAGTGTAAAGCACTCAACTGCCCACTTCATGCTTTTGTAAGGCCAATGGAAAATACAAAAAATGTCAAGTCAAACCTTCAGCTGCTTTAAAAGACTGTAAGTCTCTTAAAATCAATGGACTACATAAATTTGAAGAGAAAGATCTAGTTTTTTAATCTGCAAATTCACTCTGCTCTGAAAAAAAAGGCTCATGGCGGACAGAAATAGTTTTTAAAAATCACAGAATTCAAAATTAAAAGATTCAAAATGAAGAAGCAATTCACTTCTGTAAAGATTAAATTAATAGAGAAATGTAGTGCCTGAGGCACTACTCATAACTAATTTCCTTCAAATTGTAAGGAATAATTAATCTAAATGCTGCAAAGACTATCCATTTTGAACTACATTCTACTTTTTTGCAGGCTCCAAGTGACTTTTGTGTTCAATTTCCTTTTACGTTTTATTTTGAAATAACTGAAATCAGTAAAAAGTTTCTCCATTCTCAGAATGGAAGAACTTATATGAAATTAACTATTAAGGGAGGTGTTCTTCTAAAAGTTAATGCCAAACAGGGCCTGCTGGGAACACTCCCTACAGCAAAATTTACAGCATCAGTAAACATAAGTCAGTTAGGATGGTCTTGGAAAATCCAATATGTGAAGCCACCTGCTTTACTGGATCTCCTCTTCCCCATACACGGGACAGAGACCAGGTTCCACTGAAACTCATGGGTGTTTTGAGCATTTTACATCCTCACACTATTGTAACAACTGTGGTATCAAAATGCAGGCAAGACAACCACACAAGAGCATGATTGTTTGAAAGCTCATGCCCTGCTGGCAATCCCTGGAATGGAGAGAATGGGAATTTGGCAGGAAAGGGAAATAAAGAAGTTCTATTGGCCATTATTCAACTGCGATCTTAAAGGATTCATGTTCTCAAATATAAAGTTAATTATGCTTTGTATCCTTTATGCCAAAAAACCTGTAATGTGTGAATTCACCACCACATCAAGAGATGCTATCTAAACTTCAGCTGAAACTAAACACCCTGCCTCAGTGTTCTGCAAAACGAAATATGAAGCCTTATACCCTGAGCACAGGTGATTGCAATTTGAAAGTCTGGTTGAATTCGGGGGGCTTTTCTAGCAAATGCAAAGTGCAGAAGTGTTTGTGAAATGTAGGTTTCTTGATGGGCTCTGTGCATACAACTGTAAGCACTACGTATGGTTTTCTTACAGTTGCTCCTTCCATGGACACATGACACTGTATGACAAAATGCCCACACAGACACTTTGGGGGAGTAACATACAAGCATTACTCAGACAATGATTGGTTATTATCTCCAAATTAACTCCCATGGGTGGCATACATTACCTTCCTTGGCTGATGGGCCGAGCCCAGAAAACCCGCTGGACTGAAACTCTATCAACCTTTTTATTTTCACATCCTTTCTACTTAAGACTGGCTTCTGTCACATAAGGAAGAACCTACTTCATGCTAAAAATCCTGAATTATTTATTTGATCATCTTCAGTCAAAACATCTACCACTAAAAAAATTCTTTTCTGTATGACAAATGAAGTAGATGAGCTCAGGTGTTCAGTCTTGTGCATGCGCAGCGCATCAGAGATTGAAATCTGGAATGTGAGCAAAAATGTTCAGGTGCCACCCTTTCAGCAGCATAGGGGAATGCCAGTTGACTGTTTCTGTAACTTCACCTTCTGTGTAATTTACAATCAGAGCCATCTATTTTTCTGATGCTACAGTGGTTTCACGTTCCACTTGATCCGACCTAATTGCCAGTTGCTGTTGCCAAGAATGGCTGTGTTGTACCTCTTCTGCAAATGTGTTCCCCCTGCCATCCCCACTTTAGATAAAGCAATCATGTGGCCAGAGTGTGTCAGAGCAGTGCACTGCTTCAGAAAACAACACTCAAAACCCAAAAAAATCAAAAAAAGAGATGAGCTGTCTGTTGAATCAGTGCCCTCATCAAATCCAAACCATAACCTGTAACTGCAGAACTGCAAGATACAACACATGGAGGGGAGGGGAACAACAGAGGGGAGAGGGAAACTAAAATGGGAGTATGATCATCATCTCTTCTGATGGCATCCCATAGTTAGCTCCGCTTAAGTGTAGCATTAGAACTGCACTGGAAGTGCAAAGGAAGGAGTTCCAATCAACAACTAAGTACCCAGCGTTGCTGAACTATGAAAAAGTGCTAAAAAAGTAATTGAGCATGGGACACTGTCATCTTGACGTCTTTGTATTCCAACAAGGCAGACAGGCACTGCTATGAGTGGTAAATCATCAACTCTGATGTGCAAAGATCAGTTGAACAATGTTTCACTTTTTAAAATCACAGATTTTTCTATTTTAACCCTCCCCACTCCTCATTCTTGCAGTTCCTCTGAAATGAATGTATTCTAAACTAGACCTCTTTCCTGAAAATTACAGGACATTCGCTAAACTTTACGTGTTTACAGAGAACACCAGAAGCCAGGCAGACAGCTGAGGGCTCAGGAACACAGGCACACCTCCTGCTGGAAGGAGGAGCCTTCCGCGGTACCCGCTCTCATGGCAGGCCAGTGCCAATTTGGGCCCGATCCCCTACGATCCTTTTCAATTCCTGCTAAAACATGAGTTTATCTCAGCTTCTTCCCGGAGAGAATCCTCCGTCTTCAAAGCACTACAACTACCGACAGCGCACCGCCAGAGCGGTCTGGATACCGCTTGTCTGGATACAAAAGGTTACGTAAGGTCATGTAAGAGGAGGTTATGCTGAGACAGCACCGCCTGGCTGCAAGTTTATTGACAATTGTGGTGTGGGTTTTTTTTTTTTTTCTTTTCTCCCCCACTTACCTTCTGCTTGATGTAAGTCGGGCTACTTTTATTCTCTTCGCAGTGGCTGACATTGGTATCGCTGACGAAAGTGGCGTTGTACTCTTCCTCCCACAGCCGCCGGTAGATGAACTGCTGCACCAGTGGGCTCGTCACGGAGGAGGCGAATATATAGAGGAAAATGACGGGCTCCACGCACAAAACCTTCCTCATTTCGGGCCCTGGCGTTCAGTCCCGCGGGGCAGAAAACAAAACGCGATGACACCCCTCGCCTGAAGGGAAAACAGCCGGCCGCCGGCAGCGCTCCGCCCCGCCGGCCTGACAGCCCCGACCCGCCCGGCCGCAGCCATCAACGAGCTGCCTCCACCCCCGCCGCCCGCTCTTCCCCGCCCCTCACCGGCCGCCGGCGGAGCTCAGGCGGTGCCGGCAGTGCGGGACACCGAGAGGCGGGACGAGGAGGACAGTGTCACCCGCTCCCCGCGGCGCCGCCTCCTCCTCCCCGCCCCCTGTGCCGGCCGCCGCCACCGCCGCTGAGAGGACGAAGCCGGGCGCCGCCATCACGCCCTCGCCGCCCCTCAGCCTGGCGCGGCGGCCCCAGCCCGGGCAGGCCGCCGGGCCCAGGAGGGAAGCCGCGCCGTGGCGGCCTCCCCGGGGGTGCAAGGGGTGGTGTGCTCGGCGGGAGAAGGGGACGTGGCCGAAGGGAGGAGGAGCAGCGTCTCGTCTCCCTCCCGCCCTCCCGGTGTTGGCACCCGTGCCAGGGCAGGCGCGGCGTCACTGACAGAAATGGTGGCAAATCGGCAGTTCCGTGCTTTGACCCCCGAGCGGCAGCCCGCCGGCCATTGCTGGCCCTCGGCGCTTCCCAGAGAGTTTGTTTGGGCCGGTTTGCGCAAGGAGGTTTCTCACCGGCCTCCTTTGACACCATCCCAGTGGCTGGCGGCCTTGGACACCAGCCATGCCAGTGCTGCCAGTCCCGCCCTCCAGAGCTCGCTGGGCCCCGGGGCTCAGCCGGCCTCGGGGGGCTGAGGCGGCGCCACTCTGGCCCAGGAGGAAGCTGCGGGTTGTTCCTGCTCTGTGCTGATGTGTTTTCCCGCTCTCAGCTGGCACGATTTAGAGGTTTTATTACAGCTGCTCCCCTTACACACACTCTCCCAGCTTCT
Source organism: Chionis minor (assembly GCA_013398295.1). NCBI lineage: Eukaryota > Metazoa > Chordata > Aves > Charadriiformes > Chionidae > Chionis > Chionis minor. Next base: position 323,647 of record VZSF01002463.1, read on the forward strand.
CAGGGGGTGTAAAAGCGACATTTGTGAGCCAGCAGCTGGTCTCCGCTCATTACCTCTCATTCCCGGAGCCTGACATGGCGTGTTGGGGGAAAGGTGTGGTGACCTGTGCCTGTTGGCACGGCCGCCATGGCACCCGTGGCACATGCTTCGGTGCTACAAGAAAGGTCATGCTGGTGCCGACCTGCGGTGGTGCTGTTCAGGTGGGACCACTACCCACCCTGATGTGCACAATGGAGGCAGCGTGCCCTGGCATCTGCGAAACTGCAGGATGTGTTTTCTCGTAGCAGCAGTGTGTGTACGGCAGAAGCCTTATCTGCTCACTGATGATGGCTGCTCGTTGGGTTATGGATACTGGTTGCTCTCAGCTTTAAGGTGGGACAGACACCACAGTACCCCTGGTGTCTTCGTTCTCGTTGGTGCACTGAGATGATTCTGGTCTCCTCACAGGTGCAGTACAAGGAGAGATGACATAGTTGAGGAGTAGATGCCCAAAGGACCTCCATTCAGTCTTAAAAACTGCTTTTCAGTTGCAGGTATCACAAGAAGTCATATTTGCTAAAAGCACACCAAAACTTCAAAGGTTCCCTGATTTAGTTTTTCCCCTTCAAACAAGAAATGCAGTTTAATTACTTCATGAATATTCAGTTGCTTCATAAACTGACTTGAAGCCATTTGTAACACGGGTCATATGATCTCAACTAAAGCTTTTATTTGTTTCACTGGCATGTGACGTGTCATTCAGTCCCAAATTTAGGGACAACACTGGCCTGTCATGTGTCTCAGCATAGGATCAACCCAGTGTACAAGCTCAGTGGCCTTGATATTTGCTTCAGATGGTGAGTTGGTTTGGTCTGGCACATGAGCCTGTGCCCAGAGACACACGAACACAGACCCACAGTGGTTCAAAAGAAGTGCAGCTCTGGCCTGGAATCAACAGTAGAGAGTATTGTCTTTCTGCTCGACCTATCTAGGTCCAAAGTCCGATTCATCCTGTGACAGTATTTTGTTTGTTACAAGGTAAAGCAAAAACAACCATGTCAGGGTTACACCCAAACGGGCTGCTAGATGAGAGGGATTGTTTCAGGTCACTCAGCCAGCCAGTAACATTTATTTGGGTATGATGAAGAAGGCATTTTAAGCCTGTGGGAACGTTCAGTTGTTCCACAGAAGGATATTGTCCAGATCCCCCATTTCTTGCTAAGTGCATCTGTGCTGAGTAGCATGTCACTCATGAACACGAGCGTCTGAGTACAGCTCGGGTTGCTAAGCCAAATTTGTTTTAGCTAGCAGTCCCTTCAGGACAGCCTTCCCAGTGCTGAAGAGTGGAGCTCCGGCTCTGTGCTCCAGAGGTCCTGTGCTTCTGGCCTTCCTACCTCCAGTAGCTGTGTTTAAGTTTGGGCTTAGATACGTATGCAGAGCCAAGTGTCTCCAGCAAAGTTATGGCCTGACCAATGCTGAAGACAAGGCTGCAGTGTGAGCTGGGCACCTCTAAGCACCTGATTATCTTTGTCCAACCACTTGAAGCCTGCTCATGAGCATCTTCTAGTGCCAACAGGTAACATATATCCCTTGTGTAGGTGGACTGGCACAGACTTTGCCCTCCCTTGTCCCTGTCCCCGCCTGCAAGGGGAACTAAAAGCAATAGATGTGATTGAGCTTTTAAGGTCAGACTTAGCCGGATGATGCTTATCCTTTGGAGTCAAACATTTCCAAGCAACAGAATACATGGCAAACTAGCTTCCTCACTCCCCATCGCCAATATTCATGTTGGCCCAAATTTGAGTGACATGCCAGTGAACAGACTCCATAAAGGTCACAAGCATGTGGTGGCTGCAGCTTAGCGGTTTGTATTGTTTGTTTACTGACTTCCTCAATGTGTGAAGAATTGAAGGAGTGCATGTGTTCATTGTGGAGGTCAGGCTCTCTGGGAGCACTTGCTAAGCTTTCCATCAAAAAACCTTAAAAAACAAACAGACCACTGATCTTCAAAGGTGGTGTGTTCCTTGTATATCAGGGCATGGAAAAAAGGAGACATGTAATGAAGTTCAAAGTTCAGGACATTAGGACACTTCTGAGAGATCACACCAACACTGGTCAAAGGGCAAAGACATTACATTACCTTCAGCGATAGAAATCCTCAAACAAAGCCTCCTGCACTTCAGGGAATTAGGCATGACTTACGTGGCAAGATCTTGGTATTCAGTGATTGCTATGATTGCATTCTCAGACAACTTTGTTGCTGGAAAAAAAAAAAAATGAAAGCATTTTTAAATTTTGTGTATATATACACACACACACACAAATCATTAATACAATAAATTTTTTTCCTAGTAAATTATTTTCATGATGATGAAGTTGCAGACATCTTGGAGACCTGGATAGGCACATTTCTTTGCTGAAAAAATTAGTGCTTTAATAAATATTATTGTCGTGTAAAACACAATTTTAATTGCCTTCGAAGAAGTTAAGTACTTTTTAAAATTGAAGTGACTTTAATTTTCCATCATAACAATCTACTGAGATCACAGAGGACCTTAGCCCTCTACAAATCATTTGTGGATTACTGAGTGACAGTAAGAAGAACAGTATCTACTTCTTTTCAACTCATGTTTTCAAGGCGATCTTGATAACAGTGGTTAACAAAAATTAAGAAAAGAAACCTAAAGAAGGAAGAGAGAGTCACAGAATCACAGAATGCTAGGGGTTGGAAGGGACCTTCAGAGATCATCTAGTCCAACCCCCCTGCCAAAGCAGGTTCACCTACAGCAGGTTACACAGGAACACATCCAGGTGGGTTTTGAATATCTGCAGAGGAGATGCTACCACCTCTCTGGGCAGCCTTCTCCAGCGCTTTGAGAGTGCAGAAGCACCCTTTCTGAAGAGAGTCAATTTTATACAAAACGCAGTTCTGCAGAAACCTTGAGTACCCTGCATCTTGCGCACACGTATGGCAAATGGAGATACATGAAGGAAGTTGTGGAAATAGTACCACTGCGGGAAAGCAGAAGGGAATAAGCTGCATAATTCTGCAGAGGCATGCCTGGGTTTAGATGTAACTGCTTTGTTTTCATTATAACTGATTGCTGAAGCTTGAATGCAAGCCCTGATAACAGATAGTAATGGAGATATAACTATGAGACTGAAAGAAAACACGATAAGGAAAATTTATGCAACGAGTCCAGCCACACAGTTTTGAAAAGACAAGGAAAGACTGTTACCATCATGCAACCCCGAGAAAACCTGTGCAGGTTTCATATCATTACTTTTCATTCAGTGCAGATCATCACTGTTTTTCAGGGCCCAACATGGCATCTCTGACCTTTGACTATTTACACAGCTAAAGGCATCTGCCCCGGCAAGTGGTCGCAGCCCAAGTAGTGCAGGGAGGCTCACACCTTCACCACTGTCCTCGGGCTGGTCCCATCTGTGCTGCGTAGCATTTGGGCTGAGTTTCCTCTTGCCCCAAGGGGAACTGAAAGCCATAGATAATCATCAATAATAATATTTTTGTCTTTTTGCACTCCTGAATGTCTGAAACAATATGACTGAGTTCATCTGGTGTGGAAGAAGGTGCTTGAAAGTTAGTATGTGTGGGAAAGGACATTCCACTCACCCGGTATCACTGCAAACAGAGTGTTGTTCCAAACCCCTCTGTCAGAGCACGAGCACCACCACTGACTGTCGTCTCTATGCCATGTGGTACTACTTATTATTGTTCTTAAATGCTGTGTTGAAAATTTGTGCTTGTTTGAGTCCTCCAACACATGTAAGGCACCATGATATATTTATTTTCTCTGAATTAGATAATCTTAACAGAACCGACATTTTTGCTGGCCTCTCATCATGTGCACCACATAACAGCAACCATTTCCAAATGGTGTGGTTTATTCAGTATTTTTGCTTTTCAGGTATTTCCCTCTCATGTATTTGCGAGTCCTCAGTGCTGATCTCTGATAATTTCATATCTCAGATTTAGATATTTCCTTTGAAAGCCCTTCACCCTGGTGGCTTTTCTGTTTAGATGGCTCAGTGGAGGAGAATTCTGCAGCTCCCTTCAGGCTGGGTTCAGGTGCAGCGTGTGCAGGCAGCCCATTGCCATTTCATCCAGTCCAAAACAAAGAAACAAGGAGCTATTAGACCTTCCATGGCTGGCTTTCAGGCTTCTCAAGGATTTGAAATTTATTTCATGCAAATGCTTGGTTCTGTGTTTGTGGGTTTTGGTTTTCGGGTTTTTTTTCCTTCCTGTTTTGCTTTTAATTACATGTATTAGACATATGATAGTTCTTCACTGTAAATAAGTGATTTCAGTTGTGTAAGCCTGATGGCGTCACTTAAAACAGAATTTCTACTGAGCTGTTTTACAGCTCCAATTTAGCACTTTGCAAATAGCGCTTGGACAAACAACTGATGGCAGTGCTGTCCTGCCTGCCACTCTCTGCCCTCTCTTTGCAGTAAACGCGCTGTTTACTGGGAGGGGATGTTCAGCAGCAGGCTGGACATACTCCTGGTTCCCGTGACTCAGCAAAGTGTTTCTCTCTTTGGGCTGTATTCCACTTTACTCATTTGCAAAAGTGGACAAAGGCATCCTTCTGCATAGAATAATCTTTTAATGTGAAACTGTCGATTATTTTTTTTTTCCTTTTTAAATTTAAAGTAAACAATTCCTTAAAATGAGGAATGAGGAACTGAAAGTAAGCAGCTGAGGCAGGGCTGCAGTGGTTTCATCTGAGTCACATGCTGTTCAGTTGCAGGAGGTTCTTAAATTTTATCTGCTCTTAAAATTTGACCAAAGCAAAGTGCTTTTCCAGTTTGCTAAAGAAAAAGTGGTTTTTGGTCCTAGTAAAGTTGGTGGGACTGGCCAGCTGCATTCCCTTTTCAGAGATAAGGCCTTATCATCTGCCATCACCATTAAGAGAGGCAGCATCGTTTTTGGAAGCTTCAACAAGACCAGTAAGCAGAATGCAGTGTATTCAGGATCCAAGTATTTAAGCTGAGCACCATCAGGACGACTTCCTGGTGGTGACAGATGATGAGTTGTTCTGATCTTTCAAAGCCAGTGGGAGATTCGCTGCCGTTCTTCCAGGAAACCGTGCATCAGGCTTGAGGTTGAGTAGCCCTGCAAGGACTGAGACAAGTGACAAAGGCTCCATCACTTGGAGGAGTTTGAATTAGGGTGGGTGAAACTGTGCCCATACCACAGGCAGGGCATAGCTGATCTCCTGTGCTCTTTCCAGTTTTGGACTCTTGGGAGAAAACAGCTGGTCTCACAGGAGGAACCTCTGAAAGGTTTCAGTGGAAGCAGGACTCCACCCGGCCTTGCTTTAGTTTAGGCGCTAATGGCATTTTCCTCACCAATTGACCATCAAAACTGTTCTTGACATTCAAAGCAGCAGGGGACACAATTATCAGTTCTTATTCCTATCCATCAGAAAATACCAAACCCCAACATTTCCCTCATTTTCCAAACATCTGTCCAGATCTGTTCAGAAAGATCTGCACAGTGGTGTTCACTGTGCCCTGTTACTTCTTTAACTGAAGTATCTCCTTCCTCAGTGTGATTCTGCTGTGGATTTGTGCACATGAATGTCACTGGATATCTATCCCAATTACACTCGTTTTGTTTTAAAATACTTGCATGGACAGTAGGTTTCCTGATGGTCTCCTAGGTGTCATTGAACAGCAGAAGGAAATTCCCTGGGTTCTTCAAATTATAACAATGCCTGAAGCAGATCTGTCATGTACTGTTTTCAGGCAAGTTCCTCGGGAGATTTCTTACACAGGAAGATGGGATAATACTGTTGAAAATAATATGGATCCAGCTTTAGGCATCACAATAAGTGAATTTCTTTTAGAATAGTACTGAATGCTATTTACTGCTCCCACAGGGAAAGTAAATATAGAGCAACTCCATTCCTTTGAAAATCGGGTCACCTATAAAGGGAAGGTATTCAGTTTATCCAATTTAATAGTAAGTGTGAAGCCTTAGTTTTAAGGACCTTAAACAGGTCCTTTGGGGACCTATTTAACCCGACAACCTAACCATAACAGATGCAGTTCCTGGTTGAAAAGGTTCCTGAACTGCTGATTCCTGGAAGCAGGGAAGATATACTGAGAAGAGTCAGCACATTTGCTTGTTCTTTATCGTGTTTCCTAAGCATCTGTTACTTACCACTGTCACAGAGGGGAATTTCAACTAGATGGGCTTTTGTCTACTCAGTATGGCCATACTTATTTAGTAGGACTTCAGTGCTGATAGAAGAATAGAGACAGAATTTTGAGAATATTTCACAAAATTTTCACAGAAAGGGTTGTCAAGCATTGGAACAGGCTGCCCAGGACAGTGGTGGAATCACCGTCCCTGGAGCAATTTAAAAGACAGGTAGACGTGGTGCTGAGGGACATGGTTTAGGGAGTTTAGGGGTGGTTTTGGCAGTGTTAGGTTTATGGTTGGACTCGATGATCTTAAAGGTCTCTTCCAACCTAAGTAATTCTGTGATTCTGTGAAAAACGGGGATTGTAACACGGGATGTACGAGGCAAAGGCTCTATGGATTAATGAAGAGAAGGCACTTAAATAAGGTTGCATGAAGATGCATACTTTGGGTTATAACATGCACACTTACTTACAGGCAGTCTTGCCCTGAATTGTTCAGCTGTATAAATGCATACCAGGCTGCTGTAGTGTCTAACCAGTCTCAGTTTGGCTGTGCAACCCGCTCTTTTCCTCCCACGCAGCCCAAGCTTTGTGTCAGTATTTCTCTCTCCATGACAGGAGCGTGCCTGGCACGGCTCTGCCATGAGAGGAGGTGACCGAGTAGGTTGCTTTGTTGTAGCACCCAGCTAAGGTAGGCAATAGCTCAGATGGGAAATTTCTCCTTTAAGGTGCATCACCTGCTCAGTAAACCATCTTGTTATTTCATACCCTTCCTTTTTATTTCATTCTAGGGGCTATTTTTATTTTTACGAATGAGATACATGCTCTCACCTGTCTCCAGGGGGTGAAAAGTGATGATCTCAGAGGTGCCAGTTGCCTCTGGAAAAGGCCAGGAAGCCTGTGCAGTTCAGTGGTTTGGCCGTAACCTTGCTAGCATGGACTGCCATAAAGGGTCACCAAGCTTCCTGTCCTTGATTGAGGCCAACAGCAGATGCAAGGAAGAACGAAAACATGGGACAAGTACAACTGGTGCATTCTCTCAGTGTCTAGCATCTTGCATCTGAGGGGTTTTACGAAACAGATGTGATTTTAGGCACAGCTGAAGATGGTTGTTGTCTCACTGCATGGGGCTTTCAGGCTGGGTAGGATATGAATGGGAAATCTTCCATTATATACATAGAAACTTGGCACTGTTAAAATTGTTTGGGGAATTTGTTACAATAGGAGTCAGTACATTTTCTGAATGTGGTCTAGAGCTATGTTCTTTTTTTTTCTTTTTTTTTTTTTTCTTTAGATAGCTAGTGAGAAGTTGCATGACATTGCAGAAAATCCTGGAGAAAACTTTAGTTCTCCACATGGGCCTGGGTGTTGGGTTTTTTTTCTATGAGAAAGTTCAAGTATTTTCCAGATAGCTTTGCAAGTGACTTGCGGAACTTGATCAGAACTTGCTGAGTGTTAAGCTTGCCTCACTGTGGGCAGCAAGTTTTGCCTTCTGTCTATTTTTAAAGTGAGATTAGTGGCGGGGAAACTGAAAAGCAGTTATCAATTGTTTTTGCAAAACACTTGATGGTGACACTGTACCTCACAAACACCAGAGCTCCTGTTCATAACTATGCTGTCTGCTCCCTCCTGAGTGTTTTTGCATGGCATGCCCGTGACTACTAAAACTGCTTAATGTGAAAAAGAACTACTGGTAAAGCACTTAGGGGCTTGACTGCAAAATTAATTTGCAAACAGAAAAAAGACTCTTGAAGGTCTTTGTTCCTTTTCTTTCCTTCCAGTTGGCTGCTTTCTGCTGCTTACTTTCTCATTCTTGATGACTATGTCATGATGGTTTTCTTCCTCGCCACTCCAAGCTCCCCGCTACGCCATGCCTTCCTTTGGTGCATCTCTGCCCGGCTTCCTACATCCCTTCTACTCTGACCGCTTCTTTTTGGCTGAGGCCTCGTGGTTGCCTCAGCTTCACTTTTGTTTTTCACTGCTTTCACTTTCTGCCTGTCCTGCTCCATCTGCACACGTTTCAAGATCGGCAATTCAGTCTCTGTGTCAAAGCGGTTATACCTTTTCATACCTTTTCTTTTTGAACTTGAATAAACTCTCTTAATTCTGTGTTGAGAAGAGCTTTACAAGAATGACATTTTGAGCCTGAACTTGTAGGCATTCTCCAGGACAACACAGAAACAGTTCCTCTTTCAAAACTGAACATTTCTCTTATTTTTAAAACAGAAAGACATTAGTGAAGACATTACTAAATGTCTTCAGTAAATCAAAGGGAATCATGGAATTGATTTACAATCTCACATACTGTATTCAAGTGTAAATAAAGTTTACCTCAGAAAAAGCCAGCCATGTGAGACAGTGAGTACTTGAAATATCCTCCTTTTTTTTTTTCTCTCTTATTTTGTTTAAAACTCTCTGAGAATTGGACTATTGCATCACTAGATGCAGTATTGGTTTTTTATTTAAAAAAAACCCTGAAAATGCTTTAAGAGATAAATGGAGACACACTCATTCAGAAATATCACAGATTGAAGTTTGTCTTTTCTATTGCGTATTTCCTGACTGTGGCTTTTGTTTAGTCTTTGAAAGATTGTATGAGAACTTCCAGAGAGCCCCCCATTTTGTGCCCAGGTCTGCATTTCTTGAGGTCCTGGCACTCCTCTCGGGCTCCAGGAGAGCTCTGCTTGTGCAGGAGGTACTGACCTTCCTCACGTCTGCAATGGCTTAATGTGAGGTTGATGGGGTGTTGTGTTTCTTTGGCCTGACTCTTTGGCACGTTCAGAAGGTATCAACAATGAATATAATTATTTAAAAGGTCGTTACTGATTTACTGTGTGAATCAAGGAGAGATTAACTACGATATCTCGTCTCCACATTCAGCTATTTCTTTTTAACCTCTGATCAGGGCTAACATTTCTGACTGGCGCTGTTATTGTCCTCAGGCCTTGGGTTAATAAAACAGGAAATCCAATTTTAGCATGCCTCATCCCGGATCCAAACCACTAATGCTACTTTACACTGATAAGATTTATCGCAGATCAGGCAGTGTCTGACCAAACCACTCCAGTGCTTTGCCTACATGGCAGCCACAGGCCATCTTCCTTTGCCATGTAAAGCTAGTGTGAAAATGTGATTCTAAGAAAACCCTATTTTGAGTTAATTTGACTTAAGTGTGACTGTAATGCTTACAGCTAATCTGGATCAAGTTTGCCCTGGGAAGTGATCTGGCAGTCCGTAACGCCGGGACTCGCAGTGGCAGAGCCATGAAGCCGAGCTCAAGGTAATCCAGCTGGGACGTGCTGCCTGCCCTCTCCAGATTGCCTGGAGGAGGAATCTAGCCCACAGCAATGAGCTGTTGCCATCATGATTCCCTCTCCAAAAGTTGCGAGGAACCAAAACCGCTGTTGACTGCATACGGCGAGACACTTCTACTGCTTTCCCGCGTGAATTAGACTGACAGCTTTTTGGTGGCTGTGGTAAACTGAACCAGGTCTCACTCTTCCCTACCCTTTGGCTGCTTGCTTCTGCTGTCACTTGTCCTTTACAATTGTTTTTCTGGCCAGACAGTAAACTGAAATAAGAATTCAGTTTAGTTAAGCAGTACTTTTTTAATTTTTTTTTCCCCATCGTTTGACTGCAAGCAACAGTCTTGTGGTTAAAGATACTGAAACCCTTTGTTAAGCTGTACCTTTGGTGGCTGTGACACCGACGTCCTCTCTGGAAGTTGTTCCTTATTGCTGTGAGCAAATTCAGCTCACATTTGCAGGAGTTCTGACACGATTGCTCTTGCAACGTCATTTCCACTTGTCATTTCTTTGGGTCCTGAGTGAAGCACAGGTAATATGCTATACGCTATTTGTTGACTGCTTGTCAAAGCCTGGACAAAGAGAGGTGACAGCTGGTTGAGCTGGGGCTGGATTGTTTTCTGGCGGTTTCCATGTCTTTTTCCCATGCTGTTACCTGGGCGTGCAGTGTAGACTAGATACCTCACCTGAGGATGGTTGAGGTGAGGTGAGATTGACTTCATCCTCATGCTTGGTCTGCAAGTGGGGTTTGTGCCCAGAAAAGCTCTGGGCAGAAAACAGTTCACACTTATTTATAATGGTTGCAGTCAAAGTCCAGCCTGAAATCTTTGAACTATCTTTGTTGCCATGTCACAGTCTCCCAAAGGTCATGGGGACACAAAGACTGGCCAGAAGAGGCAGCTGACAAATATTAGCTATTCCATAGCAGGCAGATAAATGCACTGAAAGGAAAATGGGGCATCGGGACTTGGTAAGTATAAATCACATTTGTTAATGCGTGCCCATTAGTCTGACGCTATTAATTGCAACTGTAATCAGCACATCAGTATTCTGCATTTTCTGAAGAAAATTTGTTACCAGTATTTGAACTAATTTGCACTTAATTCTTAGAAAGATTGGTATTATTTACCTGTTTTTGAAAAGCTGCTAAAATGAATGTAGCCTCAAGCCTACTTTAATTGAGAGGAGCAAAATACATTTTTTTAATAAGTAAGCATCCTGAAATTACTGATTAAAGACTGATTTAATTTTCCATCCTAGTGCAATTCTTCAGCCTAAGTCCAATACAATTTCACAGTTCATTCGTGCTGAGGTCAGCATAATATTTTATACATTTTTGTGAAATCACCTCAGACTTTTACAAACCCATTATACTAATTACCTTTTTAATGATTACAACTGGATGAAATGGGTTTACTTACAGGGTCCAGGGAACACTGTATGAAAGAGAATAATACTGTCCTCAGGATTTCAAATATGGATTTTTCTTTCTAACAATTGCAAATTCAGCCCAATTTCAGCATCATGAAGTGTGAAAGTGTAAATGGTGGAAATTTATAACAAAAATTAAAAATTAAAGAATCACCCTCTCTACCACACAGGAAAGCGAAGTTCCAAAAAGTCTTGTTTGATTACATCCATTTCAGTGGCCAGATTTGTTGAAAGAACCAGATTTTAAGAGGATGCAGGGAGAGTCAGAACACTGAAGACAACTCTGGCAAAGTGAAGGGGAAGCCTTGGAGATAGAGGTTCCTTCCTCTGCAGCCGTTTCTTTCAAGCTCTATGCTTTAAGTTACTGGTGGTGTATTCCAGGTGACACAAAGCAAAGGTCACATGCATGTTGTTCATTCTTGTTTGGCTGACAGGCTGCAGCAGGCTCTAACCACGGTGACAAGCTGTTCTTCTGTGGGAAAAACAGAAGGAAGGCGCAGCCCCAGTGTCACCACTTGCCACCCTCAGGCTAGACTGGTGGAACCCCATGCAGTTGGGCAAAAACCCACAGTCCCAGGGAGACCTGCCCACCTGGCATCTCTGCTCAGTGACATGGTGGGCACTGTTTGTGTGGCTGAGTCCTGCCTGGCAGGGATCTAGTGAAGGAAACTCCATTTTGATAAATTGGGGCAGAAGAGGAGAGGGGATGGTAGTGCAGCAGCTCATCTGCTGCTCTGCTGTGGTCCTTTATGATAAAGCGAGCTGAATTCAGATAGATGATACTGCATGAAAATAAATAAATAAATAAATAAAGAAAGAAAGAAATAAAACTCCAGAGTAGACGCACATGGATTGGGATAAGCAATGGGGTATCTTAAGAATGGAGCTTGTTAAGTGCCACTTACACATTTCTTCGCTGAAGGATGACCACCTCTTCCCCCAGTCCCTTACAGAGAAGGTTGCAGCTGGGAGGAGAGGCAGCACCAGCTACCACATCATGTTTGGAGGGGAAGCAGGGAGGAAATTTCCTCTCCTCTCCTCTCCTCTCCTCTCNTTGGCACATTCAGCAGGAGGGATGGGGAGTCTCTCCTCCTCCTCTCCTCTCCTCTCCTCTCCTCTCCTCTCCTCTCATGATGTCCTTTGATTAAACATTATACCAATGCTATGAAATGATTCTTATATTTCAGTTGTTCCCCCCTTTCTTGGGACATTAAAGATTCACTCTCCTGAAAAACATTGGCTGTGAACTACCTCATTTGCCTAAATATTATATGAAGATTTCTTTCAGAAAAAAAAAAAAAGCTGTAAAACATATTTTGCCTAATATTTGAGTACCACTTCATATATGTAATAAGGAGCTGAAAGCAAAGATATGCCGCTTACTAATAGTTTAGGGCGGGTGGGCAAGAGGGACATAAAGAATCACTTGCTGTGGAAGTCAAATTTTTATCTCCCCACTTAAAGCAGAGAGAAGGACAGTAAAGCAAAGAAAGCCATGTAGAAATCAGAGCATTTCATGCCACAGCCCCACACAACTTGTTAATGCAGGCATAGGGTGCCAGGTACTGAACTGGGGTTACTGCTCCTGCCCCTGGAACAGCTACACCCCAGCTGTCCCCCGCCATCTCCAGGCAACAGAAACACCCACACCAACCCAAGGGAGACCTTATCACTCTCTACAACCACCTGGAAGGAGGTTGTAGCGAGGTGGGGGTCAATCTCTTCTCCCAAGTAACAAGCGACAGGACAAGAGGAAATGGCCGCAAGTTGTTCCAAGGGAGGTTTAGGTTGGATATTAGCAAAAACTTCTTTACAGAAAGGGTTATCAGGCATTGGAACAGGCTGCCCAAGGAAGTGGTGGAATCGCCATCCCTGGAGGTATTTAAAAGACGGGTAAACGTGGTGCTGAGGGACATGGTTTAGGGGTGGTTTTGGCAGTGTAGGTTTATGGTTGGACTCGATGATCTTGAAGGTCTCTTCCAACCCAAGTGTAAGAAAAGAAAAAACCCTCGTCTGAATGATGACAAATCACCAGGCTGTGAAATAATAATATTATTTTTGAGCAGCGTACGAGAAAATGTTGTTAAAATGCAATGGAAATTCTCTTCAGAGATGAATTTGTAATAGAAAAAATGTGAGCAAGGTTGGATTTGTAGTCTTATGCCAAAAAAAAGAGACTTCGTGATATTTCACGGCTGTTAGCATTAATAGCCATGCAACAACCGTATCATCACTGCTCATAATGGAAGGAATGCAATGGATGCAGATTAGGACACGAGTATAGCTATTATAATATATTAATGTGTTCTGCAGTGATAAAGGAATTTAGGGAGACACAGTGAGTCGCTGTTTGCTTGTTGATGATATATTATGCATTCCCCTTCAATAACCGACATGATGTACAACTATCTCAGCAGGATGATGAGGTTGCAGGTAGAAAACAATTCCAGTTACTTCAGAAAGGTGAAAAGTAACGGACACTTCAGCATCCGTCGGGAATGCACCTGATGGATGCAGCTGCAGTGTTGTCCTATTAATGGCTTCAGTTTCCTCACCCCTGACTCTTGCGAGATAGTATCAGTTACACGGTCCTCTGTATTTTAAGAAGTCATGAGAAAATAAGCTGTCAACCTCAGAGCATTGTGACACTGCTGGAATTATCAGAGCAAGCCTGCCTCAGTTCCTGTGTCCCACCAGCTACACAACAAAACTGAAATCAAGGTAATAATTTCCTCCCAAAGGCATTTTTTTTCTGAACACTGACAGTTTCTTCAGCTAGCAAAAATGACAGATGATGTTTATTTTCTGATTATACTTTGAATTTTTCATTTTCTAAAACACTGATTATAGATTTTTTTTCCCCTGCTGATGAAAACATGCAAAACATTGAATGTGATCAAATTTGCACCAATTTGCATAAAAAGTAGCAACAATGCATAGCTTTCAGCCATGACTATGCTGCACATTTCTGCACAATGAATCTTCCTCCCTCCCACCCTGTTTTTCACGCCGATAAACTTCCCTGAATGCCATGCCACATCACACAACCTGTAAAATGGCTATTAAGGAGCACTGGTTATCGTTTTAGCCATGGCTTATGTGGGACTGGGGTGGTGGTAGCTGGCAGTATTTGATTTTGTGGCTATCATAATATCCTATCTTACCTATCCCCTTGAGGCTATTATTGTTGTCTGGAGTCAGCTGCAGGCAGCCTGATACTGGTTGCAAGCAGCCAGCTCTGAGATTATTTTGTGTTTTCGTGCTTTGAAGCTTTGGTTGAGAAAGCTATGCTTTTATTCTTTTTGTTCCTCAAAGCTGTTGTCAGCTGTCATTTGCAGTTCTGTGGCTTGATGGGGCAGTGCAAAGGAATGCCTTATCTTCCCACCACTAGCTCTGCACTCCTAACAAGCTGGAGGCGATATATTCCCGTTAGCATCTCATTGTATCCTTTTCCTTCTGGCTTTCCTGATGCTCAGCCACTAAGGCAGAGGTACTGTGCAGGATTCCTTGATGGACTCTGCCTCTTTCTCTGCTCTGACCACCATAGAATCATAGAATCACAGAATGTTAGGGGTTGGAAGGGACCTCTGGAGATCACCTAGTCTGACCCCCCTGCCAGAGCAGCTCCACCTACAGCAGGTTGCGCAGGATGGCGTCCAGGTGGGTTTGGAATGTCCCCAGTGTTGGAGACTCCACCACCGCTCTGGGCAGCCTGTTCCAGTGCTCTGACACCCTCACAGTAAAGAAGTTCCTCCTCGTGTTCAGATGGAACTTCCTATGTTCAAGTTTGTGTCTGTTGCCTCTTGTCCTATCACCGGGCACCACTGAAAAAAGACTGGCCCCCTCCTCCTGGCACCCTCCCTTTAAGTATTTGTAAGCATTGATGAGATCCCCCCTCAGTCTTGTCTTCTCCAGATTAAAAAGACCCAATTCCCTCAGCCTTTCGTCATAAGAAAGATGCTCCAGCCCCCTAATCATCTTTGTAGCCCTTCGCTGCACCCTCTCCATCAGTTCCCTGTCCTTCCTAAACTGTGGAGCCCAGAACTGGACACAGGGCTCACGTTGCGTACTGTGTCCAGTGCTGGGACCAGCACTTCACCTGTGGTAAACACAACGAAGTGATGCCCAGCTGCTGAGCACCTTAAGCAAGGTGACATAGGTTATGCCAAAATGTCTGTGTGCAAGAAAAAGACCTTCTTCGCCCTTCTGATCCACAGGCCTTTTCTGCCCTCTATGCATCTTCTGGATCCAGCTGCAGCATCTGCATTGGGGGTGGATGATAGAAAGGTAAGGAAATGCCAAACTAGTCCGTGCAGGGCACACAAAACAGGGCACAAAGCCAGCGTCTTGGATACAGTGATAATCATGATAATTAGTCATTGGGTATTAGCTGGCCATCCCTGCCCTATATCTCCCTATCCTTTATAGGAGCCACTGGCCTGTGCTCTTCTGTTGTAGGTGTGGCAGTGAACACACTCAGCGGCTGTCTGCATACAGCAGTATGTATGTACAGCTCACTAATGCCCCTAAGAATTTGCTTCCTAAAAAATCCCTGTCTGCTTTCAGAAGGAAGAATCTAGGTTCAATTCAGAGCTGGCATCACCGGAACACCTGAGATCTGCTGTCGTCTTTGCCAAACTTTTTCTGTTTAATAGTGGGGAAAACAGGTAGGCTAATACTTTATGCTTGAATTTTAATATTAAATTATATTTATATCTGTTTTCTGTTGTGGATGCCTGAAGTCAGATACATCTGAAAGAGGCTGGTATGCTTAAATCCCTTTGATTTGACATTTGGTGTCCATCAATGCTGGCAATCTAGAGGGTCTTACAGTTTTTAGTGTAGACGTCAGAAGTTGCTTCAAATCATATTCTTTCGATTTCAGGATTTCACCATGAATAATATGAATATGGTGATATTCTTCTGGTACAAGGAATGTAATACAAGTTCAATGGGGCCAAATTCTGTTTTAGATTAAGAACAAAAAACTGCCACCAAAACTGATGGAGAATCATGCAAGAGGACGACTACCTTCAGTTCTTGTCAATTGACAGGAGGTATTTAGCTGTCAAGTCATAAAGAGTAGAGTATAGTCTCATCGTTCTATGATTCTATGATTTCCTGTATAATTGATAGAATATAATTTTCCCTGCTTTATGCTATCTGTTTTATGAGGAATTGTTTTATTTCTGCCTTCCAAGTCACTTACGGTGACTTTTTTCTTGTATGGTGTGAATTGCAGCCACAGTCTAAAAGTTTCCTTTTAAAGGAAACTATAATGTCCCAATCTGGTTTTTTGGCTTTATATCATTTCTAGACAAAATGAACAGGATCAAACTACAGCTTGAAGAATCACGGCATTTTTAGCTAAGGAAATGTTCTTGATGAAAACCCAGATTTTATTAGTGATACTACAATTAAATAAGCCATTATCAACTTCCTACAGATCTTTTAAGAGCAGCTCTCTTTCATTCTGGAGCCCAAATTACGGAAGCAATCTTCATAAAGGCCACTTCCCCAGCTATAGCGCCTGCTGTGATATGATTCATGCCTTTTGTCTTCTGCTTGGAATTTGGGGATGTTTATGAAGGACTGTTATAAATACTGCATCTAATTCCTCTTTTCACAAGATGCTTTATTCACAAGGAAAAAAAAAAAGAAAATTGCATCACGTATGTACATCATATCATTTCCATTCCCATTGCCATCTGGCACTATTCTTGTTCCCTCCTTCATATACATACCGAAAGGATGTGAGACCAGTGTCGGACAGACACTATGGAGCACACGTTTCAGTAATACAGCTGGTAATTTAACAGTGCACAGGCACATTTGTTGCAGCAAATCTGTGTAAATGTGTGTATGAAGGCTGGAGATGGAATAATACATGCTCAGAAGCAGTGATGCCCAAGAATCTCACTTTCCATGCTGTGCATTACTAGTGATCTTACGCTAAAATTGTGAAGGTGAGTAGTATAAATGTCTCAGCTCTTTTTTTACTGTTCAGATTTTCATTTTCAACGGGGAAACAGCAGCATCTTCTACACTTGGAAAGTACCTGGCTGGAGATTTACCCTAAACTGTTGTCTAAAAACATGGGTCAGATCCTTTTGGCATGGTGACTTCTTTGGGAAGGTATAGCCACTATGGTATGTCAGTACACTTCTAGTTAGAGTAGGGTCCTTTCTCAAAGAAAAGAGAGTTTGAGAAGGCTGAGAAAAAATGATGGATCGTCACTGCAGACCCACTGCTTTCATCACAGCCACTGAAGGTGAAGGAAGGGTGACGACAATGGCTGCATTTATATTCAAAGCATAATGTGAACCATTATGCTAGTATGTGACAAAATTACTGGTTGGGAAATTCAGATGGGCTTCCAGGTCACAAAGCAACTGTGGTGGTGTGACTGGGGAAAGAGGTGAATTTAGGATTCAAGGATTTCACGTCTGTGCAAAACACTTCTTTGAAAAACTAGTGAAATAATCTGGCTGTGGATTCAAACACAAAGCTGATCCTTGCATAAGGTATACCTAGTTATGGGCTACACTACTATCACCTCTTTTCTCTGTCCATCCTAGAGTCAACTTCTAGCAGCTATGACAGGGCTGGACATGCAGAAATGGTTGTCAGTGGTTGTCAGCAGACACTTCCCGTGCTCCATGGTGTGCGTTAGCTGCCTTAGCTTCTGCCTCCGCGACTGGCCTGGGGCTCCATGGCACTGACTTAGGAAGGCAATTCAGCCGGATCAGGCAGCTGTAGCCTAGCAGCACCGAGGAGTGCCCATGGGTGGCCAGAGCCTGGGAGGGGGTGTTTTGGAGACCCAGTAACTCTCTTAGCATCACTGAGATGAGCACAGATCAGAATTGCTGTGGAGTGCTCACTGGTGGGAAGAGTGCCGGCTCCCGGGGAGTGAAGCTGGTTTAAGCAGAGAAGATGGAACTGCAGCTCTATAGCCTACAGGTAAACGAGCCCCAGCAAGCAGCGCTATGGATGGAGCATAAAACTAAAGCACTGTGTGGTGTTTTTTTGTTTTGTTGTGATCTGTTTATCCTCCAGCCGAATAAAGGATTAGATGGGTTATTACACATCCTATTTTGTGGTCTGGCGTTAAGTTGTTAAAGTGATTTATTTTTGCAAAGAGTGATTTTTAATCAGCTGAGTACAAATTAACCAAACAGCATGAAACAAAACAATAACTTTTGAATTATTCATATTTAATGAGTTATAATTTATTTATTCTCATCTTGGTAGCTCTGTTTTCTGCCCTGAAACCCTGAAGAAGAACACGAAGCACAAGCACACCCGACTGTGGCTCTGGGGTTCCTCTGTCTGACGTGTCAGTCCTGATGCAAAGGACAGATACTGCTGTAGAAACAAAGGCTGAATAATTCCAGGAAAACAAAATATAGCAAATGTGTCATAGTGAGCTGCATGACCCTGGTGTCCTTAAAGCAGCGCTTGGTATTATCAGCTATAAATGAAAAATCAGTGGAATTAGTTGAACTTCAGGAAGTGCTTCCGGAGAGTTCGCCGAGTTCAGCTCCTTCGGCTGCAGCCTCCCAAGATGAATAACGCCAGATTTTGAGTGCTGCTCTGACGGGGGCTGTGTGGGCATCTCAGGACAGGGTGTGCTGCTGCGGTGGATGAAACCCTGTCTGACAGCGCCTGGAGTTTGCCACTGACCATCAAGGGAGCGCTGATGACTGATTTACAGCAGAGTCCCATTTCTAGAGGGCTGGAGCAAGATGAATTGATTTCCCATCTGTAAAACAAACTTTCTGTTCATCAGTGCCGATGTGACTAGGAGCAGGACCTACAAGGTCTGTCTAATCCAGAGCGAAGATATTTCCATCCCTGAAGCTGCCTGTCAATAACAGTTTCCCATGAACTGGATAACATAATCTATATGCAAAAGCCGATTCCTAACCTCTCTTTATTCTGCAGGCGTTATGAAGCTTCATACACACATTCTCCTTTTCAAAATGACTTTAAAGCATTAACAGGCATATCATTTCAAATAGGGCAGGAAAACCGAAAGGTCCCACTGGTAAAATAAAGACAGCTGAATATAGTCGTTTGCTCTGAATTGCTTTTAGGAGCGATGCTTTCCCTTCATTTATGAAGGGAAAACTGAGAAGGGCTTTCGACCTGGGTGATGCAACATCGCCTCCCACTGCTGCATCCTGCTTCTCTGAAGCCTCTGTCACTGGTGCTTCCATGGGAAGGGAACGGGGCACAAAGATGGATTCTGGGACCTGCCTCGATTTCTTTCAATGCTATTGATTCAACATGTTCACGAAGGTATATCTAGGTCCTTGTGCTGGGCGTAAGACTAAACGCTGCTCATGATCTTCAGCGCACTTGCTTAAACTGCCATTTCCCCTTGTGGAGGGGAGATTTCAGGGAGAGAAGAAATCCAAATTAAAAATCTCCCAGGGACAGCACAGGATGGTGTTTCTTAATCTCTTCTAATCAAACGAGCACTTGATCTCCTGGGAGAGCACAGGCATGGACCAGCCTCCGCAGTGCTGACAACGGTTTTCACATACAAACAAAAAGCTATTAGGCCACACATAGGATACTTGGTTTTCACCTTAAATAGCCAGTATTTAGTACATTTTCATGCATAAGAATGCATGCATACATTTTAAAATGGTTTTTTGCCACCATTTCACTGACCAAAGCCTGAGGCTAAGAGCAAACCAGAGAAGGACCCTCCTGTACCAGCAGATTGCTGGAAGGACTTTCCGTGCCCTGCAGCAGCACAGTGGCTCACTGGTGCTTACTTGTTTTTCTGAACTGGGGGCTTTCCTGGCCCCATGGCAGGCTGCCTAACTTCCCATAGCAAGTGCAGATGTGTAACTGCTTGCAAAAGGACAGCCTTTTCCTCTCCCACAGATCTTCCCAGAGATGGGAAGACACTGAATGTATTTTTTTATGCCAGCATTGGCCAGAGTCCATCTGAACAGGGATTTCTCTTCTCCAGTATGGGTTTGATGGAACAGATTGGGAGATATCCCACTCTGACATTTCACAGCTTTCTTCTGACCTACCTAGGCTGCATTGAGCAAATACCAAAATGACCTGTTAAGTTTCTTAAAATGTCACAGTTTTTGATACCTAAGGAGATCTTGGGTTTAAGATTGCTGATTCAAGAGTATTAATGTAAGATTGCCTTTCAGCGACTGCATTACACCACGTATCAGGCTCCTGCACCATCCTGGTCTCCAGGTTCTGCTGCAGCTGGGGACGTGCTTCTGCTCCGTTCTCCCAAACCCACTCAGACCGTGGGCAAATGGCAGCAGGAGAACAGCCCTTACAAAACCTGACCCTGGATTCCCTGCTTGTTAATCACTCAAACAGGTTTAACTTGTTTTGTAAGGTAAAGATTATTTCATTTTTTAAAAAAAGATGCACCTAGAGTTACATTAACTATTTCCTACTTCTCCTATGACAAAAATCAGTGCTCTCTAGTCAAGCAGCCACGTATCAGCTGACAGCCTTTTCTAGCTGAAAATTGCAGTGCTTTTACATGGTTTGGGTTGGAGTCTGATATCTCAATCCTGGAAGACCATAAAATTTGAGCATATTCCCCCTGACAGCCTCCGGTTTTCTTTTGCTTTCATAGGTGAGTCTCCAGTGACATGCAAGATTTAATCCCTTGTGTCTGGTCTTTCTTTGATGAGGCTGCCTGTTCTTTTGATCCAGTGGGATGCTATGTTTTTCCTGGCAGTCAGCTATGTAACACTCATGAATCAGTTTTGAAACTATCCAGTGTCCTGTCAGAGAGAGGGTGCAATAACCAACCAGTTGGAAAAAATAAAATTGTGACTTGCACTTTTTTTCCCAGCCTCCTTGTAGCACATCCATAGAAATTCTGACTTTTTCTGCCTTCAATTCTCCCACCATAAGGGGCAGCAAAATGAAACATGCAGCTGATTTATATTTTTTTGCAGAGTTTGGAATTGCACAGCTCAAAGTCAGCGCTTTCTTTTGGGGAGGAGGTAGGTCGCATCCAGGAAGCTGAAAAACTCCTTGGTATCTTGAAGTTTGTAGGTTCGTGATTCGCCCTTGGGCTGCGTGCAAGTGCTGCAGGGAAGTGAGCAGAGGAAATCCTTCCTCCGGTCTCCTCCTGGTACGTGTGGAGCAGCTCACAGCTGGGGTCCACGCCGGCGTGCCTGCCCGCAGACACGGCCACTGCTGGGCTGCAGGCATCCCCGCTGCGCCGCAGGGCCCGCGCAGGCCACTCCTTATCTCCAAGAAGAATAGACACCTTCCGTACGTGGAGAGGAGGCTTTGATTCCCTCCAGGCGCTCAGGGGCTGGAACCACACCTCCGTGTTTCGCAGCACGGCACTTGCTCTGGCAAAACTGTGCGAGCCCCCGCATGGCTCCGCGTGCCGTGGCTGCACATTCCTGCGCTGGGAGACATTATTCCTGGGTGCCAAATAATGCTAGCTGGTAATACTGATCTAAGAAAGCAACTTGTGGAATATCTCTCCACCTGCAACAACACGCATCCCTCCTACTCTAGTGCAAAAAGTTGGCATTGTTTTTGCAATGGGGGTGATGTGGTTTGTGACGGCTGAGTGCGAAATGAATGACCAATGCTCTCTGACCTCTCATCCCAGGACAAGGGGGATGTAGCAAACCCAAAGGCTGCCACAGGGTTTGCATAAATTCTTGCAGTCGGAGTGAGCAGATGGGTAACAACCACAGCTATGGATTTTGCATTTGTGCTTTTTCCCATTCCAAAAATGGAAAAGTCTGTTCAAGGAGCCTTAGTGGTTGATTGTCTTTCATAAAGAGAAGGAAAAAAAAAAAAAAAAGAAGCAGTGGGTGGTTGTTTGGTCAGAACCCATATGGAAAATGCAAATTTGGTCATAAAGACCTGAAGGGGGAACAGCAACTACCTCTGGCGCGCCAGATGCTGGAGGCACTTCCAGGCTCTGGCCATGGAGCAGCATGCTGCTAAATTAGGAAGCCCATCATCTTTTAACAGCAAAAGGCAAAGTCAATTCCATAGCAACCGCATTAGGTCTGATATGCTGGAATGGCAGAATTCATGATGAGAAAATAAAAGCTGAGCATGGCTTGGAAACCTGAGACTGCTGCTCCAACTACGGGAATGAGATCAGAACAGATGCCATTAGAATAAGAGGCAGGATGCTGTGTCACAGGATTGGGAAGGAGACGATCGGTTGTGAGGCTTTTCCTCTCTATGACAGGGAATAAAGAAAAAAAGAATGATTTTTGTCATCCTCTGATTTTCATTAGTTTCATTTGAATCTTGATTGTCATTAATTTAAGTTAGAGGTGTATAACTATTGTACATCTCTCCTGCATTGTGATAAGGCAGATAGGCAGCTGCGATAGTGTGGTAACTCAGTTATCTTCAATTATAGTTGTTATTTCAGTACAGTTCACAGTCATTCCCTACAATACAAAAGTGGAAAGTTCAATGCCCTCTCAAAAGAGTTAGAGTAGGGCTGCAAAAGGTTCAGAGAAGTATGACAAGAGTGGTCAAAGGAATTAAATTGCTTCCCTGCAAGGAATAAAAAGTACAGTTCTTCTAGCTGGAGAAGACGTGACAGAGGAGAGATGAAGGCAGCTTCTGAGTGCCAGGGCAATGGAGAACAGGGAATGCTTTTCACCATCTCTTCCAGTGCAAGTACATGAACGAAACCAGTGGGTAGGAGGTTTCAGGGCAAAACCCAAGGTGGCTCTTCAAACACCATGTACAGGCTCTGTGGAACTCCTTGCCACAGGAGGTGGAGGGTGATTTATCACTGAGAGTTTAAAGAGTCACCGGAGAAATCAGTGGAGGGCTGGTGAACGCATGCACAACCCATGTGGTCCTGGCAGTCCCTGCCCTGCAGGTTGTTACTGGCTGGCAGGATGTTCTGGGCAGTTTCTCTACAGGCATTTCCTTGCCTTAAACATTTCTAGAGGTATCTACTTCTGGTCATTGTCAGAAAAGCATAAATGGCATTTGATCCAAGCTGATACAGTTTTCATATTCTTGGAGACTTGGCATACGGGCAGTGGCTATTTTTAAAAAAAGGCCAGAAATCTCTAGTGGATGCCTCTGTCCTGCCACGTTTCCTATCTGTTGTTTCCGCCTGAGTTGTGGCTCTGCTGAGCATCCTCACTGCATACGTGTCTGCTCTCACCTGAAGCCCAATCCAACATGAAGTCCGCCCTCCATGGGGGAAGACCCAGGCGCAGAGTGGAAGTAAGCCCTTCCATACCGTCTGCCCCTTGGGTGCCAGGGCACTACATAGGTGTGAGGCATATTGCGCCAAGTTATGCACCCTCAGGATCTGGTCTAGTATTTGTACTGTTGCCATCAAGGGTGCAAGTTGCATTCTTACAACTTTCTGGCCACACAAGAATTCCCTTTTTTTTTTTTTTTTAATTTATTTGTCCAGTTTAGAGTCTGTCCCATTTTCCTCGAGTGAGCTCACATTTAAAATGCGTGCAGCCAGCTCACAGGTTTTGCTGTAGCCTGTTGCTACATGATTATTACACGTAGAAATTCTGTATTATTCTACTGGGACCCTGACAACTGTATTTGGTGTACTTCTTTTGTTTCTTTCATTTGCCTACCAGCTGTGTTCGGAGAAAAGAGGGGTTTCAAAATGTTTCCTCCTTGGCTGCAGTAGGTTGAAGCCTGATGCTGCTCACGTTAGCAGAGGGAGGTGTGGGGTTGAGTTACACGTTTGCAAAGAGCCTGTGAAGCTTTTCCGTGTTTTTGTGGCTGTGTTGCCCTCTGCCGACTGGTGACAGTTCGAAGAAGCCGAAGGTCCCTGCAGAGCCGCTCAGGTGCCTGCAGGCATCTTGCAGCTCATACAGGCTGTATTTTTGATCTGGGATCTCAGCTGTGCTCTTCTTCTGTCTGTGGTTAGCTGTGTAGCCATAGTTATGAATTCCCCAATAATTCAACACATAGAAGAATATCCCTCTGCATTAACGTTTTCGGTTTAGCTAACATTTTATTAAAGTTTTTATTCTATAAATTGACGAGGCTTTAAAACAGGCTCTTTGTCACCTGTGAACGGTGTCTAGTGCCTCTCATCAGCTGGTTTAAGAAAAGCACAATATGACACACCGTGTGGAGGGAGGATAGAATTTGACATTACTTCACGCAAAAGCTAGTTTTCAAGGACATGAAAAGGAAATGGCACTTATTTGAAAATAGATGCAAGACTGTGCAAAGAGAGAAACGCAGCAGGAAATATGAAGCGAGAGATGATTATGTACTCAGGGCATGAACCACTCCAGACTCATTTTCAGAATTGAAAGAAAACTCTATTACTTGGAAAAATGTGCCCTTTCCAGCGTTCCCTTAAAAAGCAGCAGTCCTGGACCCTGATCCTTTCCCAGGAGGTGACTGAGAAGTGACATTTATTAAAACATTAACGGAGAGATTTGTGTCAGATGCAGAAAGACAAGCTTGCTCTTTGACATGGCAGGTTCCTATCTTAAACACGGTCTCTCACATAAAAATTGCTTTGAATAGCACCACCGAGATTTCAGCAAAGTCTTGTTAATAATGCTTACCTCCTATTTGTTGCCAGCTTCGAGACATGCAATTGAAAAAGCAAAGCTGGAGGCAGTATTTGCTCTGTCTATGAGGACTGAGTGCAGAAAACAAAGTGAAATTGAACGATGCTGGTAGACAATGCAACAGCCAGTAACAATACCACAGGCACAGATGCCTTAGATCTGACTTGCCATTTCATCCTGGATTGCAGTCCTTTTAAAATCATCCAGGCTCAGGACAGGCTGAGCTGAGGATGCAAGATCAGTTTAGCTAGAGAGCTAACATCTCAGACACTCTAAAAAAAACCCCCAAATCCCTGCAGAAACAACTATTAGCTCAGGTATTGCTATTTCCTCTCTCAATTTAATAAAGCTGTGCAGGGAAGTCCTGCATTTACAGATTTAGGCAGTTGGGTTTGTGCTGTTCTTCGGTTATGTGATAGTTTCTTGCTAATAAACACTGTATTTTGAAAACTAAGGCAAGTGCAGCTGCACAGCCATTTGGTACCAGAGTGCCTCTTATTTATATGCGATAAAACTCCATCTTAACAGCAATATTATATCTTCATACATGATTTCACCTTTTCATATATAACTTTGGATCTGCTTTTGAAATGGAGAGACAAAGCTAAATGTAGATCTGTACTGTTGCGTGCAGTGCTGAATGTTTTATCATACTCTGACAAGTAACAGCCAATGGATGCAGGGCAAGGCTTGAATCTATCCCTACTTACATCAGGCTCAGCAGTGCTACAGCTTTTTAAAGCGTGAATTCTTTCTCTGTGAGCATCTGAAACATGTGGACGAGCCCACCTGTGCTGATCCTTGCAAGCCTGCAAAAAAATCAACTTGGTTCAATTCTACAAGCTTTTAATAAGGAAAGGAGAGAGAACTTCAGAGAACTGCTTTAACCTGTGATGACAGAGGAAGAGATGCACTTTCAGAAATATGAACCAACTTCAGTGTCAGTTTAATTAAGGAAACTCATTTAAATATGATGCAAAGATTCTTACTTTCCAGGTGAATATTAACTCTCATGGTAGATTTACTTCTTATTTGTAATGTGATTATCACTAATTGCCTGCACATATTGGGATGACTTCTGATTGATTGTGTCAATGTCAACAGTGTTTTTGGGAAGAGACATTATCAGTTGTTGCTCGCTAAGAAAGAACAAAGCAGATGTTGCTGTAATTAGGAGCTACACATATTGCTCGTTTTTAAGAACAGCAAGGTGAGCATGCTCAGGTTTGTGTGTTTACTTCAAATCTGATTTCTAGCTTGGAGACCACTTATGCAGTAAGAACTGCTGCCAGGTGTCCTCTCATCTCCTGCCTCTGAGTTTTTTTTTATAAATATGAACGTTCTCCTTCTAGGAAATTAAATGAACAGTATTCCTCCCAGCAAATGGTTAATCCTTGGGAAGGAATTCCTGAACAATACATACAGCTTTTATATTGATGTATGCACTGTGGTCTCTAACTGAATAATGCCAGGAGGTTGCAAGTAAATTTGCATCAGATTAATACTGAATTTATTTTACCTCATCCTACGCTTCCATCATAGTTTCTGTATTTTTCCACTACTTGGTTCTTCCCAGAATCGCTCGTTCTTTTTTTTTTCTTCTTTCTTTCCCATACATACTATATTGTCCCACGCTGCTGCTATATCAGCACTCTCTCCTAGTACGATTCTTCTCCACCTTCTTTCTCCCTAGGAAAAGCTGCCATGGGCTCTACCAGGTGCCACCCCCCTTTCTGGACACCTGGGCATGGTCAGAGAAGAGGGGTGGGCAGCAGGCTGAATCGGAGACGTGGTTAGTGAGGAGGGTGCCTGTGAAGAGCTGTGGTAACACTCTACCCATGCTTTTGGGTGTAAACGATGAGGCATGACTCAGTGTGGCAAAGGATCAGGCCCACCGGGTGAGATGGAGTAAGGGAAACACAGAAAACTTGGGCTGAGGGTCGCTTACGTTTTCAGATGGAAGCTAATAAAATATTTGCCTTTTGAATATCTTAGATTCCTAATTCCTTTTGGCCAGTTTCAGACAATTTAATAAGGAAATAGAAATCATATATCTCAAGTACCTACCCGTGTCATGAAGGCGATAGCCAAGTACCCAGTGTGCTCCCCCTGCAATCAGAGGTGAGTAGACTTGCATTATCAGACAACAGAGAAGCCCCACAGGCTCAGGGTGCTCTCAGCAGCCTGGCTTGACCCCACACTGGAGTCCAATTAAGGCTGCCCTAATTGCAGGTGAAGCTTTCGTCAGACACCTCACCTTATGAAACAGGTAATCCAGGCAGGCGGTGTCAAGCCTGGGGAGAACAGGCTCCAGCAGCTCTGCAGCTGGAGGCTCGCGCTGTTCATTAAAAGTCTTACCAGGGTGCACCAGAGGAAAAACAAGGGGGTTTTCCATACGTAGGCTGCGAGGTCTTCCAACTGGACATCAGTCATGTAGTCACCTCCCTTTGAGAGAGGACATCTCCGGTGTGGGGAGCACCCCTGGGTGACCCCCATGCTGCAGCTGGGGCTCAGGCAGGAGGACGAGCCCCGAATGAGGGGTGACCACATTGGGACAGCCTCCGCTGGGACAAGTGGGCGAAGGACATCAGAGCACGTGGGGCAGTGTTTGCACTGCAGTGGTACAGATTTACTCCCGGCTTTTCTCAGATGTTTGATAAAGATCCACATCTGTCTCAGCATTTGCAGGGGTCAGGAGCTCGTAATTCCCTGCCTGCCACGGTAATCCTTTTTCCTTAAACACAAACCCTGGAAACTGTGAAGCTGACATTTCCTACAGCACTTTTACGAAATTCATAGAGAAGTAGTAATCCCCTTATTCTGAAGGGCTTAGAGTTGAGTTTGGTTGAATACAATACCTAGGACAATAGGTCAAGTGCCTGAAATGAAAACGTGTCCATCTCTGAGGTCAGTGCAGGAAGGTTTTGTGAAAGAAGTGTGTGCTGAGGAGGAAAGAAGGTAAAGAAACAGGAGGGGGAGAAAATCCCATTTCAGACCTCTGACCCTCTCTGGAGGACTTAATTATAAACATGTTCTTCACAGAAAAGCAAATGCATCACGGGTTTTTAAACGGGGATTTTTTTTTCAATTGCTTTGGAGTCCATGTAGCCTCATTACAAAGCAAAGTCAAGTGCGAGAGGCAGTATCCGAAGGGAAATGTCCACCAGGAAGAAGGCTGCCGGGTGGCCTGCCCTGGGGGAGGCTGTATAATAAATGCTTGCAGGGAGCCCTGGAGCAACCTTTTTTTCCCTAGATCTTGGGGAAGCCAGAAAAAGGTCCTTATGTTTCAGCTGTCTCTCTTCTGTATTGCATACAAACCCTCTGGACACTAACGATGTCCCAGAACTGTGATAATCCCTGAGAAACCAGGAGCCCTGCACAGGCAGATGGAATGGGGACTCACCTAGCCTCAGCCTCCCCAGGCCACCCCTTCTTTACACTGAAGTCCCTGTTGGGAAGGCGTTACCCCCAGCATCTGCAGGGAAATCTTGAACCCTGTGATGTCTCTGCAGCTGAACTTGGGCTCAGGTATGCCCTGTGAGACCTTGTCCTGGCAGCAAGCAAAGGAGGAAAGAATCTCAAATGCTCCCTGAAGCCCACAGGGCTGTTGACCCCAGGCTCTGGTCCCAGTTGCTGCATCCCAACACATAGGCAAGTGCGACAGTCAAAAGTTTGATGGTCGAACACTGGGGTGTTACCGGATGGTACCACAAAGCCAGAGAAGCTTGACAGATAAGAAGACAAGCGAACGACACACAAGACAGCACAGGTTTTAATATAAGCACTGTGTAAATAATGGTCCTTCTTGTAAGATTTTCAGTTGTCTGCAGTATGCAGAAATCTCTCCCAGGGCTCAGCCCTGTGCTCATCACTCCTTCTCTCTGCAGCTGCGGGGCTGAGCTGCCCTCAGGAGAGAAGCTGCAGCCCGTGTGTCACTGCCGCTCGTCGGCCTGCCAAAGCGCTTGCTGAAGCATTCTCCTGCCTTCCAGCCTGTCAGATTCACTGTTATAATTTTTCCTTCTTCCACTTCATTTGCAATATTCTTTTCTGGAAGAGTCTTTGCCATTCAGGGCTGCTGCTAAGCCCCACTGTCAATCATTTCTCCACAAACCTCATTATTCTGCATCTACCACAGTGTCAGTTCCCTCTGCTTTCTTGGCTATGACTGTGCGGCTGTTGTTTTCCTCCTGGTCGTCATTTGTCCTATGTTTGTCCCCCATATGCAATGAGTTTTCCCTGAAAATTACCTGCTGCATCTCTCCCAGCAGTTGAATGCTATGGGTAACAGTGGCTCTACTGCAAACCAGCTGCCATTTTCTTTAGTGCTATTATCTAAATGTATGCTGAAGAAATCTAGCTGATACCATGACAAAGCTGAGATCGGCCTGTTTTCAGTTTATTCTTGATTTTTACAGTTCCCAGCTCTCCCGGGAGGAGATGCAGAGAAAGGTATTTGCGTGCCTGGAGATCTACCACTGCTCCAGCAACACTGGCTTGACTCACGCAAGACTCGACCATGCTCTTTATCCCCTGGTCACTGTTTAGGGCACATCCTAAGCTGTGAGACCTCAAAACAAGCAATCCTAACAGAAACTAACATTCTGTTCAGAAATCACCCTGTTCTTCTCTATGAACACTACATCTGATTTACCACAGGTCCAAGCAGTGATAGCTGGAAGGAGTTGGATGTAGTTTCCTACTGCTGACTTGCAAAGCCCTGGTGAAAATCGGACAAGCAGGCAGCTGAGGAGGCTGTCTCTGGGTATGATTTTACAACAACCTGCTCTGACCATTGCATTGCCAGCAACCTGTACACTGGGAATGTCCAGCAGGTCTGGCAAGGTCCATAACCGTCTGTACAAATGCCTCACTGCAGTGTAGCCTCAGAGCCAACCTGCCTAAGTCCCCAGAACCAGCCTGGCTCCCCGACAGCATAACCACCTTCAAATACAAAGCTCCAGTTGTGAGTGCATTTGGGTTTTCCTGTTCACCCTGCAGCAACATTCAGTGCCTCAGGAGCTTGAAATCACAAGCCTCGAAGAGCTGTGAAGTGCCTTCAGCCCTTACTTTGGCTAGTACGGAGAAAACATACACAGCCATACTGCCCCTTCCCACTGAGAATGCCTTCCTGAAAAGCGTGAGCGTTGGCCATGCAATGGATAGCAAAGCAGTTTTCCCCATCAGAATTAACGAGCAGATCACTGTTTGAAATGATCTTGGCTGCTTTGCCTGAGAGACTGAGCTCCCAAGCACTATCCTCCGTTTCTGCCCTTCACACTTGATTGACTTTACTGATCTTGATTCATCTGAGGAAGATGATGCTGAATGTGGCTGTTCAGAAAAAGGCATTGAAACCCTTCCCAGTAAAAGACATGTGCTGGGTGTTCATTCTCATGGATAAAACAGGCAAGACAGTAGGCTGCCAGTGTCCCCCCAGGTGATGATCTGGACAATCCTGCTCCTGTCTCTTCATCCTCTACATCATATTACATTATTCTTGTGTATGTAAGCTGTACTTCTTAAGTCCCCAGCACCTCCTCCTCCGTTTCATTAATTCTAAGGGAAAAACTGCCTCACTATCCAGTGAATTCAGTCACTTTACCAGTGAGGCTGAATGCTTGACATAAAATTCCTGAGATCATTCTTGCTGCTGCTTCTTTTTAATAGGCACGTCTTCCGCCTCTCCCTCCTCCTCAGATGAATCAAGAGTCAATCCAGGTGACAGACAGAGAACGCAATAATGAGGATGGTTGGTGGAGCAGCCGCTTGAACGATCAGTGGTGGATCTCCAAAGCAATGGGTAGGGGTGTGATGGACAAAGGGATGCTGCTGTGCTGCTGGAGGGAGCTGGGTGCATGTATATCCCTATCTTAACGTTATCGTGCTGTTAAGTTCAGGTCCATGTCCTTCTCCCTACCTGTGGTTTCTAAACAGGGGTGTATCTCTGCTTTCTGCACAAGTCGCTCCCTTCTCCCTCCGCTGATCATACAGGACAACTCCGCTACACATGTCGTTTCTTTCTGCCACTTGTTTCTCTGGGTGGCTGGAGAGGCAACGTGGCTGGTGTGCAACGTTACCTTACGCATGTGCCGTTGCACCCCACACTCTGCAGCCCCTTCTGCTGCTTCTGCGCCCTCGTTTGTGGAAGTGCAACCGCTTGTTACATTGCACCGGGACTCTTTTTCTAAAACCACGTTCCTGAAATTTTTAAAATTGCATCTCAGTTCCCTAAGCCAGCCTGCAGAATGGGCTGTGAGTTTTAACACCCAGGCTGTGGTTTCACAACCAGTGTTAGGTGGAGCAGGGGCTCCCACTGGCTGTCCTTCCCCCTGCCTGCTCCTTCCCACCTTGTTCCCTGTGCAGCTCTCCAGCCGAGTGCGCAGGGAGGAAGGGAAACTGCTCTGGCTGTTGGGAAGGAAGGTTTTCTGCGTGACCAGCTGCCTTTTAGCGAGCAGAGCTGCATGATACAGCCGCGCCAATCTAGACAGCTCTGCCAAAAGTTGAAGTCCTTCTCATCTTCACTGCATGTCCTCCTTTCCTTCTTTCCCTTTCCTGATATCCCCACCCCATGTACCAATGGTGGCACTCACTGAGCCTCGTCATGGGGCAGTTCAGTTTATTGACTTGGCGGAAAATGAACGCCCCCCCTGCAAAAGACTGGCTGTGATGCCCAGGCAGCCCTCAACCCGCACAGCTGCTGGCTCTGAGGGTCTTGCCTCCTGACCTCCATGCCCAGCGGTACGCTGCAGCCCTGTTGCTGATGAAACTCAATATGCTAATTCAGGAGAAGGCAAATCACTTGGCTTTTGCTGTTGTGTTAAGTTTTTTGCAATGCTGGGGTGGCTCAGAGCAGCTCCAACAAGTGCTGGAGTCCCTGCGAGGAGACCAGGACCTCGGTCCTGCAGTGCAATGATGGCTGAAGTGGTTTGAGCAGGATTAGTGAAATGAAGAGACTCAGGCAGGCGTTCGACAAGCAGCGGGGCTGCGGCAAGCGAGGGAGCAGGCTGGCTGGCCTGGAGGTGTGGGGAAAGGAGGGGAAAGGATTGGAGAATCAGATCTCCTCACCCCACCCACGGTCAGCAAGGGGCCACTTGGGCACAGTGTGTCACTCCCCTGATGGCAGCCCAATCTGCGTGAGCAGCCACCAAGCTGCACTCGAGGTTTAACATCAGAGCTTCTTGTTTTTCCTATTCTGAGATCTGCTGGTCTCTAAATCCTACCTCCTGGCAGAGGAGTTGGAAGGAGGTGGTTCTCCTGGGATGTGACCATCCTGTTGTCTTAGGCACTGCTATTTGAATAGAAATTGTCTGGATCTAAGGTCCTTCCGTTTTCTGTGGCTCAAAAGGTACTAGATGCAGGCCTGCAAACAGATTGCTGGCTACATATATGTATGCAACTGCATAAATCCATGAGAATTCATAAAATACAGAGTCACACGGCTCAGGTTATCACAACAGTTGAGTTTTCCTCAACTGTACTGTTTCCTCAATACAAATTGGGGGAAAAAAACCCCCACAAAACTGTATATATGTTACTTAAATTGTGCAATCCTTAGTCATGATGATTAGAAATTATTCACATGAAAAGTACCCTTCGTCCAAGCAAATGTGCTTGATTATATTTATTCAGATAGGAAGTCAATGTGTTGAGCAAGCTGCCATTTTTATCTGACCGCAATTACTCTTCTTCATGGTTGGGATTCCTCAGGTCTCATGGGACAGATTTCTTCCATGGTGTCATTCACAAGAGCTCACATCAAACTGCTTTATCATCTGTCTGCAGTGCTTCACTGCTGTTATCAAGCAGTAACACGGCTCAGAGAGGCAACTATTGTGATCCCAGAAGACTTCGAATTTATGGCTTAAAATAATCCAGGCCATTTGGAAAGAGTCATCCTCACCACTTGGTTATAGTCCACTCAAAAATGAGCAGGTTATTGCTGTTAGCATGCCTAGTGCAATATGTCTTTGCAGGATTTTCAGTCACTGGTAATTTGAGTGTACAAGATAGTCTCATAATTTGAATGAAAGAGCAATCGACTTGTTAGATTAAGTTGATATTTTTCTGGCAAGACTGTTTGCTTTACATGATAGATTTGCTCCGTCTACAGCCTTTTATTTCTCATTAAATTAGCCAGCCGGCATTCACAGACGAGGGAAACAACTGGTTTAACTGTGATTTACATAGAGCTCCACTACATCTTCACAGCACGCATTTATCTGGGGGGTTGTGACAAGCTGGTCTCTCCCTTGATGAGAAGAGCGGCAGCCACAGTCAAAGCCAGCTCCTCGGTGTTGGTTGACACAAGAGTTGTCCCACTCTAATTAGGCTGATAACAGTTTAAGTGACACAGTCACCCCTTGTGTTGATGCAATAGAAAAGAGCTTATGCTGTTACAGCTATTCAAGTGCAGAAGATACCCAAGCCAGTGTCAGACAGCTTTATTATGGGACAAGTATGCCAGCACTTGAGTTTTCGCTGGTGTAAACTGAAGTTTAAGATGGCGCTTAAACAAAAATAGCTGACAGGACTACAGTAATTATCTAAATTAACAACAACAAAAAAAAAGTCCAGAGAACTCATGCTTTCAAATGCAATTTTTTTGCTGGTAAAATGTGTGTGGGCCAGACCTGGAAGGCTAAGGAAATTTTCCCTTTGGAGATAGTAGCTTAAGCATCTTCCCAGCCCGTGCTGGGCACTGGGCTGCAGGCAGGCTGTCAGCTCCAAGCGTCCGTCTGTCTGCTGCCACCAGGCAGCAGCCCCCAGCCCTTCTCCCTGCCTGCAGCAGGCTCTGCCTCCCACCTACCCACTGCCTGACCAGGGGCCGCCGGGCAGCCCTGAGCTTTTCCCTGTGTCCTTGGCTTTTCCCTGTGCCCTCAGCCTGTCCCTGTGTCCTGAGCAGTGCTCGCGCTCCTGGCAATGCAGCCCAGGAGCTGCTCTGTGGACCCTGCCTCATGCAGATCTCAGCCGCATCCTCCCTGGTACAGAAACCATTTAAAAGTCTTCCAGAGCTAATAAGTTTAATATGATCTTGATCTCAGCATATGGGGTCTGTGTGTGTGTGTGTGAGACTTTGTCTTTTCCTGACACGCATTGTTTTCAGGTAATCTGCAAAGCTGAACACCGATTGTGCCTCTTGTTTGTTTCTGCAGAGAAGTGAGCCTTGTGCAGCCTTCTGGCACCAACAGCTCTGTATTTACCACTAAGTAAACCGAGCTGGGAACCATTCTCTGATCCCAAGGCCAAGTGACACAGACCGGCTATACCTGTGCTGCATAGGTCTTGATCCTGCTCTCCCATCTGGTGCCCCTCTGGGCCTAAGATATTGCTATTAATGCGTAGATGTTTCCCTTCTGGTTTTTTTTTTCTTTTTAGTTTATGCTATCTGAACTAATGTAATAGCTGTGCTGCAGCCCACGAGAATGGTGGTTTATTGCATGAAAACAGGGTTTGTATTGCATGAATTGGGGTGGGGCAGGAGGGAAGTTTGTGACTGCAGAGGCTCCTGAGACTGAACTGGGAGACCGTGTAGGATGAAGGGAATGGGAAGCAGTGCAGTCCCATCTCTGCTCCTTTCTGGGAACAGACCCTCCTGTGTGCCACCCCCTGGGCTGTGTCCAGGCACTGTAGGCTGACAAGCAGTGCGGACAACCCACAATCCAGCTTGGTTCCTGGTCCCATCATGTCCCTCAGTGCAAACACAGCCACCAAGATGTCCTGATGCTTGTTCAAACTCAGCAGATGAAGCCTGGATGCACAGCAAAAGGTGCCTCCGCTGTGCCGACCATCCATGCCCTTGTGACAGGGAAGGAAGGCTTGGGGGGCTCTCTGGGTTCAGCCACGGCCATGGCCTGTGGTTGCTCCATTCCTGAGTTCCATCAGGGCCGTATCCCGCCCTGAGTGCGCACAGGCAGGCTGTCCCTGCTCTGGGCCACCGGTTCCTCACTGCCTTGTATTTCCAGGTCGATGTGTGAGGCTATTCTGCCACCTCTCTGTAGCGGCAGCAGCTTGTTCCTAAACACATCAACAAAGTGGTTTCAGCTTGAAATGATGCTTGAAACTGCTCTGCCTACATTAATAAAAGCCATCTACTACTTCAGCTTCTCATCGTTTTCTTTTACTCTTTACAGGTTTGTTTTTTAAACAATTTTTTGTTATCCCTTCTGTTGGAGTCACGTAAGAAATCTTTCATTGTACACAGCTATAAATCTGTCTTCCAAATGCTGAAGAAAAACAAGTTTATGTGCAATATCTACAGCAGATAATTTCACTTCTGCACAGAATCTAAAAATAAAGAGGAGCCCACATTCTACAGCTAAGTAGCTTTTAATTAGGTGCGATAATAGCATGAATTATCTTTTAGAGTGCAATAGCTCCACGATCTGAAGTCAAGTGCTGGGAGTGATAATTGTTTTGCAAAAATGTTCTATTGAGGGAAGAAAATTAATGCCGACATGTATTTGTTTTTTTCATATAATAGGTCTTGGCAGGCCAATTAATATTTTGCCTGAATTTGATCTTTCTCAGTTACTGTCTCTATTTTAATACAGCCAGTGAGTCCTTTCAAGCGCTAACATAGAAAGAGGGCAGTGAAAGCCTGCCTCCTCTGCAAGTCCCTGTCATCAACGCTTTCATGGTGATGCCTTCGGACGTGACAAACGGTACCGCTACTTTCTGAAAATGAATGGCTGAGTTGCTAGATGGCTTCTTTCACTTCCTCAGGTCCCCCTCCCCTTATTTTAACCATAGATCAGTTCAGGGTTTGAACATAAATAATACTCTGAATTGTGACTTTAGGTACAGCCGTGTCTCCTGTCTTGCCCGCTCTGCCCGGGGCTGGAAAGCTCCAGCAGAGCTGGGCGGAGGGAAGCAGGGGGGGGGCTTCATGCCGTAAACCACCACAGCTAAACCTGCCAGTGCCTGTCTCGTCGGGGTCTTCTTTTGTGCCAGCCAGAGGGATGCCCTCAGCGACTTTACCAGTTAAGATGCTTTATCCTCACTGTCTTTGTAGCTCAAGTGTAGCATTTAGTCCAGTGTGGTGCGGCTGGGAGGGGGGCAGAACACAGTTTTTTTTCAGCAGGGAAGACAAACCTTACAGGAAGGTCTTTTAAGGATAAGAGACTCACTTACGGTGCTGCAGGGATCATACTTGGCACTTCCAACTGCAGACAGATGCGAGCACAGTGTGTCTGAGCACAGGCAGAAATAAGGAAGTTATTGCATTGATAGGAAATAAGGATCTATCCTGTGACAGTGACTGTCCTGCTGCATGAGACTATAACATCAGCCGGATCAGATGGGCACTGGGTAAGGGAAATCTTTCCAGGATGCTATACTGTACCCCAGCTGCCAAAGGGCCAGGCTGGGGTGCAGACAACAGACATTTCTGCCCAGGTCTCCTCAGATTCCCAGACACTTGCTGTCTCCTGCCTCTATGTGTAGGTCCTGAGCTCCTGGCTCTTCTCCTGGTGCCTCCAGGCATCATTGCGGGGGCTCCCAGGCAGGAGGATGCTGTGTAGCATCTGGCTGGCCTCATGAACCGGGAACCCCTTCACTGCCTCCCTTCACGCATTTGCCCAGAGGACTTCGTAAAAATTGATTGAGTTGCCCAGCATTAGACACAGATCATAAAACTCCCATTTGATCTCGTGCCTGCTGCTGATTTTAACAGCTGATTGAAACAATGAGCGCTGGCTCGTCGGGGATATAACAATAGTGACAGAGATAACTGTTACACAGGCTGTATGTGCAGATAAGGCTTCAAAGGTACAACAAAGAGCCTCTGCCTACATCGCAACCCTTGGTCCCCTAATGGGAGCGAAACTCCGGAGCAAGAGTTTAAGCAGAGCAAAAGTGACGGAGATTACCGCTTGAGTTACAAGTTTTGCTGAAAAGCAAGTTTGCGTGTCTGCCATTTATTTATTTATTTATTTATTTATATACGTATGTATCTTCTTGTTCATTCTAAAGTGAAAGAGGAATGGACTTGGAGCGAGGGAGAACGGGAGTGCAGCCAGCCAAGGAAAGGAAAGCCTTGCCGCCATGCCCGATGTCGTCTGAGACACCCTT